>CM040245.1:124622894-125222894 GCA_022545495.1 Chrysanthemum lavandulifolium
ATGCACTCACTTTTAGTGCATTATTGTTATCACCCTAAACCCTTAGTTCAATTATCTAGTTGCTTGCATGAGTTGCTAAGTCGAGTCATATCTTTTGTACACGGTTTTGGGACGATTGGGACTCATGGGAAAAGTTAAAGTTTATGAAATGATGGAAGGGAGCGTTAAATTCCCTTATTTGCGTAATAACGTACCCCAAGTGTCTTGATCTTTTCAATTGGGTCAAATTAGTGTTAGAGTAATAAAACTCAAGTGTAGGGATGTGCCTATAAATCCTATCATTTTGATGTTACCGTAGAGGATGGTAGAGTAAAAGTGTATGAAAAAAATCGAAAAAGAAAATAGAAAAAGAGAAAAGAAAAAAAATAGAGTGAAAAAAAAAACAAAAAAACAAAAAACATACGGGCTACCATCCTACATCTATCCTTTAAATTTATGTTTGTTTGTTTCAGTTATCTAGAGTTTAAAGTGTCGAGTCTTCGCTTAGCAACGCCATTCTTCGTATGCTTGTAACATAAGAGATTTTTGACTTGCCACCACTAAATAGCCTATCCCACCAAACCCTTTATTTCCTACCAGTAAGCCTAACATTACAACCCTTTAAAGACCTCTTTGATAGTCTTTCCTAGGTGCTTACGTAAGCGATGGAGGTTTGATCTATTCTCAAGCCTATGGTAATCTATGTACTAGGACCGGTTAATGAGTGTTTATCTTCCATTTCTAACTTGTTATATTTCATATACACCCCCGAGAGATGTGAGTATCCAAACACCCCATGTGAGGTGCTAGTATGTAATTCGTGCTTGTTATGACTTTATCGGGGCTTATATGTGTTGTGGACTTTTTAAACCAATGCTTCATGACCCCTAACTTATAAATTAATTGGCTAAAAGCACATTTGCTTGAGGACAAGCAAATACCAAGTGTAGGGATATTTGATAAGGTTTTAAAATGTACATTTTGAGGGTCGTTTAAGCCCTTATTTGATCACTTTTGTATCCGTTATTACTTAATATCTTTCTTTTAACTTTTAGGTCTCTTGAAGGCAAATTGTTGTAATGAAACTTATTTGGATGAAAAGCGCGGATATCTGAAGAAAATGGCCAAAGTCAAGAATCGAGACACTCAATTCTTTGAAATACAAGGTGAAGGCGTCCTTAACTACGACACCGCCGGAGCATTTTGTGACGACAGAAGCCAAATTTCTTATTTTCAAGTGACGGTGTCGGGGCTTTAAAAGAGTAGGCCGTCGCAACTCGAGACGGCCTAGATTTGATCCATACGCGTCGAAAGTGAAGAGGGAGCGTCACAAGCACAAGGTGGCGTCGTCGCAAGACTAACGTGGCCAAGACAAAACCCTAATGACAGCGACCGCGATGTCACAAATCATAAGGTGACGTCGTCGCGATTGTAATATTATATATAGAATCCGAATTTTTCGGTTTTAGTGTGTAATCTTTTGGAGTAAAACCTAAACCGAACCAAAGGCTGTCTTTGTACAAGATTTTAGGGTTCAAACCCTATCTTACATCAAGATAAGTGTTTTACTTCATTAATTCAATTATGTCTTTAATTATTTGTGTGTATGCTTGCATGTTCTCCATGTCCGACTAATTTATTTGTGTGTTTGCTTAGGGAATATGAAACTTAATTATTAAATATTGATTGGTTGTCTCTTATCTTAATTGATTAATGATCTAGTAATGCGATAGGTTATTCGTTGTGTAATTAATGCTTGATTAATCTTTGTGAACCTTGGGCTATAACACTTAGAGCGGTTGTAGGCTAAACCATCCAAAGAGTGCCTTAGAGTTAGAGTTTATAATCCCTAGAGGGTTTTGTAGATGCGACCCTTTGGTAAGTTCAAAGAGTTAGGGATAAGCGATACCCTACGACTTTAGACACACAGCGATTGAATAAGGACGTGACAATTCAACCATCAATAGGATATAATTAAGGAGTAATAAAACCTAAGTGAACACATCTTTAAACTATCATACGAGCACACAATAATTAGACATAGACTACATACACCTTAGATTAGATAATTAGATAAGTAGAGTAATCGGTAGAAATACCAACCCCCAAATCCAAACCCCGAGATTCGTACCTTTCCATTTCCCAAAAAAACATAAAAAGATAAAAAAAATAATCTTCCTCAACCCCAACCTTAGCGTAGTAACTTCTCACTAGCATTTCTATTCCCCTAGAGAACGATATCAATTCCTTTGGCTTACCTACAATGATTAGGTTCACTGCCTAGGGTGTTGAAAAACTTGCTCGACGAAAAGGAAGTTCCTTTGACCCCGAACGACGCATGTAGCGTTATCAGGAGTTTTTCAAGGTGAACGGGCACAGAGCAAAAATTTATTATGGACAAGATGTTAGTAAGCTTTCGGGTGATGAGTTCTTCGCCCCTACATAAGGCCCCGAGGCTCTGAGTCTAACTTAAAGACTCATAAATAAAGAAAAGTGCTCTTTCTGAAGACAACCCTTATTATCCATTTCATTTGTTTTATTTCCATTTCTTTTGGGTTTTGTGTTTTAACCATATTCTGAGTTTGGGAAAATTTGTTGCACCATCTTTGAGCAGGGACTGATCATCTACGCATTAAGGTGTAACTCATTCTTATGGTTACGTAGTAACATACTTTTTTGCAAAGAAGATTGAGAAATACTAATTACGGAATAATCCCATTCAGCGGTTCGCCGTAGCTACACTCTGTAGGCGTCGCGAGTTTTGCTTAATTACGTAACTCCTTATAAGGGTTCTGACGAAGCGTCCTCTGTAACACTTCTTTCTTTTTAAACACAATAACCTTGTATTAGTTTTCAAATGAACTTTGTGAGTATGTTCCCTGTAAGCCCTCACGAGACGACACTCGTCCACTTAGGACATCAAGTGGTTTAAAAGGCTTGTTGCATACGCTAAATGCAACCGTGATTCTTACGAAAGTGAGTTAGGTTTCTTTTTCATGTTTTTTCTTTTTCTTTTTTAGAATTATGCTTGTCGGTAGTGTGATTTTAGGGATTAAAGTTTGCTCGTGGATGCTTATGCGAAGGCACAACTCTTTTCGTGAGCCTTCTTTCTTTTTGAAGCAAATTTCAGGGAAGTTCTCGCTCTAATTCTACTTTTCTCTTCACCATTATTTAACGCTTAGTACAAAATGGACTTTGTACATTTCAAGTGGGGGGACGGGAGTAGAATTGTCTCTTGAACTTTATTTTGCCCTCGTTTTTTTGAATTTATTATGAAAAATTATGCCATTTTTAAAATTTTGACATGTTTTTCTTAACCTAACTAGATTAGACCTTAGCCGAGCACATTATAACCCTTGATATTATATGGTGAGATTAGCCTTATCCGTTTCTAAATTTTAACAAAATCCACCAAATTATGAGTGTGCCGGTAGCTTGTAAACTTTAGAACTTGGCCTTTACATCATTTCGAGAGCATAGGCGAGGTATGTGGAGTTAGCTCGATGTATTTGGACTTTTAGTTTTAGAAAGCGAGATTATAGGATTATCACCCAAATAGCCTACCATTGTGTATCTATCGATTAGTCACCTCGACTTCTCGACCTCCATGTTAAACCCTTTGTTGCATTCACCTTTAGTGCAAGATACCCTAGATACACCCTTACGAGCCATTCTTTTCATTTTGTTTACCCAACATATTGTTTCATTACACCTTCGCCACCACGTAGTCTTTATTTGTAATTGGGAAGTCATTATTTCCCTAAGTTCAAGGTTCAGTGGAAAGGTTTGGGAATCACACTTCGTCGACGACATATCCTTAAAGATCGTTGAAGACCCCAATTCTCATTTTGTTCATCTCAAGTGGAGGGATGTTATGTTTAGTTATTATGTTATGTTGCAAAAAAAAGGAAAAAAAATGTGATTCGAAACAAAAAGTTATTGTTATTCATTTGATTGTAAAGTGCGATGTTATAAGCGCTATTGTTATGAGCTTACTATAGATTTAGTATCGAGGAGGCCACCTCGGTCACATTTGAAGAATGAAGTTGGAAGTGTGCCCATCATGACGTCCTCTAATGGCACATCTACCTGGTAATATCATGATCCGGTTTCTTAACTTTGAAACTTGAACTTTGGGCGAATGGTAAATGGTGATCACTTGGTTATAGATTTAGAATATCCGATTGATTTTATTTCTGACAATTTTATCCCATGTCTTATCCTACCCTTAGTCATGAAGCGTGTCTAGGTGATGCAAGAGCAATCTTTGGTGTCTTGGCCATAGATTTGGTCATGTATCATTGATTACATCACTTCGCCGTGACATGTTAGTAATGACAAATCACCCTTAACCTTTGTCGTGTCTACCCATATTGCCTTTAAGAATTTTTGGTCCTTCACTCTAGTGGTGGAGATTTGTGTAACCACAAAGATTATGATAGAATACATGCTATGACTTTGCAATGAGTGATCACCCCGAAATTGACACTTAGAATAGTTGAGAGATTTGAGTATTTTGTTCCCATTTCATGAGGTGTTCAGCTTTGTTTTATTCTAGCATAAGGGATTTGTAAACTTATATTTCCAGGTAATGGGAGATATCTTTTTAGAAATCTATCTAATAAGGTCTACTTGAGGGCAAATAGAGTTCAAGTGCGGGGATATTTGATAACATCAAATAGTCCTGAATATTAAGTGTCAATTTCCCCCGATAATGCTCGTATTTTATATCATTTATATGGATTCGCTTGTCTTCCTCTATATTTTACTTTCGGTAAATTACGAGCATTGGAGCTAAAGAGGCGGATTTGTAGAGTTTATTGAAGATATACCAAAGTATGCTCATTTTGAAGATGTTACAGGCGTAACTCCTCTCACATTACACCGTAATAGAGCGAGGCTCGAAAACCAACTCAATGAAGATTACTGATAACTCTCCCCAAAGATTACGACGTAACCAACTAGGTCAAATGAGGTTCAGCGCTTGTTGCAAGTTACGCCGTAACTATTGTTTCATCTACGGCGTAAGCGAGTTTATTGAAGATCTGCGTAACTCCTTCCGGATGTTACGCGAGAACTTGACATTTTCGATGCAAAATACGAAGAATTGAATGTTACGGCGTAACTCTTAACATTAGTTACGCCGTAACCAGATCTGGCCTATAAATACCCCTCGAATTCCAGCATTTCAAGCATCCCATTTCATACACAATATATGTGAACGTGAGTAGAAGGTTGAAGGCAGATCTTAGAGAGCATATGGAGCCATCTCCAAGGGAGAAATCACTCCCCTATGATAAGCATTAGCATTTTATCTTTTCTTTACTTTCAATTCATGTATTTCGTAATGTTAAACATTGAATCGATTATTTCGAGTTATATATGGCTAAGCACCTCGGTGCTAGCCTAGTTATGATTCCTTAATTGCTTTGTTTATGTTTACATTGCTTCCGCATAATTATTTCTAGTGTATGCTTGCATAGTTTGTTGGTAGCTACCCTTGTTTTGGTAGTTTTGAATGGCGGTAGTGGCTAGTTACTTAGGAGATATGACCAAATGACCCTAAGTAGGTAGGCGAGTAGGAAGGGTTAGATATGACCAACCGACGACCCTTTTGCTTGTGCGATTTGACCAACTGGGCACCTACCGTTTGGATGAACTTAAGAAATCGGGATGAGTGTTTAAGATGCTAGCGACGGGCATTCATTGTTACAAATCTTGCTTGAGAGGTACTTAATGACTTGGCTTAGGGACTAAGAACAAGCTGGACTTTCGACAGCCACCGACATCTCTAGTGGAACCCTTTGTTGATAGGTTGAGACGAATCGACCAAATGTTGTCCTAGCGACTTTGACCCCACTTAAAGTAATTGGAAGTAGTTAAACATGAACTTAGCTTGATAGGATGAATAACCCTTATTGATCACAACCCTCGCCTCTATTTGCTTTCTTTATTCCATTGTTTTAGTAGTTAATCATTTCCACCTTAAAATCTATTAAAATCTGTGACACCTACACTTAGTTTAAATCCGCACACATAGCTCTTGGGACGACCTCAGTTTTACCGAATACTACACTACACAAGACCGGGTACACTGCCCGTTAGTGCATTAGGGTAGACCATAGGTATAACTAGAACTTATAAATATTAAAACTTGGTCAGTAAAACTTGCATCCGCTTTGTACTGGAAAAAGTGTAAGCGACGTTGTGAGGCTTCTCTGCCAAGTTGAAGGAGCTTGTTGACATAGTGCTTGAACTCTCGAGTGGGGTACTCGGGAGTGGAGTAGGAAAGGAAGGTGTCAGTAGCGAACCACTATAAATCACTTGTGTCGCTACTTTCTATCCTTTTACTCTACTTGCTTTCTTTACTTAATTTACTTATTCCTTCGTACTATTTATCCATCCATACGATTTCACATAAGATCGAATCTAAATCTTTGAAACTTAAATTAAAATCGCTAAAACTATTCAACCCCCCCCCCTTTTAGTTTTCCACAAATTGGAATATGGTTTTTAATGGACAACAAGTAGGATATGTGGAATCATGGGCTTATCCTTATTATTATCTTAACACTTGGCAAGAAACTTAAAAACACGCTATCCAGCCCATAAGTGGCAATGACCATTGGGAAAAGTCAATTGTGGTAATAACCATTGTTCCACCAAAACATCATACCACTAAGGGTAGGCCAAAACAACATAAAACTAAAAGAAGAAGGACAACTCCTGAAAGTGAACCTATTGTTAAGAATGTTAAGTTGTGTAGGGATTGGACCAGTGTAACTTGCGGTGTTGGTGGCCTTGTTCGACACAAAAGAAAAACATGTTGTGGGCAAGGTGTTGCATCTGGAACACAAAGTAGTGAAAGTGAGCCTAAACAAAAAAAAGTTCAAGTGCTAAGAGAAAAGGCAAGAAACAGGCTAAAAAGTTGCAGCAAAGAATATTACACCTTAGAATAAACAACCTAAAAGTAAGAATGTTGCAGCAAAGAAACAAGTTGAAGGTCAAAGTGTTTTTCAAAGTCAAGATGTTGCAGTTCAAACAAGTTGTTTTCGATCTGAAAGTGAAGTTCAAGCTACTGGTGTTCAATCCCAATCTGAATCTCATGCTCATTTAAGTGGTGTGCAAGCAGAGTCTTATTCATCCAAGCTCGCTTAACTAAGATGGACTTGGAAGGAGATTTCAGTTTCAAAAATTATGGCCTCATCATAGGTCAACTGTGTTATGCTTTTGAACTAGACAATGTTTCTTAAGTTATGTTTTCTATAAACAATTTATGTACTCTTAGAACAATGTGTGTTGCTTTATTATGATGGTCAACGTTATGGAATTTAGGGTGTGGCATATGGATTTCATTTTGATTCAAGGTGTTTGTTTAGTGGGCCCGAGAATGAAATAGGTATATTGTAGTTAAAGATTCATTACTCACTAATTTGCTGTCTACGAAATCCATTCCGTGGACCCCTCTCTTTTCCACTACAAAATTCAAATATCTATATACTTTTTCATACCATATTTTGTCATCCAAACATAAACAATCGTAATGATAAAAAAATTCATATCCATTTTCATTCTACCGGGTAATTATGAAAATGCATCTTTTGCTCAAGGTGTCATCACTTTTTAGGAAAAAGTTTGGGTATTTCAAAATAGACTTTGAGACTTGCGACTTTTCTACTTTTATATAAGCTTGACAAGTGTCCTTGAAGTTTGTGTACCCAATCATTTTTCGACTTTTCACTACTACGATTTTCTGATGACGAATCTAGGCGACTTTGTGTAGAATCTTGCGAAATTTTTTTGTCCTTTAGTAAAAAAGTCAAAGTTACAAAATTATTTTTATACATTTAGTTCCTTCCGAGGTTGAGCGACTTAAGCGAATCAATATAAGCGACTTAATTTATGTACTTTTTTGTACCTAAAATCTTGTTTTAACATTATTTTGAAACATTTTTTACCTGTTTTCAAATTTTTACCCAAATACAAACACACACTAACACTACACTAACACTACTACCACAAAAACACAATTCAAAATTGTGAAACCCTAAATCAATCCCTAATTATTCGGTCAAATAAACTCCAAAATGGCTTACATTCCCAATATTTTGATGCTAAGTTAACGGTTCGTTCCAAGGTTAAGTTGTTTTCGCAAATTAAGTCTAAATTGTCAAGCAATCCGGATCGAATGAAACATTCGAACAGCTGTTTTTGGGCCATGGTTAGATATTCGACCTAGGTAAAGGCAATCATATTGTTAATTTCGTTTTACAACACGGTAATTATCGACAAACTTCTTGATTCTTGTCCCCATTTTATACAAAATTGGGAACAATGTATTGAAATTCGGTCGGGAGCAGTTTCTATTGATGGTGGATTTCGTTTTGGTCGTTGCCTCCCATGTACAAATTGATCGAAGTCCTTTTGCTTTGCGTGTCTTTCTGAAAAACAATTAATAAGAAAGGTAGCGTAAAGGCAATGAGCTTTTAGATTTGTTTGGGAATGACACGGAATTTTCAAAGTTATCGGTGAGGATCTTTGTAAGGGTATGTCTGTTGCTAGTCGGCGAGATCGTGTTCATAGGTCGTGGACCTTGGTACATTGTTGTGATCATTTGTTGCAATTAGTTGAGGATTTTGGGGCATGGAATGCATATCCTTGGGAGAGTTCTTGTGGACCCGTTTTACAAAAATTTAGCCAATTTGGTACCCGGCATTACAATGCTCTTTGCAAGAGAAATTGCAAGAAAACCCTTCTACAATTGCAACATATAATATTTACGGCTTTTCTTGGCTTTTAAGGTTAGATGTGTATACATTTATGAACATATCGGTTTTGTTTACTAGCAGTTCATACAATGGTTTTTTGTTTTCGATTATTTTAGATATGGATTCTTGAGAGTTATCCCACTGCTTGAATGGTGGAAGAAAGACCCGTCAAAGATACCACGTTATGCATGTTGGTCAAAGGGTAATACATTTGCCAAAGCGCCATTATGGCAAACTTTTGGTCTGTAAGCATTTCCATTTGTTTGTATTTGTCAAATAAGTTACGACTTCGTTATATTTGTTTTAACTTTATAATTGTTTGTTTACTAGCGTTCTATTCGGTCTTGGATCTTCTTCCAACAAATGCGGAAATGTTAGAACCATGGTTTGCACCAAGTAAAGCGTATTTGAGCAGTTGGATAGTCTACAAGATCAATTACTGCCGATGATCCCACTAATGAGGTAAGTTGGCCCGTTTGTGCAAACCATGGTTGTATTCACGTTGACAATTGACCATTGCACATTCTTTCGATCTTGCTTTGTAGGTGCATAAAGAGGTGGTGATATTTGATACGAGATGTGGCGTTAGGTGTGGCTATAGTCAATAATGATGTGCGATGGCGATAAAGGTCAAAGTTCAATCGACTAGACATACATGCCGAGGTTGGCGGTATTAACAATAGACTTGCCGTTGTAGAGAAGCTCTAAACATACAACCCGAGCCAATAAAGATACAACCCGAGCAAGCTAGACATTAATGTGGGAGTCCTTAATGATATTAAAACTAGACTTGCCGTTGTTGAGGAAGCTCTAAAGATACAACGTCCAAAGGTGAAATGGTCTTTACATTCATTTTAGGATATATGTTTCGTAAGAACTTTGAATTAGAAAATGAGACACGTATATTACAACTTCTTTTAACAACTCGTAAGTCGTAAGTATAATGAGGCTTTGTTGTAAATGTACACACGTGATTTTCATTCCTCCTTGGAGTTGTTTTGTAAATTTGATGTATCCATTGCTAGTGTTTTCAATCCCTTGCTAGCGATTTTCAATCCTTTGCTAGCGAGTTCCTTTAATGTATCAATTGAAATTTGTTTTTGTAAATTTGATGTATCCCTGCTAGTGTCTATCAAAGCCTTGCTAGTGTCTATCAAACCCTTGCTAGTGTCTATTAAACCCTTTGCTAGTGTCTATCAAACCCTTGCTAGTGGTTTTGAATCCTTGCTAGCGAGGTTTCTTTAGTAGTATAATTGATTGTATATTTTAAATTTGGACTTCAAGCGTCGGACTGACAAATCGGAGGAGGCTTGTTTTGGCCAAATGCCATGGAAATTGAGACGTCAAGTCCAATTCAAAATAAGCGGAATGGTAGTCCTAGTTTGTTTGATCTTCATTCGGTGATGTTCATTCGGTGATTATAATAAGGTTATGTTCCTTTTAGTAGTACTTATTTTATTTTATTGTTTTTTGTTACATGCCTAAATCGGTTTGGTTAACTACTGAAGTGCGGCAAATCGAGTTGTGTAAATCTTTGAAAGCGAGCGAGTTGGTCTTACTTATATAGACCACCGCTTTTCCATCAACTATGTCACGACTTGTGGAATATTGTCTTCACGACGGACCATTGCCGTTAGATGATCACATTCGGATCATGATCGATCATTTGAATTTACCTAATTTGAATGAAACATTTTCTCAATCAATTTGTTGAAATGCGTATATATAAATTCCACGCACTATCTATACATGTTTGCTATATTTGCTCATCCATATAGATGTGTTAATTCTTGTATAATTACGGAAGCATTTGCTGACTAGATGAGCAGTGGAGCTAGAAGATGATTTCTCTGTTTATGGATTTTCGGAAGTTGAGGACAAACAGGTTGGGATAGATGAACAAAATGATGCTGAAAAAAATGAAGATGGCGAAACACCGATTGAGGTTGATGATAAATGTTGTGCTGATAAACCTGGAGAGTCGGTTCAAGCACATGAAATACATGCTCATGAAGGTGTGTTTAATCTTGATGATAAGCCTGTAAAGGGCGTTCATGGTAATGAAAATACCATTGTTGATTGCAATTCTGCTGATCAACACTCTCATGATCGTGAGAAAGTAGGTGAAGTAGTTTTAAATGTGGATGATAAATCTATAGAAGGTGTTAAAGTTAATGAAAATGTCATTGTTGATTGCAATGCTGTTGATGAACACTCTCATGATCGTGAGGCAGTGTTAAATGGTGGTGAGAAATCTATAGAGGTGGTTCAAGGTAATCAAAATAACCTTATAGATTCTCATGAAGGTCATAAAGTAAGTGAAGCAGTGTCACAAATGGCAGGGATTGGGTATGAGCATATGAATCATCTTGGAGATACGGTTATTCATAATGAAGCATACAATGTTGATGCCAGCGTTAAGGAGAAAAGCGGGGTTGAGTTACGGTTGCAAATCGGTTGTCAACCAAGGCGGTAATTGACAAAATTGATAATGATCTTTGTGAAGGCAAGGCAGACGATGATTCATAATTCGGCGGACAAGCGATAAGCCTTTGCCTCGACACGAGTACTGACTACATTATATATTAAACTTACCCCATGTACTTCAAAAGTTTGATGTTATTTCAATGATGAATTTTTTTCTATAGTATGTTTTCATGCGGGGTAAAGGGAAGAAATGCAAGTAAGTTCGAGACGATCACCTTATAATGCCGTAGCATTAAAGAAAACTAGAAAGCGAAAGTTACCAAAAGAGTGATGCCAAAGTTACCCAAGAGTACTCTGTTTTGAAGCGAGATGATGAGTCGAAAAGGACAAAGCGGTGGGCAAGTGTTTGCGAGGAGCCATCGTGAATCTCCTCCCACGACTCCACAGTTTTGAAGCGGCGTTCAAAAGGCGAGAAAAGATATTAATCCACCACACGGTGAAGATAATCGATTGGAAACATGGGTAGAGGTATAGAAAAGTACATTTACAAGCAGACATCTTAAAGACATATACATTAATCTTGTTTTAACTTTATTCGGGATCTATCACGTCCTGAAGGTTGCGATATCAACAAGATTACTAAACCGGCGTGTATGGCTACCTTTATAAAAAAAGATTTGAAGTCATCGCATAGCTTTCCTTGGGGTCTTGGCGACGTCGTTGTTCATCGAAAATTTTGGTTGGCTTTGTTGGGTTATGGAAGAGGCAATAAAAAAGGATGGCTTGGAGATGAGGTACCTAACAGATATTTAATTTCCATAAAAAATTGAATTAATTTTTTTTGATTTAGTTTACCGGTATTTTGCTTATAAAAAAAAATTTGCAGCATCTGGATCTCTGGGTTGATCTAATGTGGCAGTTCAGGCCGGTCAATGCCGATTGGGCTATGGCTGGACCATTTTCTCTTCTCATCCTTGAAGGGTCTATGCGTGCCTACTCGCCAGCGGTAGCGCTATCCATTGCCATGGTCTAGTGTCGAGAAGGTTTGTATATAGAGACCATACTTTCTTCTAGATATTTGGGTAAATATATACATGCTCAAAATGTGATGAATTATGACAAGGATTATTTTATCACATTTAGGTATACTTTCACGTCAGCGTGCAGAGTGCCTTTGGTTTCTCGCCGAGTTGGAAATTCGTCGGAGTTATAACAATTTATGACACACTAGATGCGCGAACACGAGACGAGAGAAAAGAATTTAAAATGGAGGGTCACTTTTGAGAAAGCTACCACGATATCTAAACTTGTGTAAAGTTCTTCAAGCCAACTCAATATCATTTACGATTATAAGATCACATTTCGAGTTGCGGATGATGTCCTATACAAGCCAATGCATACGGTGATTGTGGAGTTTGGGTATGTATTTTTTGCAGTGGGTAACAACTTAAGTATGAAGGTTGATGACCCTCTTCAAGTTGCTTTGGCGTGTCGAGCATATGGTGGAGTACTTTTGGAAGTATAAGGTGGTACATTCATACAAGTGATGAATAAAGATGCATTTCATCTGTTTGGTATGGCTTGTATGTGGTTTTAGACTTTGTTGTTCAACCAAATGTAACCATGGCTGGATGTCGTGAAAGACATCAAAGACAACTTCTTATGCATATACGTATGGCGCAACTTGGCATATTCCTAACACCCATGCGGGCTTTGTTTATGCCCTAGTTTACGTATATCGTGTTGTGATCTTGTTGATTTGCAACAAACATGTTGTGTAAAGTGCTAAAGCGTTTGTTTTTACAAACATCCATTTGATTTGAAAAACGACTACATACATATTACATATTACATGACACTTATTGGTAAGCAGTTACCATAACCAAACTACGACCTTGAAGAGAACAATCAAGCGAAAACCAACACAACTTTGTCATGAACTTGCACTCTTGACTTGATAAAGTCAACTCATCCAACATTTTGATGATATCATTGTTTGAAACCTCAATAACTTCATCAGAGGCTGAAATCTTTTCGTCTTCATTAAATGTTTCTTTTCCTCATGTTCCTTGTAAAACAAATCTTTGTAATACTCGGTTGGTAGTTCGGGTCTAGGAACCCATAGAAGTTACATTTGGTCTTTTGTCCTAAAATAAAAATTTGTTAAATTCACATATTCAACCTAACAAGTAAAATAAGTATAATGCATAATAATATTACATAAATTGGACAGGCCTTGAATCTTCTACGGGATGAGTCCGGGTCCAAGAGGTTTGTACTTCCACGGTAATGGTTTTGGACATTCGCGGTGTGTAGCATTGATGTAGTATTCCAATGGCTTTCTATTGGATGCGGAGGTAGAGGCGGAGGAGGGAGCCATTGTTTTATTTACCCAATGAGTAAACTCGGCGCTTTTATAGTAGAGTCACATCAAATTTGGCGGAAATATACTTTGTGAATGAGCGGGTAATGAATATTGCGGAGGAAAATTTTAGCGAATTTTATATTGAGCGACTAAAGGTCCTATTTTCGGTAATTTTATTTTGGTTCCCTTATTGTTTCGTACAAACCCGAGCAGTGAACACAAATCCCGGAAAAATGACTTGGCTAATCCCAAAATTCAAACTTTATTTGGATTTTGAGACATCAATCGTGGAGTTTACTTCGATTAACATCACCTACCTACGGTGATTACCTATCTCACTAACAAATATCAGTTAAAGATAAGATCATCGGTTTATACTACATGTCCGATTTAACCAAAATTCATGTGAGTGGCGATGATGATGTTTCTTTCTTCGTTCATGAAATATCTTTGTAAGCGGAACTTGATCGAGACGCTATACATCAAACTTATCGAGAAATCTTGAGGTAAAGCCGCCTACTTCTTCTAAGACTCTTGATATTGATCTTAATGTTCCTTTGTTGCCTCAAGAATCTTATTTTGAAACACCAAAAGTTGAAGATCATAATAAGGAGGTGCGGTGCAAGCGTTAATGTAGATGTGCATCCTAGTTGGCGAAAACCACATTTCTAAATATCACTGATCCACCCAGCCGGTGATCCCATAATTAAAAAGCTAAGTAACCATAAACACCGGTAGTATCTAAATTAAAGGTGGGTAGTCGGTTTGATGATAAGCAAGGATGCATTTATGCAATAGGAATAAAAGCGTTGGTTGATATGTTTGAGTATAAAGTTACTAACTCATGTAAGAAAAGGTGCAGTGTAGCTTGTTTTGTAGAAGGTTATGGCTGGTACATTAGCATACGAAAAAGTGTTGTTAGCCGATACTTCTATGTTACTTCCATTAACGACTGTCATACATGTTCCAGAACAAAAATTCATCCTAATCATCGAAATGCTACCCGAAAATTAGTGGGTCACATACTAATTGATAAATTGAGGAATTACAAACGGGTATATACGGGTGCGGACATAAAAAAAGATTTTAATGTTGATTGGAAAGTAGACATTTCTTACTACCGAGCTTGGGGTGGGAAAAACATTGCATTACAGTTGTTGAACGGTTGTCCTAGGGAGTCTTTTGAGCAGTTGCCGTATTACTGCTATAACTTAAAGTTGCAAAATGAGGGGACAGTAACACACATTGAGACAGATGAGACAGATCGGTTTAAGATGGTATTCATTGGTTTCGGTGTTGCTGTAAGTTTTCCATATATTCTATTATCTTTTATTTGTGATTAATACCTTTATTATTATCAAAATTTTATTAATTAAGCAATCTTTTATTTCTGATTGATTTAAAATAGATTCGGAGCTTCTTACGTTTTATGCGACCATTGCTAATCATTGATGCCGCACATCTTAAAGGGAGATACCTTGAGTACGAATCGGTTGTTGTTGGGATGGGCGGCAACAACAGATTATACCTATTACAGCTGGTGTATCTCAAGGTGAGACCAATGAATCATGGACATGGTTTTGAGCAAACTTAAAGAATGCATTGGTGAAGTAAAGATTTGGCCATCATCTCGGCGGACATCCGGCTATTGCACATGCATGTAGTACCGTTTTCCCAACGCGTTTCATGGTTTTGTTGTCGGCATTTAATGATGAAGCGCACTTTGAAAACTAGAAAGTGGAAGGCTATATATTGGAGGACATGCAAAGCTTACAGGAGGGGAGTTTGATGCTTCAATTTGGAGATTCGATCATTAAAACACGATGTGTATAAAAACTAAAAGATGAAGTGGATTTGATAAATGGTCGGCGTGCTTACGCCTACAAACGGTACAATTATTTGACCTCAAATAGTCTTTGAATCGATAAACTCTGTAACCAAAGATGTTAGGAAGGTTCCAATAACCCGACTAATGGAGTACTACAGAAGGCTTCTACAAAATGGTATTTTGAGCGTCGAGCAAAATACAAAGGTAACAAAAAGCTGTCTATTATAATAAAACATATTTGTCACGTCGCTCGAAAATGTATTATTATTTTTTATTTCGGATGCTCCAACGGATGAACTTAGCGAATGGGCAAATGCAAAAGTAAACAACGAGAATGGCAAAGAGTGCTAATTGGGGTGTTAGCAGAATTGAGATGCACAAGATTTACCAAATTCTTGATCAAAACATGTTCATATTGTTGACTTTGACAACGAGAGAATGCACTTGCCGCAAATGGCGACTATCTGGTCTACCTTGTGGTCATGTTTGTCTTTGTGTCTAGAGTTGAAGGATGGTAGCGCTAGCGGTTGGGCGATGTATTGGTTTAAAGCGTCACTAAAAATACATACGAAGCAAGGGTTTATCCTCAAAAGATGTATCCTTGTGGCGTACTCACGATGACTTGCAAACCGTAAAACCTCCTGCTATGGATAGCGACAACTGGAAGACCCAAAGAAAAACACGTATCCGATCACGGGGAAGAGCGAGAAAGCAAAACACATGGCGGTGTGGAAAAAGCGAGACACACAAGGCAGTCATGTCTTGAACCGTTGATGACAAGCAAGGCAAGTGTGTTTCTATATTTTATTTCAAGGGATATAATTTTTAATGTAATTACTCATATGGTTGTTTGAACTAATGTCACATGTCGAAGCGTAAAAAAAGTCACAATCGTGCACCCTACAACCAACGAAGAAGCGGTGGAACAAGAGCGACATGGAGGACGGAGGGGCGTGTAGAGGTCGAAGAGGAGAAGCAAGTGCTCAATCAAACAATGATTTCGTATGGAAATGTGAATCATCTACTCACGAAAACATCGTTCCTAATAACATTCGGTCACAACACATGGCGAAAATGTTGTTCATTTGGACGATTTATAGTTACTCAATTTGAACTTTAACACAATGGAAGCACAACTTATCGGTCATCTAGAATTTTCAATGTTTGTTACTTGAATAATAATATCTCTGAGGAATGGGTTGCTTTTATTGTTTTTTATGTTACGTTGTGAGAATGTTATACAATCAGCTGTTGAATCAATTTGGACATTTTGGTTCTTTTCTATAAAACATATTGTTCATTCATTCATTAGAAAGCAGTTCTGACTTACCTCTTCAGTACAATCAACATCAAATCCAACTACAAGAAAACGACTATACATATTGTTCATTCATTCATTTCATCTATTCCAACATCTAACAGTTTGTTGGATATGCATGATCGCTCACATCTTTCACACTAGATCTTTGGATATAGGCAAACCGAAACCATATAAGCAGTTTGATGTGTCTTTACACATAGCCGTTTGCTATCTCCGAAGATAATGTGGCGGACTTGTTAACAAAAGCGTTTGATGGACCAAGGTTTCAACACCTTGTGGTCAATATTGGCATGCTAAACCCTTGATTGCGAGTTTAAGGGAGGCATAGGCCTCGGGGAGGCATATGCCTCGGGAGAGATTGTGCAAACTACGCATATTTTGTGTATTATTTTGTTTACCAACACTAACTTCTAATAATTCTTTAGTTTGTTTGTCTTTTGTTGTTCTTGTGTGTTTTGTATACATTTTGCGGTTATGCGGATTGCATTTTGTCTATTCCTTATGCGAATTGCGGTTTGTCTATCCATGATCAAGATCAAATTCATCAAGTGTGGTTCATTGGTATATGGTCAAGATGGTAAAGAGATAGCAAACAATTTGATTCCTTGAAGTTATAATCTTGAAGAAAAGAAATTGAAGTCAAATTGTTCTTTCATTCATTCAAGAAAGCAGTTCTGACTTACGACACAAAAGTCAACCTACTACAAATGCATCTTCAAGATCGAGCTATACACTTACGCTAATCCTAATATAGTACATATCATCTATTCCAACATCTAAGTGAATGTTGGATATGCATTAGATCTTTGGATATGCGTTAGTGGGTCTTGCATACCCACCCATTCCGTCTATCTCGATGGTGGATATGCATGACCAATCTGACGAAGATGCTAAGGACCAAAATGGAGAGGATGGATTGATGCAAGCGTTGATGATGGCGATGACCACACATGATGATGGAGAAAAATAACGTCTCTGTGTGCTTCATCTATGTATTTCAACCAAATGCAATCCATCCACCCTCCTAAGCCCTTCTATTATCGATGTGTGTTGATGCACCAAAAGATGGTGCGGTGAGACCAGAACCACCTCTCTATCTTTGGGGAGTGGCGGATTCTGGCACGAGGCCTTTGTTGAGACCGGTCTTTGGAGGTTGGGAGTATGATGTTCCCTCCTTATAGGAGTCATCGAGAATCATCGTGATTCACTTGGATTCACTACACTATCATCTTCTGAAAAAGGGAGAAAGTGTGATTTATTTGGTCGTGGATAAGGTTGAGGAAAATAATGTAGCCATGGGTTTGAATCACCACTTGATGATGATGAAGAGGATGATGAAGATGATGTTGTGAGATCTATGATCTCAGGTTTGGTATTCATGATACAATTTGGTTAATTGGGGTTTGTTTTTGAATCTAGGGTTTGTGGTAAACATTTGGGGATCTTTGATGAAGAGATAAGTATACATTGGGATCATTTTATAGGCGGGTTAGAGGTTCAATGAAAATTAATGCGAGTGGGTGTACGGTAATTCTAGAAACTTACGAAGATATTCTTATCTTGGATGGTTTACTGTTGAAGTGTATAACCTTGATTGACCATGTGTTTATCTTGAAAGCGTTATTTTGGGGTTGGTCAAAGTTGAAATACACGTCGTGACGGTCAACCAAACGGTCCATTTTCTTTGACTATAATTTGGGCAAAACTTTCTCTCCACCATCACTCTCTTGAACAAACCAATTCCTCTCATCCTGCATCCACAAACACTCACCATTCGAGAAACATAACCCTAAAACTCATATCCTCATGGCTCTTGAATTTAAAATGATCACAACAAGGTTGCATTTACGGGAAAAGGTAAGGGATATGAATTATGCAGACCAATGGTGGAATTCTTGAATAGGTCCAACATTTGTTATGCTCTTACATTCTCGAATGAGATATATGAATCCTTTGGTTACTCGGTTTGGGAATCTGCATGCGGAGGAATGAGGCAGAGATTAGAGGTTGTGATTGATGGAGCGAGCACATAGTGACAGAGGACCTAATAAGGAGGAAGCTTCGCTTGGAAGATCTTGATGGAGAATTTCACTCTAATCGGGAAGGCGTGCTTCTTGGGCTAAGGGCAATTGGCTGTCGAGTACAAGGGCGATATGTGGTGAAGAAGGAACTTTGCCGAAGTGGAGGTTCTGGTTCACGCTACTTCAATGCATAAGCAACAAGTCGAGGAGCATGGGACGAGTTCTCTTCACAACTAGGATGTGGTATTGTTTGTCTTTCCCGAGGGTAACTTACAATTTTCTAAGTATATTTTTGAAAACATGGTTGAAAATCTTCAAAGGAAAAAGACTAAGTTTTAATGTACCCAAGGTTTACGCAAATGATTTTAGACACCACTACCCAAGCCCAATCCTTTTATCCATAGGTGCTTTGTTGCTAAATTATTTGCAACCATGAGAACTCACTTCGGAGAACATCATCCCTTGCTTGCGAGCCATGTTGCCCCAAGCCAATGAGGCTGGCGATGAGGAGAATGTGGCTAATAATCCTCCTTCTTCACTGTTGCTCTTGATGGTAATCCGTTAGTTAACATTGATGAGGGCCCTCATCAGCTGTTGAAGCAACTCATGTTGCTCGGACCGACCACCTTGTCCCGGTCCAACACCCGCACTAGTTACACATGATGAGTCGATCTTAACGGACTACCCGCACCAAGTCTGTTAGGGATCCTCTCGATGAAGATCTTCCTCACTTTGAGCATGATCATGATTCTCTTGAAAGGTCAATGAAGCTCCCCACCGCGAGGCAATCTGCTGGTGGGTGAGGACCTATTACACTCTCATCTGTTTATGCTCTTGTCAGCGGTATCTCTTGGGGTGACTAGTCGAAAAGGAGCTTGCGAGACCAAGTCTTCTCTTGGTAGTAAGATTGAAATCTTGAGAATCAAGTCAAGGAATTAGAGGACAAACTCAAGGGGCTCAAAGGAAGCTTGTGGTTTCTTGATGAAGAACAAGTACCTCGGTTTGGGTCTCTTGATATGTTGGTGATGTGTCTCTTAATGATCCTTCATCGATGGTTCTTTGCTTCCTCGAAGAAGAAGGAACACATTCTCTACAAAGAAGAAAGAGATCTTATTTAAGTAAGGTTTCTTACGAAACTTCAAAGGAACTTTGGTGTTGACAAAATTTGCATCTGGCGATGTGCAAATTGAAGATGTATCTTCATATCATGGTCAATCTTCATCATTCAAGAACCAGCAGACCCTTCACCTTGACGGATCTTCCGGTTGATAATCTGCATCAGCGTGTTTCTCCTACGGTTGACACGGGTATTGCTCTTGAGGTTCACATCGTTGATATAACTAAAGATGAGTGTGCTAAGAAGCACGATGATAAAGGGAAAGATGTAATAGCGAAGATGAGCTTGGTCGGACACGGTAAGTGAGGAGGAAAGACTAGGACAAGCAAGTAGATTGGTGAGCTTGAGAAGTCAAAGAAAAGTGAAGTATTGGCTCAACAACTTGAGGCAGAGGACTTTCATCTTTACCTCCGAGAAAAGAAGAAGCTGGATGAAATGCGTGTTCGGATACTGCTGAATCTTGGGATACTCTAGCCGAGCAAGTTATTTCAAGACCTTCTCTTGCTCAAAGTATACTAGGTGGAGATTTCAACGATGAAAGTTATGTGGATCAAATGATGGCTCGGGGAAGACAAAGGAAGCAAGAAGCTATCGCACAAAGGAGGGCCATCAAAGCTCGGAAGAACAAAGAAAACCTCCTACTAAAAGCGAAATGAGAATGGTGGTGAAAAATCAATGCTCGATGTACAACTACGGCTTAACAATGAAACAAGTCAAGGCTTTTCACGATCATGTCTGTTTCGCAAATATAAGCAGATCATGAGGACAAATCATCATCTTCAACACATTCTACCAACTTGAAAAGGATTCTTTGAGAATGAAGTTGCTCAAAAGCCAAAGACTCAAGTCGATGATGCTCCACCAAGGTGACTTCTCGGTCATTTCTACTAAAGCATCTCTTGAAGTTGCTTCCTCTCTTGACAAGGGTCCATCTGTTGAACCATCTACCAATTCTCTGAAGCACGATATATCAGCCCCCACTTCATCTGTGGCAACCGTTGACACACGAAGCTTCTAAAGTCAAGGAAGGCGATCTCGCGAAATAAAAGCAGAAAGGCGGTAAAGATGCTTCCGGGATGAATGCACTACGTGAAGGTGGTCCAACTAACTCTCCTACGCCTCTTCAAGTCTTACCACAAATGTTCAAGCGAAAATGCTCCTCGGGAAATCCATAAGCTTTGGTAGGAGGAAGAAGAGAATGGCGAAAAGATCTCCCTTGGATCTTGGGCGATAACTCAACTTTCATTCTGAGAGGGTTCTGTTGTTGATTTTCTGAGGAGATCAAAATGTGTTGGTCGATTGGAATCGAAGGATGATCGGATGAATGTCATTCATCGAAAGGACTCCACTTCAATGGAATTCACCTACGAAGGAAATTCTACACTTGATAGGCAGGCGGACTTGCTTACTGCTGTACACTCGTGTTACCACCCATTCTTGCAACAAGGAACCACAAGGTTACGGGATGTTCTTACGGGAGATCTTCAAGTCTGTTAAACTCTCATTCTCCCAATAGTAAAGCACATTCCATTTGGGAGAACTCACATCGGTGGAAGGTTGCGTCACGGAGATTCTATCCTCTCCCTCGTGTGCATGTGCTTGAGACTAAGGGTGGAATCACTTTGCATATGCTTCTTTGAAAAAGTATCCATTGCCCAGAGACTTATGGAGCGAATGCTTAGTCGAAATTGGAGATTCCTCCGGATCCGATTGGGCAATGAAAAGGTATGCCTTCAACATTGGTGGGTTTGATCAAGACTCAACTTCTACAACGACAATAGGCCTCATCCTCATCCTTATCATGGTACTTGGTACTCTACACTACCTTGTTTTGTTACATTTAGTTTGTGTTATTTGTGTTGTTGTCAATTTACGTATTTATTTTTCAATTTCTTAGTTAAAAAAATAATAATAATAATAAAAAAACTAACATTTATGCGGGTTTGTTTGTTGTACCATTCGATGGTTTTAACTCACGGATATACCTTGTGTATGTCAAAGAGTTAGCTAGTCCAAAGTGCTGACTTTGGTAAAGACACAACAAATCTGTTGATAATTGTAATGGTTTGCTCAAAATCATAGGGTCTACAACCACCCATGCTTAGCTTTGAGGGTTGCATGGTCATCAATTCACCATGGTCTATTCCTTTTGGAATCCAAGAATTGGCTAGCCACATGAATATGGAATGTGGTAAAGGCAAGCGAATCCATATTTGGTTCTCAATTCACCAATACTAAGAATTGACTAGTCTGAGCAAGCGGCTACGGTAAAGACAAGTCAAATCCGTTTATATGGTTCTTTGGTTTGCCAATAAATCGGATGGTTATCAATGTACCATAGTTTTGAACTCAAAACATATGGCTACTCGGTAGTGATGGCTATTGGTAAAGAGACATCAAACCCATTATTTTCAATGATTCACTCTCGCGAGGAGTTAACACACTGGAAGTGATGAGAATAGTATGAAACTTATATGTTTTGATGTACATGATGTCATATGTTCTTTGCAAAGATACGGTGAGAAATAAGCTTTGAGCTTACTAGACCATATACCAAGGACCACACTTGATGAGAAATAAGCTGAGCAGGGCATCTTTGCAAAACAAACTCGAGAGAAACACAAACCTAGTCAAATTCGGTTAAATATCTATTTTGAGTCTTTGCTACGATGTTCGTATACAATCAGCTGGTCTTTGCATAGTTAAAGATCTTTCAAGCTGGAACCTAACCTAGTCAAATTCGGTTTAGGTGAACATCTGTTGGGAATTATGTGAAGTATGGATTAAAGCGAACAAGTTAATCTTGAATGGATTACTTTGAAGTAGTGTGGATTCTACAGAAGACATAATTAGAAGATATATAGTGATCATTTGGTTTCTTTGAAGTTGTTATTCCGTGTTTAGTATATTTAGTTTGGATATACATGAGCTTTATTAGGAAGTGATTGTGTATATCTTATTTAGTTTTATGTTTATCGTTTCTTGGGAAGCGGTTTAGGGTATTGTTTAGGGTTCCTTGTCTATGGAATATATGGGATTTTAATTTAATAAAATGAGGTTGCGAAAATAACAAAATTTGAACAATCGAATACATTAACTTCACATTGTTAAAGTATCGTCGACCTTTTTGCATCAATTTATTGATTTACAAATTTTTCGCCTAATCCGTTACACTTTACTACTAGCCGCATTCTAACATCGTGATGGATTCAATCTTCTAGGATTGGTTTAATTACCTCAGCGATAGGTTCCTTGTATATACGCAATCTTCTCTATCTTTTGAAGCAGTGGATCAATTATAGGATGTGTCTCCTTTGTTCCTCTTGGGCGAGTTTAGCTTCGACATTTGTCTTGCCACATTCTTTGATAAAGGATAATCCCTATCAGCGAACATGAAAAACCTATCATTTTTTAGTTTTACACCATGAACCTTGCGGTATAGTACAATAGCCATTCATCCACCTCACAATCATACCAATATTGACATCAAGATCGAGGTTCAAACATGGTCTTTATAGCGACCCACAAACTTAGCTAACTCTCCATTTGGACCTAACTTCCCATATCGAACTTCATTACTTTCCTGTTGGTCCAAATCAACATTAGTCAAACAATCGATAAGATCCCAAATGTGAAATAAGTGGATTTGCATCCATCACCTCTTGTAATCTCAACTACTTCTACCTCTTTGTATAACAATCGCGCGATCGATAATAGGATGGCTGCTTTTAAATGAATAGGATTAATAGGTTCGGGATTAGGACTATTAGTCTCCTTAAAATCTTGTTTAGTTCTTTCTTTCTTTTCAAATCTTCATCCACCTTTTGTCTTTTATAAGCTGGATTGCTTCTTTAACCATTACTTCTTTCTCGGAATTCATAGGAATGTGATCTTCATTAACCCTCATACACATCGACAAAAGCTCCTTGACCTCTCATTGAACATGTTCTTAGATTTACACCAACATTTATGCAATTCTTGATAATCTTCATGTATGAATTTCTCATCTAAGCTCTTTGTAGGAGGTTTCTTTCTTTTGACTTGCTTTTCTCTTTTTTGAACCTTGTTGCCCATTCACACAAGATTCTTGCTTTTGATTATTAGAAACGGTTCCACACTTCACAGTGTACTCATTCCCAATATTAGTAGAAGCTTCAAGAAAGGTTGTGAATCCTCCCGATCATCTATCCATCTACGATTAGCTTCCTATTTTTAATGGGGTAATTATGAGAATGCATCTTTTGCTCAAGGTGTCATCACTTTTAGGAAAAAGTTTGGGTATTTCAAAATAGACTTTGAGACTTGCGACTTTTCTACTTTTTATATAAGCTTGACAAGTGTCCTTGAAGTTTGTGTACCCAATCATTTTTCGACTTTTCTGACTACGATTTTCTGACGACCGAATTTAGGCGACTTTGTTTAGAATCTTGCGAAATTTTTTTGTCCTTTAGTAAAAAAGTCAAAGTTACAAAATTATTTTTTATACATTTAGTTCCTTCCGAGGTTGAGCGACTTAAGCGAATCAATATAAGCGACTTAATTTATGTACTTTTTTGTACCTAAAGTCTTGTTTTAACATTATTTTGAAACATTTTTTACCTGTTTTCAAATTTTTACCCAAATACAAACACACTAACACTCACACTAACACTACTACCACAAAAACACAATTTAAAATTGTGAAACCTAAATCAATCCCTAATTATTCGATCAAATAAACTCCAAAATGGCTTACATTCCCCAATATTTTGATGCTAAGTTAACAGTTCGTTCCAAGGTTAAGTTGTTTTCATAAATTAAGTCTAAATTGTCAAGCAATCCGGATCGAATGAAATTTATTGAGCAAGCATTTTTGGGCCAAGGTTAGATATTCTGACCTAGGTAAAGGCAATCATATTGTTAATTTCGTTTTACAACACCGGTAATTATCGACAAACTTCTTGATTCTTGTCCCCCATTTTATACAAAATTGGGAACAATGTATTGAAATTCGGTCGGGAGCAGTTTCTATTGATGGTGGATTTCGTTTTGGTCGTTGCCTCCCATGTACAAATTGATCGAAGTCCTTTTGCTGCGTGTCTTTCACGAAAAACAATTAATAAGAAAGGTAGCGTAAAGGCAATGAGATTTTAGATTTGTTTGGGAATGACACGGAATTTTCAAAGTTATCGGTGAGGATCTTTGTAAGGGTATGTCTGTTGCTAGTCGGCGAGGTCGTGTTCATAGGTCGTGGACCTTGGTACATTGTTGTGATCATTTGTTGCAATTAGTTGAGGATTTTGGGGCATGGAATGCATATCCTTGGGAGAATTCTTGTGGACCCGTTTTACAAAAATTTAGCCAATTTGGTACCCGGCATTACAATGCTCCTTTGCAAAGAGAAATTGCAAGAAAACCCTTCTACAATTGCAACATATAATATTTACGGCTTTTCTTGGCTTTTAAGGTTAGATGTGTATACATTTATGAACATATCGGTTTTGTTTACTAGCAGTTCATACAATGGTTTTATTGTTTTCGATTATTTTAGATATGGATTCTTGAGAGTTATCCCACTAGCTTGAATGGTGGAAGAAAGACCGTCAAAGATACCACGTTATGCATGTTGGTCAAAGGTAAAACATTTGCCAAACGCCATTATGGCAAACTTTTTGGTCTGTAAGCATTTCCATTTGTTTTATTTGTCAAATAAGTTACGACTTCGTTATATTTGTTTTAATTTTATAATTGTTTGTTTACTAGCGTTCTATTCGGTCTTGGATCTTCTTCCAACAAATGCGGAAATGTTACAACCATGGTTTGCACCAAGTAAAGCGTATTTGAGCGAGTTGGATAGTCTACAAGATCAATTACTGCCGATGATCCCACTAATGAGGTAAGTTGGCCCGTTTGTGCAAACCATGGTTGTATTCACGTTGACAATTGACCATTGCACATTCATTTCGATCTTGCTTTGTAGGTGCATAAAGAGGTGGTGATATCGATACGGATGTGGCGTTAGGTGATAAAGAGGTGGCTATAGTCAATAATGATGTGCGATGGCGATAAAGGTCAAAGTTCAATCGACTAGACATACATGCCGAGGTTGTGGTACTAACAATAGACTTGCCGTTGTAGAGAAGCTCTAAACATACAACCCCGAGCCAATAAAGATACAACCCGAGCAAGCTAGACATTAATGTGGGGTCCTTAATGATATTAAAACTAGACTTGCCGTTGTTGAGGAAGCTCTAAAGATACAACGTCCAAAGGTGAAATGGTCTTTACATTCATTTTTAGGATATATGTTTCGTAAGAACTTTGAATTAGAAAATGAGACACGTATATTACAACTTCTTTTAACAACTCGTAAGTCGTAAGTATAATGAGGCTTTGTTGTAAATGTACACACCGTGATTTTCATTCCTCCTTGGAGTTGTTTTGTAAATTTGATGTATCCCTTTGCTAGGGTTTTCAATCCCTTGCTAGCGGTTTTCAATCCCTGCTAGCGAGGTTCCTTTAATGTATCACTTGAAATTTGTTTTTAAATTTTGATGTATCCTTTGCTAGTATCTATCAAACCCTTTGCTAGTGTCTATTAAACCCTTTGCTAGTGTCTATTAAACCTTTGCTAGTGTCTATCAAACCCTTGCTAGTGGTTTTGAATCCTTGCTAGCGGGTTTCTTTAGTAGTATAATTGATTGTATATTTTAAATTTCGGACTTCAAGCGATCGGACGACAAATCGGAGGAGGCTTGTTTTGGCCAAAATGCCATGGAAATTGACGTCAAGTCCAATTCATAATGAAAGCGGAATGGTAGTCCTAGTTTGTTTGATCTTCATTCGGTGATGTTCATTCGGTGATTATAATAAGGTTATGTTCCTTTTAGTAGTACTTTTTTATTTTATTGTTTTTTGTTACATGCCTAAATCGGTTTGGTTAACTACTGAGTGCGACAAATCGAGTTGTGTAAATCTTGAAAGCGAACAAGTTGGTCTTACTTATATAGACCTTGTCGCTTTTCCATCAACTATGTCACGACTTGTGGTATATTGTCTTCACGACGGACCATTGCCGTTAGATGATCACATTCGGATCATGATCGATCATTTGAATTTACCTAATTTGAATGAAACATTTTCTCAATCAATTTGTTGAAATACGTATATATAAATTCCACTGCACTATCTATACATGTTTGCTATATTTGCTCATCCATATAGATGTGTTATTCTTGTATAATTACGGAAGCAATTGCGACTAGATGAGCAGTGGAGCTAGAAGATGATTTCTCTGTTTATGGATTTTCGGAAGTTGAGGACAAACAGGTTGGGATAGATGAACAAAATGCTGCTGAAAAAATGAAGATGGCGAAACACCGATTGAGGTTGATGATAAATCTGGTGCTGATAAACCTGGAGAGTCGGTTCAAGCACATGAAATACATGCTCATGAAGGTGTGTTTAATGTTGATGATAAGTCTGTAAAGGGCGTTCACGGTAATGAAAATACCATTGTTGATTGCAATTCTGCTGATCAACACTCTCATGATCGTGAGAAAGTAGGTGAAGTAGTTTTAAATGTGGATGATAAATCTATAGAAGGTGTTAAAGTTAATGAAAATGTCATTGTTGATTGCAATGCTGTTGATGAACACTCTCATGATCGTGAGGCAGTGTTAAATGGTGGTGAGAAATCTATAGAGGTGGTTCAAGGTAATCAAAATAACCTTATAGATTCTCATGAAGGTCGAAAAGTAAGTGAAGCGATGTCACAAATGGCGGGGATTGGGTATGAGCATATGAATCATCTTGGAATCGGTTATTCATAATGAAGCATACAATGTTGATGCCCACGTTAAGAGAAAGAAAGCGGGGTTGAGTTACGGTTGCAAATCGATTGTCAACCAAGGCGGTAATAGACAAAATTGATAATGATCTTTGTGAAGGCAAGGCAGACGATGATTCATAATTCGGCGGACAAGCGATAAGCCTTTGCCTCGACACGAGTACAACTACATTATATATTAAACTTACCCCATGTACTTCAAAAGTTTGATGTCATTTCAATGATGAATTTTTTCTATAGTATGTTTTCATGCGGGGTAAAAGGAAGAGAAATGCAAGTAAGTTCAGACAGTCACCTTATAATGTCGTAGCATTAAAGAAAACTAGAAAGGCCAAAGTTACCAAAGAGAGTGATGCCAAAGTTACCCAGAGAGTACTCTGTTTTGAAGCGAGATGATGAGTCGAAAAGGACAAAGCGGTGGGCAAGTGTTTGCGAGGAGCCATCGTGAATCTCCTCCACGACTCCACAGTTTGCGAAGCAGCGTTCCAAAAGGCGAGAAAAGATATTAATCCACCACAGTGCGGATAATCGATTGGAAACATGGGTAGAGGTATAGAAGAAGTACATTTACAAGCAGACATCTTAAAGACATATACATTAATCTTGTTTTAACTTTATTCGGGATCATCACGTCATGAAGGTTGCGATATCAACAAGATTACTAAACCCGTGTATGGCTACCTTTATAAAAAGATTTGAAGTCATCGCATAGCTTTCCTTGGGGTCTTGGCGGCGTCGTTGTTCATCGAAAATTTTGGTTGGCTTTGTTGGGTTATGGAAGAGGCAATAAAAAGGATGGCTTGGAGATGAGGTACCTAACGGATATTTAATTTCCATAAAAATTTAATTATTTTTTTGATTTAGTTTACGGTATTTTGCTTATAAAAAAATTTGCGACATCTGGATCTCGGGTTGATCTAATATGGCGATTGAGGCGGGCAATGCCGATTGGGCTATGGTTGGACCATTTTCTCTTCCTCATCCTTGAAGGGTCTATGCGTGCCTACTACGCCAGCTGGTAACGCTATCCATTGCCATGGTCTAGTGTCGAGAAGGTTTGTATATAGAGAACATACTTTCTTCTAGATATTTGGGTAAATATATACATGCTCAAAATGTGATGAATTATGACAAGGATTATTTGATCAATTTTAGGTATACTTTCATCAGCGTGCCGAGTGCCACTAGTTTCTCGCCGAGTTGGAAATTCGTGCGGAGTTATAACAATTTATGACACACTAGGTGCGCGAACACGAGACGAGAGAAAAGAATTTAAAATGGAGGTCACTTTTGAGAAAGCTACCACAATATCTAAACTTGTGCAAAGTTCTTCAAGCCAACTCAATATCATTTCGATTATAAGATCACATTTCGAGTTCGGATGATGTCCCTATACAAGCCAATGCATACGGTGATTGTGGAGTTTGGGTATGTATTTTTTGCAGTGGGTAACAACTTAAGTATGAAGGTTGATGACCCTCTTCAAGTTGCTTTGGCGTGTCGAGCATATGGTGGAGTACTTTTTGAAGTATAAGGTGGTCATTCATACAAGTGATGAATAAAGATGCATTTCATCTGTTCGGTGTATGGCTTGTATGTGGTTTTAGACTTTGTTGTTCAACCAAATGTAACCACAAACTGGATGTCTGTGAAGGACATCAAAGACAACTTCTTATGCATATACGTGTGGCTTGACTTGGTATATTCCTAACACCCATGCAGGCTTTGTCTATGCCCTAGTTTATGTATATACGTGTTGTGATACTGTTGATTTGCAACAAACATGTTGTGTAAAGTGCTAAAATTTGATTTGAAAAAACGACTACATACATATTACATATTACATGACACTTATTGGTAAACAGATTACCATAACCAAACTACAGCACTGAAGAGAACAATCAAACGGAAAACCAACACAACTTTGTCATGAACTTGCACTCTTGACTTGATAAAAGTCAACTCATCCAACATTTTCATGATATCATTGTTTGAAACCTCAATAACTTCATCCGAGACTGAAATCTTTCTCGTCTTCATTAAATGTTTCTTTTCCTCATGTTCCTTGTACAACAAATCTTTGTAATACTCAGTTGGTAGTTCCGGGTCTAGGAACCCATAGAAGTTACATTTGGTCTTTTTGTCCTAAAATAAAAATTTGTTAAATTCACATATTCAACCTAACAAGTAAAATAAGTATAATGCATAATAATATTACATAAATTGGACAGGCCTTAAATCTTCTACCAGGATGAGTCCGGGTCCAAGAGGTTTGTACTTCCACCGGTAATGGTTTTGGACATTCGCAGTGTGTAGCATTGATGTAGTATTCCAATGGCTTTCTATTGGATCCGGAGGTAGAGCGGAGGAGGGAGCCATTGTTTTATTTACCAATGAGTAAACTCGGCGCTTTTATAGTAGAGTCACATCTAATTTGGCGGAAATATACTTTGTGAATGAGCGGGTAATGAATATTGCGGAGGAAAATTTTAGCGAATTTTATATTGAGCGACTAAAGGTCCTATTTTCGGTAATTTTATTTTGGTTCCCTTATTGTTTCGTACAAACCCGAGCAGTGAACACAAATCCCGGAAAAATGACTTGGCTAATCCCAAAAATTCAAACTTTATTTGGATTTTGAGACATCAATCGTGAGTTTTACTTCGATTAACATCACCTACCTACGGTGATTACCTATCTCACTAACAAATATCAGATTAAAGATAAGATCATCGGTTTATACTACATGTCCGATTCAACCAAAATTCATGTGGTGGCGATGATGATGTTTCTTTCTTCGTTCATGAAATATCTTTGTAAGCGGAACTGATCAGACGCTATACATCAAACTTATCGAAATCTTGGAGGTAAAGCCGCCTACTTCTTCTAAGACTCTTGATATTGATCTTAATGTTCCTTTGTTGCCTCAAGAATCTTATTTTGAAACACCAAAGTTGAAGATCATAATAAGGAGGTGCGGTGCAAGCGTTAATGTAGATGTGCATCCTAGTTGGCGAAAACCACATTTCTAAATATCACGATCCACCCACCGGTGATCCCATAATTAAAAGCTAAGTAACCATAAACACCGGTAGTATCTAAATTAAAGGTGGGTAGCGGTTTGATGATAAGCAAGGATGCATTTATGCAATAGGAATAAAAGCGTTGGTTGATATGTTTGAGTATAAAGTTACTAACTCATGTAAGAAAAGGTGCGGTGTAGCTTGTTTTGTAGAAGGTTGTAACTAGTACATTAACATACGAAAAAGTGTTGTTAGCCGATACTTCTATGTTACTTCCATTAACTTGTTGTCATACATGTTCGAACAAAAATTCATCCTAATCATCGAAATGCTACCGAAAATTAGTGGGTCACATACTAATTGATAAATTGAGGAATTACAAGCGGGTATATCTGGTGCGGACATAAAAAGATTTTAATGTTGATTGGAAAGTAGACATTTCTTACTACCGAGCTTGGGGTGGGAAAAACATTGCATTACGGTTGTTGAGCAGTTGTCCTAGGGAGTCTTTTGAGCGGTTTCCGTATTCTGCTATAACTTAAAGTTGCAAAATGAGGGTCTGATAACACACATTGAGACGGATGAGACATATCGGTTTAAGATGGTATTCATTGGTTTCGGTGTTCTTGTAAGTTTTCCATATATTCTATTATCTTTTATTTGTGATTAATACCTTTATTATTATCAAAATTTTATTAATTAAGCAATTTCGATTGATTTAAAATAGATTCGACTTCTTACATTTTATCGACCATTGCTAATCATTGATGCGCACATCTTAAAGGGAGATACCTTGAGTACGAATCGGTTGTTGTTGGGATGGACGGCAACAACGGATTATACCTATTACAACTGGTGTATCTCAAGGTGAGACCAATGAATCATTGACATGGTTTTGAGCAAACTTAAAGAATGCATTGGTGAAGTAAAAGATTTGGCCATCATCTCGGCGGACATCCGGCAATTGCACATGCATGTAGTACCGTTTTTCCCAACGCGTTTCATGGTTTTGTTGTCGGCATTTAATGATGAACGCACTTTGAAAAGTAGAAAGTGGAAGGCTATATATTGGAGGACATGCAAAGCTTACAGGCGGGGAGTTTGATGCTTCAATTTCGAGATTCGATCATTAAAACACGATGTGTATAAAAACTAAAAGATGAAGTGGATTTGATAAATGGTCGCGTGCTTCGCCTGCAAACATGTACAATTATTTGACCTCAAATAGTCTTTGAATCGATAAACTCTGTAACCAAAGATGTTAGGAAGGTTCCAATAACCCGACTAATGGAGTACTACGAAGGCTTCTACAAAAATGGTATTTTGAACGTCGAACAAAATACAAAGGTAACTTAAAAAGCATCTATTATAATTGGTTTATTACATATTTGTCACGTCGCTCGAAAATGTATTATTATTTTTTTATTTCAGATGCTCCAACGGATGAACTTAGCGAATGGGCAAATGCAAAAGTAAACAACAGAATGGCAAAGAGTGCTAATTGGGGTGTTAACGAAATTGAGATGCACAAGATTTACCAAGTTACTGATCCGAAACATGTTCATATTGTTGACTTTGACAACAGAGAATGCACTTGCCGCAAATGGCAGCTATCTGGTCTACCTTGTGGTCATGTTTGTGTTGTGTCTAGAGTTGAAGGATGGTGGCGCTAGCGGTTGGGCGATGGATTGGTTTAAGCGTGACTAAAAAATACATACGAAGCAAGGGTTTATCCTCTAAAAGATATATCCTTGTGGCGTACTCGATGACTTGCAAACCGTAAAACCTCACGCTATGGATAGCGACAACTGGAAGACCCAAAGAAAAACACGTATCCGATCACGGGGAAGAGCGAGAAAGCAAAACACATGGCGGTGTGGAAAGGCGGGACACACAAACGGTCATGTCTTGAACCGTTGATGACAAGCAAGGCAAGTGTGTTTCTATATTTTATTTCAATGTATATAATTTTAATGTAATTACTCATATGGTTGTTTGAACTAATGTCACATGTCGAAAGCGTAAAAGAAAGTCACAATCGTGCACCCTACAACTAACGAAGAAGCGGTGGAACAAGAGCGACATGGAGGACGGAGGGCGTGTGTAGAGGTCGAAGAGGAGAAGCAAGTGCTCAATCAAACAATGATTTCGTATGGAAATGTGAATCGTCTACTCACGAAAACATCGTTCCTAACAACATTCGGTCACAACACATGGCGAAAATGTTGTTCATTTGACGATTTATAATTACTGCAATTTGAACTTTAACACAATGGAAGCACAACTTATCAGTCATCTAGAATTTTCAATGTTTGTTACTTGAATAATAATATCTGAGGAATGGGTTGCTTTTATTGTTTTTTTTATGTTACGTTGTGAGAATGTTATACAATCAGCTGTTGAATCAATTTGGACATTTTGGTTCTTTTCTATAAAACATATTGTTCATTCATTCATTAGAAAGCAGTTCTGACTTACAGCTTACAGTACAATCAACATCAAATCCAACTACAAGAAAACGACTATACATGTGATACTAATCCTAATCTAGTTCATATAATCTATTCCAACATCTAACGGTGTTGGATATGCATGATCGCTCATATCTTTCACACTAGATGCCGGATATAGGCAAACCAGAAACCATATAAACGGATTTGATGTGTCTTTACCTATAGCCGTTTGCTATCTCCGAAGATAATGTGGCAGACTTGTTAACAAAAGCGTTTGATGGACCAAGGTTTCAACACCTTGTGGTCAATATTGGCATGCTAAACCCTTGACTGCGAGTTTAAGGAGGCATAGGCCTCGGGGAGGCATAAGCCTCGGGGAGGATTTGTGCAAACTCGCATATTTTTGTGTATTATTTTGTTTACTAACACTAACTTCTAATAATTCTTTAGTTTGTTTGTCTTTGTGTTGTTCTTGTGTGTTTTGTATACATTTTGCGGTTATGCGGATTGCATTTTGTCTATTCCTTGTGCGAATTGCGGTTTGTCTATCCCATGATCAAGATCAAATTCATCAAGTGTGGTTCATTGGTATATGGTCAAGATAGCTAAAAGATTGTTGCTTGTTTCTTACGAAATCAAAAGTCTTTGAAGCAAACAATTTGATTCCTTGAAGTTATATCTTGAAGAAAAGAAATCGAAGTCAAATTGTTCTTTCATTCATTCAAGAAAGCAGTTTACAACTTACGACTTACAAAAGTCAACCTACTACAAATGCATCTTCAAGATCTGAGCTATACACTTACGCTAATCCTAATATAGTACATATCATCTATTCCAACATCTAAGTGAATGTTGGATATGCATTAGATCTTTGGATATGCGTTAGTGGGTCTTGCATACCCACCCATTCCGTCTATCTCGATGGTGGATATGTATGACCAATCTGACGAAGATGCTAAGGACCAAAATGGAGAGGATGGATTGATGCAAGCGTTGATGATGACGATGACCACACATGATGATGGAGAAAATAACGTCTCTGTGTGCTTCATCTATGTATTTCAACCAAAATGCAATCCATCCACCCTCCTAAGCCCTTCTATTATCGATGTGTGTTGATGCACCAAAAGATGGTGCGGTGAGACCAAGAACCACTCTCTATCTTTGGGAGTGGCGGATTCACAGCACGAGGCCTTTGTTGAGACCGAGGTCTTTGGAGGTTGGGAGTATGATGTTCCTCCTTATAGGAGTCATCGAATCATCGTGATTCACTTGGATTCACTACACTATCATCTTCTGAAGAAGGGAGAAAGGGTGATTTATTTGGTCGTGGATAAGGTTGAGGAAAGTAATGTAGCCATGGGTTTGAATCACCACTTGATGATGATGAAGAGGATGATGAAGATGATGTTGTGAGATCTATGATCTCAGGTTTGGTATTCATGATACAATTTGGTTAATTGGGGTTTGTTTTTGAATCTAGGGTTTGTGGTAAACATTTGGGGATCTTTGATGAAGAGATAAGTATACATTGGGATCATTTTATAGACGGGTTAGAGATTCAATGAAAATTAATGCGAGTGGGTGTACAGTAATTCTAGAAACTTCTTGAAGATATTCTTATCTTTGATGGTTTCTTTGAAGTGTATAACTTGATGATTGACCATGTTTATCTTTGAAAGCGTTATTTTGGGGTTGGTCAAAGTTGAAATACACGTCGTGACGGTCAACCAAACGGTCCATTTTCTTTGACTATAATTTGGGCAAAACTATCTCTCCACCATCACTCTCTTGAACAAACCAATTCCCTCTCATCCTGCATCCACAAACACTCACCATTACGAAACATAACCCTAAAAGTCATATCCTCATGGCTCTTGAATTTAAAATGATCACAACAAAGTTGCATTTACGGGAAAAGGTAAGGGATATGAATTATACGAACCAATGGTGGAATTCTTGAAAAGGTCCAAGATTTGTTATGCTCTTACACATTCTCGAATGAGATATATGAATCCTTGGTTACTCGGTTTTGGGAATCACATGCGGAGGAATGAGAGCAGAGATTTGTGATTGATGGAGCGAGCACATAGTGACGAGAGGACCTAATAAGGAGGAAGCTTCGCTTGGAAGATCTTGATGGAGAATTTCACTCTAATCGGGAAGGCGTGCTTCTTGGGCTAAGGGCAATTGGCTATCGGTACAAGGGGCGATATGTGGTGAAGAAGGAACTTTGCCGAAGTGGAGGTTCTGGTTCACGCTACTTCAATGCATAAGCAACAAGTCGGAGGATGGGACCAGTTCTCTTCACAACTAGGATGTGGTATTGTGTGTCTTTCCCAAGGGTAACTTACAATTTTTCTAAGTATATTTTGATAACATGGTTGAAAATCTTCAAAGGAAAAGACTAAGTTTTAATATACCCAAGGTTTACGCAAATGATCTTAGACACCACTACCCAAGCCCAATCCTTTTATCCCATAGGTGCTTTGTTGCTAAATTATTTGCAACCATGAGAACTCACTTCGGGGGAACATCATCCCTTACTTGCGGCCATGTTGCCCCAAGCCAATGAGGCTGGCGATGAGGAGAATGTGGCTAATAATCCTCCTTCTTCACTGTTTCTCGATGGTAATCCATTAGTTAACATTGATGAGGGCCCTCATCAAGCTGTTGAAGCAACTCATGTTGCTCCGGACCGACCACCTTGTCCCGGTCCAACACCCACACTAGTTACACATGATGAGTCGATCTTAACGGACTACCCACACCAAGTCTGTTAGGGATCCTCTCAATGAAGATCTTCCTCACTTTGAGCATGACCATGATTCTCTTGAAAGGTCCAATGAAGCTCCCCACCACGAGCAATCTGCTTTGGTGGGTGAGGACCTATTACACTCTCATCTGTTTATGCTCTTGTCAGCGGTATGCTCTTGAGGTGACTAGTGCGAAAAAGGAGCTTGCGAGACCAAGTCTTCTCTTGGTAGTAAGATTGAAATCTTTGCGAGAATCAAGTCAAGGAATTAGAGGACAAACTCAAGGGGCTCCAAAGGAAGCTTGTGGTTTCTTCGATGAAGAACAAGAAGTACCTCGGTTGGGTCTCTTGATATGTTGGTGATGTGTCTCTTAATGATCCTTCATCGGTAGTTCTTGCTTCCTCAAAGAAGAAGGAACACGTTCTCTACAAAGAAGAAAGAGATCTTATTTAAGTAAGGTTTCTTCGAAACTTCAAAGGAAGACTGCTAAATCTTGGGATACTCTAAGCGAGCAAGTTATTTCAAGACCTTCTGCTTGCTCAAAGTATACTAGGTGGAGATTTCAACGATGAAAGTTATGTGGATCAAATGATGGCTCGGGGAAGACAAAGGCAGCAAGCAGCTATCGCATAAGGTGGGCCATCAAAGCTCGGAAGAACAAAGAGAAACCTCCTACTAAAGCGAAATGAGAATGGTGGTGAAAAATCAATGCTCGATGTACAACTATGGCTTAACAATGAAACAAGTCAAGGCTTTTCACAGTCATGTCATGTTTCGCAAATATAAAGCAGATCATGAGGACAAATCATCATCTTCAACATTCTACCAACTTGAAAAGGATTCTTGAGAATGAAGTTGCTCAAGAAGCCAAAAGACTCAAGTCGATGATGCTCCATGGCGACTTCTCGATCATTTCTACTAAATCATCTGCTGAAGTTGCTTCCTCATCGACAAGGGTCCATCTATCTGAACCATCTACCAATTCTCTGAAGCACACGATATATCAGCCCCACTTCATGTGTGGCAACCGTTGACACACGAAGCTTCTAAAGTCAAGGAAGCGATCTCGAAATAAAAAGCGAAAAGGGCGATAAAGATGCTTCCACGGGATGAATGCACTCACGTGAAGGTGGTCCAACTAACTCTCCTACTGCCTCTTCAAGTCTTACCACAAATGTTCAAACGAAAATGCTCCTCGGGAAATCCATAAGCCGGTAGGAGGAAGAAGAGAATGGCCAAAGATCTCCCTTTGATCTTGAAGGCGATAACTCAACTTTCATTACGAGAGGGTTTACTGTTGATTTTCACGAGGGAGATCAAAATGTGTTGGTCGATTGGAATCGAGAGGATGATCGAGATGAATGTCATTCATCGAAAGGACTCCACTTCAATGGAATTCACCTTACGAATGAAATTCCACTTGATAGACAGGGCATACCGCCTGCTGTACACTCGTGTTACCACCCATTCTATGACAACAAGGCACAAGGTTGGGATGTTCTTAGGAGATCTTCAAGTCTGTTAAACACTCATTCTCCTAATAGTAAAGCACATTCCATTTGGGAGAACTCACATCGGTGGAAGGTTGCGTCACGGAGATTCTATCCTCTCCTCACATGCATGTGCTTGAGACTACGGTTGGAATCACATTCATCATGCTGCTTGAAGAAAGTATCCATTGCCAAGAGACTTATGGAGCGAATGCTTAGTCGAAATTGGAGATTCCTCCGGATCCATTGGCAATGAAAGGCATGCCTTCGACATTGGTGGGCTCGATCAAGACTCGACTTCTACTACAAAGATAGGCCTCATCCTCGTCCTTATCATGGTACTTGGTACTCTCTGCCTTTTGTTTTGTTACATTTAGTTTGTGTTATTTGTGTTGTTGTCAATTTACGTGTTATTTTCAATTTCTTAGTTAAAAAAATAAAAAAAAATAAAATAAAATAAAACTAACATTTATGCAAGTTTGTTTGTTGTACCATTACGATGGTTTTAACTCACGGATATACCTTATGTATGTCAAAGGTTGGCTAGTCCAAAGTGCGACTTTGGTAAAAGCACAACAAATCTGTTGATAAATTTGTAATGGTTTGCTCAAAATCATAGGGTCTACAACCACCCATGCTTAAGCTAGCGAGGGTTGCATGGTCATCAATTCACCATGGTCTATTCCTTATTGGAATCCAAGAATTGGCTAGCCCACATGAATATGGAATGTGGTAAAGGCAAGTGAATCCATATTTGGTTCTCAATTCACCAATACCAAGAATTGACTAGTCTACGAGCAAGCGGCTCTGGTAAAGACAAGTCAAATCCGTTTATATGGTTCTTTGGTTTGCCAATAAATCGAGATGGTTATCAATGTACCATAGTTTTCGAACTCAAAACATATGGCTACTCCAGTAGTGATGGCTATTGGTAAAGAGACATCAAACCCATTATTTTCAATGATTCCTCTCGCGAGGAGTTAACACACACAGAGTGATGAGAATAGTATGAAACTTATATGTTTTGATGTACATGATGTCATATGTTCTTTGCAAAGATCACGGTGAGAAATAAGCTTTGAGCTTACTAGACCATATACCAAAGGACCACACTTGATGAGAAATAAGCTGAGCGGGCATCTTTGCAAAACAAACTCGAGAGAAACACAAACCTAGTCAAATTCGGTTAAATATCTATTTTGAGTCTTCTTGCCCGATGTTAGTATACAATCAATGGTCTGAGTGCATAGTTAAAGATCTTCAACAAGCTGGAACCTAACCTAGTCAAATTCGGTTTAGGTGAACATCTGTTGGAATATGTGAATATGGATTAAAACAAACAAGTTAATGCTAGATGGATTCTAATTTGTAGTGGATTCTACCGAAGACATAATTAGAAGATATATAGTGATCATTTGGTTTCTTTGAAGTTGTTATTCCGTGTTTAGTATATTTAGTTTGGATATACATGAGCTTTATTAGGAAGTGATTGTGTATATCTTATTTAGTTTTATGTTTATCGTTTCTTGGGAAGCGGTTTAGGGTATTGTTTAGGGTTCCTTGTCTATGGAATATATGGGATTTTAATTTAATAAAATGAGGTTGCGAAAATAACAAAATTTGAACAATCGAATACATTAACTTCACATTGTTAAAGTATCGTCGACCTTTTTGCATCAATTTATTGATTTACAAATTTTTCGCCTAATCCGTTACACTTTACTACTAGCATTCTAACATCAGTGATGGATTCAATCTTCTAGGATTGGTTTAATTACCTCATGGCGGTAGGTTCCTTGTATATCGCAATCTTCTCTATCTTTGAAGCAGATGGATCAATTATAGGATGTGTCTCCTTTGTTCCTCTTGAGCGAGTTTAGCTTCAACATTTGTCTTGCCACATTCTTTGATAAAGGATAATCCCTATCAACGAACATGAAAAACCTATCATTTTTTAGTTTTACACCATGAACCTTGCGATTATGGTACAATATAAACACAAACACAAACACAAATTCATATATCATCTTCATCAAGGAATTGCAAGTTTACAGGAAATATCCATGCTTATATTACAAATATGACTAGCTTAACTACATTAAACATAGCACAAAACTATTTTGCGGGAGGATTGCCTTCAAGCTTTGGTAAACTGAGAAACATGGTTTACTTTCTCGCCAACAGTGTAGGACTAACTGGACTGATTACTGCATCAATGGGAAACTGCAAGAAGCTGACAATACTAAATCTTTCTTTCAACACATTATCTGGCCCTTTACCTGATAATCTTGCTAAGCTTAAATAAACTCAATTGCTCTTAATTCAACCACTTATCCGCCCATTAACAAAATGGCTTTAAAATTGGAAACGTAGAATCCATAATGTTGTCAAAGAACATCTTTACTGGGACCGCCACCATTAAACATTCCACCCTTAAACAATTAAAAAGTCATAGATAGAAACAGGTACGCAAGAGGCAAAATGAATTTCTTCTAGTTTGAAGTATGTTTGGAGGGCAATTATCTATAAAATACGTATTCAAGTTACATATAGTCAAACGCAATGCCAAATTACACAATACATGAAGCTTACACACACTAGTCTTATCACTAGTAGTAAGCACACTACCCTCATCACCATCAGCCCTATCCGGCAAGAAACCCAACACCAAAACAAACACAATAAACTCGCCAATATAAACACAAACTCGACCCAAATCCAAATCCAACAAAGCAGGACCCACAAAACCACCCTCCTCCCAAACAAACTTGGACCATAATACAGAGTCAGAATGCCACCTCGTGCCCCTACTCCTCATACTAGTATAACTCCTATAACCTCGAATTAGAACCGTAACTTGAAAAGGCCTCCACACATTATCCCACTGAACCAAGAGCCATAAAACATTACTATGATCACATATTAACAAGAAACCAACAACATATCAAAAGCTCATTATTCCAAAAACTCCCAATACAGACATGCACGTTAACACAAACACACAATTAATCGGCAACCGTTACCGATTCTGCAACACCAAACGTTAGACCTGATTCATTCCGACACCAACACTCCTGCACCACCATCTCTGGTGTTTAGGTATTCCGACCAGCACACGACTGCACTAACAATGATTGATTGATTTAAGCTTTGAATCGATTTTGGTTTACAATATGTTATGATATCAATTAAGGTCCCAAATGGATTTTCTTAGAGTTATATATTTTAATTGTATTTTTGGGTTATGAATATTTGATGTCTATAAATCGATCTTGACTCAAAGCTTTAAAATGTATTTTGTTTCATGTATTGGGAGTTTTGGAATAATAAGCTTTTGATATGCTTAATCGAAAGCTAAAATGGCTCATTTAAATCGGCTTTTGGTGTTTGGTTTTATTAATTTGTTAAAGCAATTTGATCTTTTTGGGTTTATGGAGCATTTAATGTTGGTTTGGAAATCGATTTTGTTTCTTTTATAAAAAATGATGTCTTTGAGTATTGGGTATGATAAAAGATTGCTTTTGTGGATATGTGGGTTTATAAAGCACTTAAGAGTGAAGCAAGAGGTGGGGGTATGCCATTAGAGGATGATGATGATGATAAATGGGGAAAAAAGGTGTTGCAAGTATGGTCCCCGAGGTATATTGTATGAAGTGACGAAAATGCCCCATCGTTAACTTTAGTTGGATGGAAAATCGGTCAAAGGACTCATCAACTCAATTTGGACAAGCACATGGACCATTAGTGTAATTAATTGCGTTTAAGATCAAACATGCAATTTTGGCCTAACCACAAGGACGATTTATGTAATTAACTCAAAATAATAATAGAGCATTTAAAATAAAGCAAGTTCAAAATGTTTCTGCAATCCCACCTTCCTGCTCTTCTTTCCAAACACGCACCCTACATATAGCTCACCAAGCACCACCCTTAAACTCACTTAAATCTTCCACACAAACTATTCAAACACACACACACACACAAAATGAAGAAAACTTTAGCATCATCAGTATTTCTTATTCTTTTAACTATACAAAACGACAGCATTTTTCTAGTTACTAATGCAGCAGGATTACCAGTTAATGATGGATTCATTACAACGAGAGGGGTGCATTTCATGTATAACGGTAGTCCATATTATGCTAATGGTTTTAATGCTTATTGGTTAATGCTTTTAGCTTCTGACCCTTCTCAGAGACACAAAGTTTCATCTGCTTTTCAAGAGGCTTCTTCACATGGTTTATCTGTTGCAAGAACTTGGGCTTTCAGTGATGGTGGTGATACTCCTTTGCAATACTCACCTGGTTCTTATAATGAGCAAATGTTTAAGGTATGCTAACTTATTAATTTGAAATTTTGTGCGTTTTATGTGCCTATATCATAGCTTTATTTAATAATGTAGTTGTAGTTTTTAAGACTTCCTATAAAATATAAGTTTAAATTCTTTTTTGGTAGGTAAGAATTTAGGTAAACCACGTTTTACAAAAAGATTCATTTTTGCTCTGGCTTGGGATTTTGGTATTTTGTTATTGTTAGAGTTACTACTACTTGCACAAATTTTAAAAGATTTTATTTTCTTTTTGTGTGAGGGTAATTACAATTTCTTGATTTTTTTAAAAATTTAATTTTCAAAAGCTTCTTATTAGTAAGTGTTTTATTTGTATGGGTATGATTTGCTTCAACGCGGTCGACATTTTATTTGAATAAGATTTGAATTTTATGGGTCGGTTTGAGGATGTTGACATTTTATATTTATTTTTCTTCTACTTTTTTTTTTTAACGGTGACTTTCATTTTTTTTAAGAAGAAATACACCTACTATTATGATGAGCCTCATCCACCACATACCCGATTTTCTTCTACTTTAAAAAAAAAAAAAAGGTTAATTTATTAAAGAATGATTTTTATCGGTGGGTTATGGCTTATGAGGGGTGATGCTCTTGTCTTTTACTTATACAGTACTTGTCAAGGTAAATTATTAAAATATGATTTTTATTGGTTGGTATATGAGGGGTGATCCTCTTGTCTTTTCTTATACTTTTCAAGGTAAATGATTAAAATAATGTGATTTTTATTAGTGGGTATGAGGGTGATGTCATTTTCTTGTTTTTTTTTGTGTGGGTTGAACAGGGTTAGATTTTGTGGTGGCTGAAGCAAGAAGATATAAGATAAAGCTAATTTTGAGTTTGGTAAACAATTATGAAAATCTAGGTGGCAAAGAGCAGTATGTAAATTGGGCCAGAAATCAAGGCCAATACATAACTTCTGATGATGATTTCTTCACAAATCCTGTTACTAAGGAATTTTACACGAATCATGTTAAGGTATATACACACATGATACCTATATCTTTCAATAAGATAATTATTAATGTTTTGTTAATATTTTTTCAATTTTTGTGGTTATATAGACTGTGCTCACTAGATATAATACAGTCAATGGAGTTATGTACAAGAATGATCCAACAATCATGGCTTGGGAACTCATGAATGAGCCTAGATGCACTTCTGATACTTCAGGAAGAACAATTCAGGTTCTTGCTGGACTTTTGTGTTAATTTGATCTACATATATTTTGTTACTATTTGACTTTTATCATATAACTAGTCAGTAAGGATGCAACATTGCTATAAATAATGAGCATTGATTGGCATGCCTAACTCGTAGGCCTAAATACATGGCTAATCTTATGTGTCATCACATTATTGGTTATAGTACACGGACCCACTACTTCACAAACCAATAAAACAATTCCACATCCTTTTAGGCATAAATTTAGTCATACATTTAGGTCCCCCAGTCATTTTCCATAAATAATCAAGCTCTTAACATTCAAACCAAAATAAAAAGAAGAAGAAGTTGATTTTAGATCTTGAAAAAATGAAAGTTGATTACTTCAATTCCAAAAGTCAAAAGTTTGATGTGGGCAAATAATATGAACTTCATCTCAAGCACACTATTGTGGATTGTAGACTTTGTGACCATGAAGATAGGAAATTAGGAATACTTGAAAAAATAGAGATGAAAAATCAAAAACATTTTGCACAACAAAATCCAATCCTTACTTTCGGTGTTTCTTTTCCTTTTTTTCGTTTTGCTGAAAAAGTCAATCAAAATAAGGGTGACTTGTTTGTTTTCAAGATCTATGGACTAGTTTGCAGCTACAAGTTGCTGCTGTTGGTTACTAGTTACAACAACAACAACAAAACATAATACAAAGGTGGGGAGATTGCTTCCGAGGAAAATATGATGTATAAGAATGAGAAAAAGACAGTTATAAAAAAGGAAATACTTAATAATGTTTTTTGGTTAACATATTTGAAGAACAATATTTGTAGGTTACATACTTATATATTTTTTCGAATCATATCAACTACAAATTTTAATAATGACATGATTTCCTATAGTTCTCTTGTCAATCCTTTGTGTTTAATTTAACTATATTAAGACAACACGCAAAGTGATATGGATTTTGACGCGCCTCAAATGAAATTTTTAATGGGAGCATGAGATCTGACGAGGTTGTAGCTTAGATTTACTCATACCAATTGGATTTTGTGATTTTGTTATGTTCTTGATTGTTTACTTTCTCTACGTTTGTACATTTTGCCTAACAATCTATCTTTTTACAAACCAAATGATTAGGCATGGATTACAGAAATGGCTGCATATGTGAAGTCCATAGATGGCAATCACTTGCTAGAAGCCGGTCTAGAGGGCTTTTACGGAAAATCCAACTCCCTGAATCCTGGTTTCGACATTGGAACAGACTTCATTTCAAACAACCAGATTTCTGACATTGATTTTGCCACCCTCCACTCTTATCCTGACCAATGGTAATGTCCCATTTTACTCTCACGCTTTCGGGTAATTGCATAAAAAAAGTAACCAACTTTGGTCGATCAGTGTTATATTTGAGTAACACATATTGTTTGCTAACATAGACAAGGCATCAAGTTTTCATTTAGCTCATCAATTTTTTGTTATTGTTATACAGGCTAACAAGCTATGATGATCAAACTCAACTCAGTTTCCTAAACAGCTGGCTAAGAACCCACATCCGAGACGCCCAAAACATCCTTAAGAAACCGTTACTCATAACAGAATTTGGAAAATCAGTTGAAGATCCAAAGTCTAGCACATATGAAAGAGACCAATTATTTAACCTGGTCTACAACAACATATATCTTTCCGCATTACACGGTGGTGCAGCTGCTGGTTGTTTGTTCTGGCAGCTGCTAGCTGAAGGTATGGAGTCATTTGGTGATGGCTATGGTATTGTTCTAAGCCAAGGTTCTTCGACCGCCAACCTTATTGGAAGCCAAGGACAACGGCTTTTCCAAATTTGGAAAATATTCGATAGTATGAGAAATGTGCAAAGGTGATAAAGGGCTAGAGCCGCTAGGCAGGCCAGTGGTCAGTGTGGAAACGGGGTGTTAAGCCTATTGGAAACTAATGGTAACAGGTGAGGAAGGATTTTAGTTCCGAAAATCCCGTTAATATATATATAATTATTGTCATACAATTCTTTTTTTCCGAACAGGTATAGTCATACAAATTGCGTGTGGGTTCTTTTATTATTTACATTGGTTTGTATTGATCTCTCTTAGAGATGCATAGTTTACTTCCAGGAGGGTCGCTTCTGAATTATTGTACCAGCTAGTAACACGACTAGGAAAATTTTCTATTTGCAGGGTCATGGTAACTTTACAATGTTGTAACATCAGCTTATTTATGTTATGACGTTTGATTTGTTACTATGGGGGTGTTTGGGTTTGCTTATTGAAAATAGATTATTCGTTTTAAAACGGATAATCGATAATCAGCTATTACAAAACGTGGTTTTGAAATATAGTGTTTGGATTTGATTATGCTGTTGATATCGTAATAATCAAATAATCAGTATTTTTGAGTGTTTGGCAAAACAAATTATTTATTTACTTTTGATGTAAAATGACTAAAAAGACATTTGTTATATTATTGAGTAATATATTTTTTATATTATCCACAAATTTTACTAGCTACAGTATAAATTATGGAGAACAAATTTTAAAAAGAACTATAAAATTGAAATATATTTATGAATTTGGATTGTGTTTTACCGTTTTATAACAAATTACCATTGGGCCATGGCCCATAGCAAAACATAAAACAATAATACAGTATCAACATATGTCACATTGTCACTTAGGGTTTTCTCATATATGCACGCCTCTATTTTAGTCATCTTCCTCAAAATTCATTTCCTTGTCAACCATGAATATTCGAAGAAACAGGCCAAGGTAAATCATAGATATTGAGGTCATATCTGTAATTTGACAATAAACACACCCTATTTAAAAATCGCGTTTCTTTGCAGAGTCTTACTTGCTTTTTCAAAATGGCGTTTGAAGTCTTCAAAACGTAAAAGTGCTTTTTAGTTTTTCATACCCAAACACTAGATTCGATTTTCTGCGTTTTAAATCGTAATAGCGATAATCCTACCGAAAACGCAATCCCAAACACCCCCTATATCAAGCTATATTTCTTTTATCTGATATACTCTGTATATACACATGCCCCGATCTCGCTTTAAATTATCTTTACCCAAGATATACCAATTTTGAATAATCAATTCAGAGAAACAAGTACCACTAGGTGGTACTGGGATATCACTTGAATCGTGTGATCACTTTCCAAAGAAACTATTCGACCCTAATGCCCGGGTTACGAATATCTACTTGGGATAAGACCAAACGCAGCTTATAGAATTAGGCACAATTCAATAACCCTTTCGCTAGAAGTGTTTAGTGTTTTTGTTTGTCCTTCATGCATAATCGTGTCTCCTATTTATAGGAGTTTACTCTAAGCTAATCAAATGGAATTATGAGTATTAATCGCCCATTAATAGCCTCATAATTATCCCCATTATATAGATTAGTGGTTACACGACCAATTAAACGTGGTCATTAAACAACTTAAACCGCCACTGAATAGGTCAAACCGTTACAAGCAAGACTTTCATAGTGCTATCGGTGGATACTTTGCTTCATGGAATCCAAGCTTCAAATGGAATCCACAAGCTTTAGTGTAAACATAAGCTTCTGGAACATCGCTTATTAGTGAAATATCGCCATCGATGGAAACCACAAGCGGTATTTCCACAAGAAGATTTCCACAAGCACTACCAATACAAACCACTACAAGAGTCGAGTGTTCATGGACCCATGGGTGTACACTCCATACCTCCTAACCTATTACAAGGTATGAACTAATCCCACAAGTGCACTAATTTTCCAACAATCCTCCCAAATTTAGTTCACTTCCTTTGCATGAAAAATAAACATCAAGCAAAACATGTGCATAAACAAAAATGTCCCGAGGATTGAATTTCCATCTTAGTAAATTACACTTTCAAATATTCGAGAATCGGGGTGTTCTAAGAATTGAACCCTTCAACCCATTTGAATACCAAGATAAAATACACAAGTTTTCAAACACTTAAAAGCTCCCCGACACTATACAAGCCATGTGTCCATATCCAAATTCATAAATGTTGCAAAAGCTAAAAGTCCAAATGTAACACCCAACCCGACAAAGGTAAAGATATCACAAATACGGTTTCATATCGTAACCTTAAGTACTATACAATAGCGGAAGCCTTTACAAAACTTACAAAAGAAAATATAAATAACTTAATAATCAAAATAAATCTAAGATCCCTATTTCAAATCTTGCTCTCACTCTACTCTCAACCCGATCGGCTATCCCATAAGCACATCTTGAATGCTTAATACCGCCGCAGAAAAGAAAATGCAATTTGAGCTTACAAAGCCCAAGTGAATGATATAACAAAACAAAAGCTAAAAGCAGAACAAGATACAAATAACTAAATCACAACGAAATGAGAATGACGAATCATTGAGGATTCTGCGGAAGCACAAATATACGTAAATCCAAAAGAAACAAATGATGATAAGAACAACACATAGCACATTAATAACACAAACACAAACACATCAAGAAAATAGAGTACATATAAGCCAAACGAAAAGTCTAAAGGCTAACTAAACAATTTCTAGAAAGTAAACATGGCATTCATACAAGTCAATTAATCTACATTTAACACACTTAATCCAATATTGTAGCAATGAAATAGCGATCAAATCATGGCGATCACACATGCAAATAGAAAACATAGTAGGAAAACTATAACTAAATAAGTAAAACATAGCATAGCAATTAGCAAATTATCAAACAGATATCATAATTAAACCATTTCCGTGATCAAACCTTAATATAAGCAAAGTCTAAACATAGCGGATCAATCATAAGCAGCATGATAACTAACGGATAGGCAAAGTTTACAAAATTAATCGAACAATCATACATACTAAACTTTCGGGATACTCGATTTCACACTATCACATTCATCTCATAGATCAACTAATTCACATAACGATAAACTAACATAACATCGATGACAACATACGAATCATATTTAAACATATTAATCATATCCTAGCATGGCAAACAAGAGTCACATAAACATGTCAAAGCATAAACACATTCAATAAACATATAATAATTCAGTATGTAAATGGAAACATTGACAAATACGGAATCATAAATGTAATATCTAACACGAAATAACAGACATCTGATTTAGTTATCTACCACGAGCCCGTAACATATCATATCGTAGTAACTTTCTTATTCGGAGGGTGACCTTAATACCTTATATAATATGAGGAGACCTCAATAACAAATGGAGTAGCTAGTCCTGAATTTGTGAAGACGCCAGATTGCATACCGACATCATTCACCGTGACAAATCATATCGATAACGGATCGATCTAGGATGCATCCATACGCCCAATGCATGATAGTGGCCATACTATCAATAAACGAGATAATGTAGTGGACGTGGCGTAACATCACTCATCGCCTAGAGTCATGTCGGTGCATCATCGACACGGACATGGAACCCCATGACTAGTGAAATATTGGCTCGGGTGTCAAACTAACTTAGGTTAAGCAGATTGTCATAAATGACACGGATCATAATTCATCATAAAGGTCAAACAGATTTACAAATCGGAGTTTTCATATCATAAGTTCAAATCGATGTTTCATGGTTCAATAAATGAGATTTCGGATAAGCAACGGATCAAACAAATCGAAAGGGTTCATATCAAATGTTCAAATCAAAGGTTCATATCACGACTACATATCATACGCTCATAATCGAGGTTCATAATCGATGTTCATAATCGAAGTTCATAATCGAAATTCATAATTAGAAATTCATACTCAAGCATAGCAAGGTTCAACAAACGAAGTTCGATACAAGCGAGATTCACATAAATGAAGGGAATCATAGCAATGGCATAGGGAACCCTAATAAACATAAGAGATATGACAAAGAAAGGACATCATGAGAAACCTTTACTAAAAAGGTCGTAATATCGTACCTTACGCTAAACGAGGAAAAGCAAATGAATGAACGAACACGAAGATACGACGCCACGCCTTCTTCAATGAATCTACACGGATTACGATTCGTATAATACTTATTAGCTCCTTTTATAAGCTTCTTATGCCTTTGTAAGTGTGTTACTTATTGATATCATGTTTTATCTTTCATTTTCTTAAACTCATATTTGGACCAGACTTTAACGATTTTTATAAAATACTTACTTAGCTCAAATGAAATCAAGAAAAATCCCAGGGGTTCCCATATGATTTAAAAGACTCTCCAAGAATTGGTGGGTTCTATTTCCATGCTAAATGGCCTACGGAAAATCATAAGTCCAGACCGGTCCAGAACTCACCCAGATTTACACACACCAAAAGTATGGCCCCAACAAACACACTCACCCTACCCAACACATCAAACCAAAAGCTACAGGTGTCACACCATATATAAATATCATATCCACCAAAGGAAAAGTTCCAGAACCTCATAGATTAAATACTAAAATCATTTACTACATCATAAATTTCAACTCAAAGAATTGATTCAGACACCCTAACTCCAAAAATATAAAATCATACTTCCACGTTTGCAAATGATACAAGACTTATTTTTCCGAAAGCTATTTCAAAGTACTACAATTTAGGCTCAAGAATCACTCACAAACATGCAAGTATCATCAACAACACCTAGATGAATCCACCTAAATTTCAGACCCGTTTTCTCAGCTTTGACACTTGATCTTGTAAAATTCAAAATACGACTTAGACAACTCCAAATTCGACCAAACCACTTGGAAAACTTAACTAAGACATAAAATAAACTTTTCCCACAAAACCCAGATTATTGCACTTATAAATATCGATCTATAACCCACACAATTTCGACATATGATGCTGTCCGGTTTAGGGTTCATATTAGGCCATCATAACACATGTTTAGACCATTAATTACACTTAGGTTCCATTCCAATTAGGGTTTCAATTTATTAGGCATGATAACATTTATATTCGCTTGTATAAACATATGTGTGTTGTGTATATGAATTCAAAAGAGAGGAAAGCATGCGCCCAACAAGAAAGTGAAACGAAGAGACGTGATACCTTGTAACGTGAATAAGGAGTAGAAAACAATGGTCAAACAAAAACTAAGACACCCTTTGTGCTTCTATTATCCACGATAACAAAGAACAAGGAACTCACACCCAAACCAATCCGACCTTTGCACTTTTCACGTGATTTCACCTTTAAACTAAGCCTCGCACCCTTCTTTTCTTGGAGCCTTTTCAATGATGAAAAAAAAATGGAGAGGAGGTTTCTTTGTGCCGTGACTTTTGATATTAGGGTTTCTTGTGTTTGAGTGTGTGAAAGTAAGTCACGAAGAAAAGCAGGGGTGAGGGTTATACGGTTCATCATAACCGAACCAAAGAAAAGAAAAACATGGGCCAAAACTTAGTTGGCTTCTACAAATTTCAAATGTAATGTGATGAGATTACGCCCAATAAAAGTGTATAAACGCTGCATCATGTTTTAGAAGTAAGAGTCGATTTAATTTCTTGCACATTTGGTTTGACAATCATTTACATGTTAGACTAGAACTTCGCTTAACGACCATTGACGTATTTTATGTACTCTTATTTTTAGGGTAGAATAGTCTTTAACGTTCCAAATTTTTATGGTTTTACACGAAAGCTTCCTCAAGGCGGCAAAACTTCAACATTTACATAGGTGGTTCCTCTTTATTCATGCTCCCGCCAAGCACTTTTCAAAGAACATTAACCATTAAGAAGTAAAGACTTCATCCTCCTTTCAACAGTTTCGAGCACAACCTTGGGATGTAAATAAAACATGTGCTCCATCCATCGAATGTTCGACTTCCACATTGAACTCACTCCCAAGTTTCCTCGTGAGGAGTGGGTGTCCTAGCATTCGATGACTAAGTTGGACTTAAACCCATCCCTTAGAAGAGACTTTATAACCAAGTCTCTAGCCAAACCCTTCGTCAAGTGATCACTAAGTTCATTGAGATCTCACAAACTCTATAGATACCACCCCATTCATGATAAGCTCACGAATCATGTTATGTCCGACACCTAAGTGTCTAGACTTACCATTGTACATCCGCTATAAGCCTTAGCCAATGTAGTCGCACTATCACATCGGATAGAAATAGGTGTTATAGGTTTAGCCACAATGGAATCTCTAGAAGCAAGTTTTTCAACCATTCAACTTCTTTACCAAATTGCTAGAGCCACAAATTCAGATTCCATTGTTGAACTGGTGATGTAAGTTTGCTTTGGATGCCCAAGAAATTGCACCTCCACCAAGTAGGAATACCCACCACCGGTAGCTAATTGTCTTCGTGTTACTAATCCAACTTGCATCGTTGTAACCTTCCAACATCAAGGATAACCAAGATACGGAGACTATAATCCATAGTTCTCTTCAAATACTTGAGACCCTTGAATCGCTTGCGATGATGAGCACTAGATTACTTGTATACCGCTCAATTTTCCCACCGCAAAACCAATATCGTGTCTTGTACAAGTCATGGCATACATCAGTGACCAATTACCCTAGAATACTCAAGTTGAGATACTGACCTTGCGATGATTAGGCATCGCCTTCTCACAAGTATCCATAGGAGTACTCATCGGAGTACAATCAAAGTAATTGAATTTCCTCGACTTCTCAATATAATGAGACCGAGAGATAGAAATTCTATTACTTTCATGTTTAATCCTTATACCAAGGATAACATCGCCTCCCCATGTCTTTCATGGAGAACCTTGATGAAAAAATTTCTTTGTTAGGTCAACTTGATTTTGGTCGATGCCAAAGATCAACATGTCATCAACATATAGACAAATGATGACTCCTTTACCGATTCATCAAATTTGCTATATACACATTTGTCGCCTTGTTAAGAACATAACCACTAGACAAAACCACTTCATCAAATTTTGATGCCATTGTTAGGTGCCCTTAAGTCCATAAAGAGACTTAATCGGTTTACACACCTTGTTTTCATTGCCGTGCAAGATGAAGCCCCGAGGTTGGTTCATATAAACCTCCTCTTCCAATTCACCATTCAAGAAAGTCATTTTCACATCCATCCGATGAATAACCAGATTGTGAATTCGCCAAGGCAATCGCCAGCCTTATGGTAATCGACACGAGCCACGGGGCATAAGTATCAAAATAGTCTATTCCCGACTTTTGTTTAAAGCCCCGAATGACTAGTCTAGCCTTGAACTTTTCAATAGTTCCATCTACCTTCATTTTCCTTTTGAAAATCCATTTTCACCCCAGAGGTTTGCAACCTGGTGGTAGATCAACCAACACCCAAGTGTTGTTGCCCATGATGGAATCTATCTCATCATTAATTGCTTCTTTCCAGAAAGTAATATCCTGGGACTTCATTACTTCTTCAAATGTCTTGGGATCATCCTCAATAATGAAGCAATAGGAGTATTGGTCTGAGACCTCATCCCCGGTGCCTTCAACTAAGTATAGTTGAAACTCGTGTCCAAATGACTTTGTAGTCCTAACCTTTTGCTCTTCCCGAGCATAGGTTCAAAGTTGTTGAACCACAACTCATCAGGGACCACCGATGGTTCATCATCGTGGACCTCGATACATCGATGTCATGAGTTCCATTAGGAATCCTCGACTTGGTCAGGGACCGATGAGAATCTATTCTCATCAAAATCTGCATCCCTTGATTCAATTATTGAGTTAATTGAAACATATTCATTAGGTTCAATAACATAGAACCTAAAAGCCTTGGAATGCTCAAGATATCCAACAAAGATGCAATTAATGCCTCTTTCACCCAAAGTCTTTAGCTTTGGATCAGAGTCTTACAAACCCCTACAACCCTGCACCACGAGATAGTTCAGTTGGGTTTTTAGTCCAGAGTTCATAAGCGGGTAACCTTGTTCCTTTTGTTGGGAACCCTATTTAATAAATAGCAAGTTGTTAACATAGCTTCACCCTGTAACCTTGACTCACCTGAATAGGACAACATGGAATTAACCATCTCCTTCAAGACCTTTTTCCTTTCGTAAATACCATTTCTTTGAGGAGTATAAGGAGCAGATTGTTTCATGGATTATTCCAACAGACCGAAAGCACTTGAGTATTCATGTACTCACCTCCCCTATTAGTCCTTAATCTTTGATCAAAGATCCAAGTTGTAATTCAACTTCGTTTTAAACACTTTGAATTTATCTAATGCTTCATCCTTGGTATGTAACGTATAGACATAACAAAATCTAGAAGCATCATCAATAAATGTCACAGTACCTCTTATTCCCCAAAGAATGAGTGGCATGCAAATCACAGTGTCATCGTGAATAAGCTCCAAGATCTTAGTCTCACGACTAACACCTTGAAAGGGTTTCTTGGTTATCTTGATCAACATGCAAGTTTTACACTTTTCAATGTCCATGTCAAAAGCGTGGATTAAACCATCCTAGACATATCTTGCATCCTTTATAGTGAATATGGCCAAGTCTAGCATGCCAAAGGGTAGAGTCGAGCCCGTCATATGTGGTCACAAAGTCGAAATAACACTACCAAGAGTAACATTAAGCCCGAACATTTGATTACATAAATAACCAAAACCAATAAAAACACCATGCTTGAAAGCACAAATTTATCGACTCAATAACTTGTTTATAACCATGATTATTCAAAATAATACTTGAAACCAAGTTCTTCCCGATATCGTGAACATGAATAACATCAAACAAAGTTACAATCTTTCCCGAACTAAACCTAAGATCTACACAACCACGACCATGCACCAAGGTCGTTGACTCATTTCCCATGTAAAGAATAGAACCATCATTCGTTGACTCATAAGTCTTGAACCGACTTCTATCTTTACACACATGAACTGTTGCACTGTAGTCAACCCACCACGCAACATCATCATCCCGCACATAAAAGATTCAGATACATATTTAACATAATAAATCCGAAAAGACTTATTAAACATATTTCGACCTTTCGGTGAGTTGGGTGAACCACCACCCCCGAACCATTAGTGCCCGATCCATTGGCTTTACCACCAATTTTAACACCTTTAGCCCCTTTTAATGTGACCCGCCTTTACATTTCCAACAAGTAGGAGTTGCCTTCTTGTTAAGATCCGCCTTTGTGTTATCATGATATTTATGCTTGCCTTTGTTATCATTGTACCGGTGGAGTTGTTATGATCCACCATATTGACAACAGATGCACCAAGTAGCATTGCTACTCTTTGCTTGTCATTATCCGCACCTGAGAGATTCCTCAATATGCGATGACCGCCCAACTCAACAAGAGTTAACTCCTCCTTCATATGTTTCAAGGTATGCTTGAAATCTTTCCATGAAGGAGAAGTTTATCAATAACACAAGAGACTTGAATAGCCTCATCCATGTGCATATTGTGTTGTGTAAACCTTCCAAGTATTCCAAGAAGTTCATTGTATTGTTCCATAACCGATCTTGAATCACCATTTTGTAATTTGTGAAATTACTAACAAGGAACTTATTACTTGATACATCCTTAGCTATATATTTGGCATCCAAGGAATCCCACAGCTCTTTGGAAGATTCAAAGTTCGATAAATATCAAACAGAGAATCAGACATACCATTGAGAATAAGACCTCTGCATATGTAGTCATCATTCACCCATTTGCTCCTTCTCCCGATCCGCTCCACAAGAGCATCATCCCCATCATCGTGAATAGGTGTAGTAAGCACATACACCACACTCATGCTTGATGACAGAAGTGCATCTTCTTCGCCACCTCCTAAAGTCCACCCTTCAAACTTATCAAGCTTGGAAAAGTTTGAAGCCATGTGTTTCATTGCAAAGCTTGCCATTGATTATCACAAATAGTTTACTTTGATTGTTGGAGTGGTGAGCCCAAGAGGTGGTTAGATAATCAATTCAACAGAAACAAGTACCACTAGGTGGTTACCTGGATATCACTTGGAATCGTGTGATCACTTTCCAAAGTAAAGTATTCGACCCTAATGCCTCGGGTTACACGAATATCTACTGGGATAAGACCAAATGCGTTATAGAATTAGGCACAATTCAATAACCCTTTCGCTAGAAGTGTTTAGTGTTTTCAGTCATCCTTCATGCATAATCGTGTATCCTATTTATAGGAGTTTACTCTAAGCTAATCAAATGGAATTATGAGTATTAATCGCCCATTAATAGCCTCATAATTATCCCCATTATAGCCGTTAGTGGTTACATGACCAATTAAACGTGGTCATTAAACGATTGAAACCGCCACTGAATAGGTCAAAACCGTTACAAGCGGTACTTTCATAGTGCTATCAATGGATACACCGCTGATGGAATCCACAAGCTTCAGTGGAATCCACAAGCTTGGTGTAAACATAAGCTTCGGTGGAAACATCGCTATCGATGAAAATCGCCATCGCTGGAAACCAGCAAGTACTTTCCACAAGCGATACTTTCAAGCAAGATTTTCCACAAGCACTACCAATACAAACCACTACAAGAGTCGTGGTGTTCATGGACCTTATGGGTGTACTCCTGCACTCCTAACCCATTACAAGGTATGAACTAATCCCACAAGTGCACTAAATTTTCCAACAGCTCAAAGGTCATTTCAGATATAAAAGGAAGATTATGAAAATTTATTCAAAGATTGTTCGTTAAAAGTTTATGCTTTGCTATTACAAATATAAAACTAATAGCATATGCGCACAAATCAATGGTTTAGACGGACTTGGAATTTATATCGAGCTAGTTTTAGAAACGAGTTTTATAGTATTTCTAAAACACATCCATTCGAGTGTTAGTCGAGACAATAATCTTGGACTAATTGTCAATCAAATAATGTTTTCCTTGACCAAAAATGTGTTATTTTAGTCAAATGTTAATTCATGTTGCAAATTACGCTCGGTGTAGATTAAACGGTTTCATGTCATTTTTAGGCTTTGTTTGGATGTGCAAATCGATGTAAAAGCATCTACAATGCTAAAAGGTTTTTAAAGATTTTTTATTTTTTACGTTTTTTTATTATTATTTTTGTTTATACTTTTTGTATAGGAGCATAAGAAAAAAGCTACTCCAAGTAAAATCTTATTCTATTTTTTTTCACCATAATGTTATTAATAATATCATAATAGAGATAGTTTAAGTAAAATCTAACTCCAGTGTGACACTTATAATGAAAGTCATTAGCCAATGACTTGAGGATCCTCAAGTCATTGACAAAAAAAGCCTTATGCTCCGATGTTAAAAAGCTATTAAAGATTTTTTGTGTCACAAAAGCTTTAGAAAAAGCTCCCATTAAAGATGCGGACATAGATTTCATGTCGTTTCGTTGAATAGTGTGATTGGTATAAAGGTCTTAGGTCTTGATTCCTTTTTGGACCGTAAGGGTTACATTTCAAGAGAAGTTTTAGATCTTCTACCAAGTTTTAGGTTATTATTCGAAAGTCATCCGGCCGATCGCATTGTTTAGTCGTGTATCATATGGTGGTTCTCAATACATGATAAGATTAGGTTAGCGGCCCGTTCTGGCCCAAATTATGAGTTTGGTTCATTGGGTTTCAGATTAATAATGTACTCTTCTATCTCAAAATTTATAGTCCATATTTTATTTTATTTTTTTATTTTTCAAAGTAATTGTTCACTTTCCATTTTAAGTAAGAAAAGATAATTTAATCGAGGAATATTCTATTTGAGTAGTTGTGAATTATAGTTGTCACTTTTATTAAATTGTGTATTTTTGTCTTCGACAATAATTTTGAGACGGAGGAAGGATTTGCATTGTAAATAAATGACCAATAGGCGATAATACTTATGAGCTTAATTCATCAATCAACATGTTATCGAAAGGGTTGGCCAAGTCTCAAGCGCTTCTAGCTATCGGCCGTCAAATATCCACACTAAAGCGAAAATAAATAAAAATTCCTATTACTTTCGATTTTCGGATTAAACTCAGAAATGATCACGATTTCACCATAACTCTCAAACCATACGGAGTTAATCGACGCCACAATGCCATTGGTTCATATTCAAATTCCTAAGAAAAGCATACCGTAATTGTCATTTTATTCAGTGTTGCGTCGTTACACACCGTAACAAGATGCCGTGTTCTAAAGAAGCGACTCATTTTTGCTTTTGTGTTAGGAATTAGAAAATTCCATAGTGAAGAGTCGGTCATGTTAGGAATTAGAAATTCCGTGTATTAAAGAGTCGGTCACCTCAAGTATATGTAATCGTTAGAAAGCTCGTAGTCGTAGTGATTATTAAGTTAAGTAGTATTTAGTTAAGTAACACCGTGGAGGACGGACGGTCTTTACCACCTGTATGCCCGATCCATGACCCGATGTGTGGCGATTTATGTAAGACTATAAATACTCTCTACCTTCCAAGGTAGAGTTGGAGCTCATAATAATATCTTTCACTTTCTCTCACTAAGTTCCCTAAACCTCTAACTTTCTCTCTAGAATTCCATCTATATGCTACTTTGTGTTATGGTTTGATGTGTATGTGAAAAGTTATATCTTACAATTGGTATCAAGAGCCATGGTTAGATCATATCTTGCACATCTTTGGATTTCTAGTGGTTTTAGGTGGTTTTGAGTTTGAAAAGTTTAGTGGTTTTTGCATCATTTGGTTGATTTCTCGGGTTAAAGTTTGGATTTTGTTAGTACTTTTATGTTTAGAATCATCACAAGTGTGTAGGTTTTCATTTGGTAAGCTTAAATCATCTTGGTTGGGTTGTTTTTGGATTGAAAAGTGATGTTTATGTGGTTTTTTCATGCTAGCGACTTAACACACGGATTAGTTTCTTCATAGCGACTTGCTTTACAAATTTGTAGCGAGTTACAGTTTTAGACCTAGCGACTTAGATCTAGCGAGTTACAGTACAAGTAGTGGACACTCCACTACGGGTAGCGACTTGGTGGTAGCGACTTGGTCTGTAGCGAGTTGCTCTTTAGCGACTTGTATCTTTAGCGACTTGAGTAGCTTAATCATCGCCAAAATTTTGCTAGCGACTTGAGGCTTAGCGAGTTACTACTTAGCGACTTGCATTTTCTAGCGACTTGGGACTCTAGCGACTTAGTGGTGTAGCGAATTAGGTGTCGCCGACTTGGTTCAAGAATTCAGAGCGACTTGGTTGATTTTTCCCGTCAAAACTTCAAACGCCATAACTTTTGAACCAGAACTCCGCTTTCAGCGTTCTACCCATCAAAACGACCGTGAGAACGAGGAGAATGGCACGAATGAACAAAGGGTCAATCTTCAAGGTCTAAATCCGCTCCGAACAGAAGTTATTGAGGTTTTAAGTTTTAGACCTTAATTTCTCGTGAAAACGGCATAAACCAACCGAATCACAACCAAACAACATCTCGCTAATCCTACATACAATCATATGTCCTAACACACAATTGTCTATCATTCCATTGGTCATTGCTTAACGGTTTGGTCTTGATTTTAGTAAAATCCCGCGAAAGATTCTATTTCTCGGTTTGAATCATAGACTTGTAAAATCCCGCATTCTACCACATCATGTCTTACTCTCTCGACCCAGTGATTTCGTAGTGCTTAAATTGTATGATGATGTAGTCAACCCCGAGAATGTTAGCTACACCGAACGATTAAAGATGATTGAATCAATCAATGAGGATGTGATATCTCCGGGTTCGTACTTTGAAAAGATCGAAATGCACCACCAATGCTACAAAATGCCATGCTAAAGGAATGTAACATTGAGCCCTTTCAACTACTTTATCAAGACCTCAAACTACTTTTATCTACAACTATGGATCGAACAAAGTGCTCTCCTTCGTCGTGATTTTCCCATCTTGACAAGAACTGCTACTAAACTTAGAACAACCGAGGTTTCAAATTACTAAAGAGAAGTTCTCAATCGATGAATCTAATGCATTCTTCAAGTAATCTTCGATCAATTTCAACCATTTATCCGGGGAATATTCCTCGATTTTGATGATGAAATGATCAAGTGTCTTTCAAGAAACACTTTGGAATGGAAATTAGCGTGTTCATTGAGACATTCATACAACTCATGGATAATGTGGAGAAGTACATTGAGGAAGTTACACAAAAGATGAAAACGTGAATGAGTGTCGTGCGGTTGAGAAATAGTTGTGATAAGTTGGGTAATGTATCCGTTAAAGAATCGGTGTTGTTGAATGCGTAATGTCGAGTCAACATATAATGATGAGTCGGGTAAATCACCAGATGATGGATCGGTTGGCACCGAATCTGAGGCTCGTAGATTGATAAGCTTGACACATCCAATGTCCGGTGACTCTCGTTACACATGTTGTGGATGCGGATAATGCACTGTAAATTGAGCAGTGTCATGTAATGAAGTACCCTTTATCGCTCAACATAGTGCATCCGCTAAAGCACTTAAACAAACCGATCATAATGTTGAACATGTCTTTCATAAATGTTCACATCGAGGTCGAGTCCGAGATTAAGTGTTTCAAAACAAAAGATTTGGTTGATAAGAAGGCTTTTGATGAACTTTCAAACAAATTCTCAAATCTTGAAAAATATTGCATTTCACTTGAAATCGCGATTCGTAGTAAAGAAGAAAGTTTTCAACTTAACAAACCATGTAAAAACCGAACTTCTCGAATTCCGTGAACTTTTGAAATTAACACTTTGAAAGCTCACTTCAAGACAAAGAGTCAACCATTTACAATCCAAGAAACATATTTGCATCTTGAATGAGAAAAGTAATTTAGTCATGAATACACAAGACATTGATGCTATTATAACAAGAAATAATGAATCATCAATTTATGTGGCTAAATTACTAAAGGAAAATAAGTCTTTGAGAAAGCATCACGAGAACTTAGTGAGTCACAAAGAAGCTAGAACTAAATCAATGGAACAAAACTCTTTGATAGCAAAATTGATGAACTCAAAGCTCAACTTGTGAAAAGAGTTTCGCTATTGTTGCCTTAAAAATGAGCTTAGGAAAACTCTAGGAAAAGTGTGAACACTAAGTTTACAAAACCATCAACCTTGGGGAAACCGGCTTCTCATCCCATTAGAAACCGGTCCATTGTTAAGCGACCATGCGTTTATATCCGAAGACCAAAATTTTCAAAACACGGTTTGCCTCCCAAGTTGATGAGAAACAAGTTTTGTCAAACCGGTCACTTCACCGAGTTGCCTAAGAATTATGCTTCTAGTTCCTCTAAACCTCAACAAGCATCTACTTTACTCCAAAGACCTCTAGGATTAGTTCGAAAGCAGTGTCAAAATCAAGCATTAAAACCCGTAATTCATATGATATTAATGACTGTGTAAGAACTATTATCTAGAAAAAGCTAGAAAAAGGCATGATTCGAAAGACGAATTTTAGGTGCAAGACCTAGGGTGATGAATTCTACGAGATTTCAAGGCACCGCTAGTAGTTGTAAACCACTACCTAGGAACACTCAAAGACTAGGATTGGCGTGCACTAAGAGTAGTTATTTGCATAAGAATGCTAAGCATGCGAAAACAAAACTAGAAATTTCGAGTCTTTTCCACATAAGAAACAGCTTCTAATTCACATGCCAAGGTACTATCCACTAAGACCACTAACGCGACTAAGGTTCAACATGTTGTGAAACAATACAAACCAAAAACTTCGCCTAGATGGATACCAATCGCTAAATCTTTGGAAACTAGGATCAAGGATAAGTCTTCCACTCGCATAAGAAGCCTTACAATCCTAGACCTTGCCATAAGTGGATACCGTTCGTAGAATGTTTAAGGATCTGTGGACTTAGGTGGATTCCTACCGAAAGTCGTTTTCGATGAAAAATCAAGGTTGACCGTGAAACCCCAAAGAGTTTGGATACTAATGTCACTAACCCATATATATGCAATCAAGCTTGTAATGTTAGTATGTGTACTCCTTACTCGAGCAGATATTTCGATCCTTCAATACATGGACCGGCTTAAAGTATGGATTACAAATGGATTGATATCTCATAACTCACGGCTCAAGTTTCTCAACATTGATACTCAACCGCTATGACGTCTGCTCACTTCGGCTCATGCCTCGTATTTCATCATTATGGTGTCTGCAGATAACACTTCAGCCCCGTTCTTCTAAGATATGAAAAGTGTACGCCTCTTCAGGCGCTTTTATCTTCGCCTAAAGAGAAATTCTCTCATGAATGGCCATACTCATCTACATTCTTCATCAACAAGCTTCATGTTTTTCCACGCCATTCGGTCATCAAGTGGATCTACGCTCATTGGTGTATACTCTTATTCACTTGTTAAATCAAAATGGAAACTTTGGATGCAATTTTTGAGGGGGAGAAGAGTGAATATACTACATGATGATGGATGTTTGAATAATGCATACGACTTAATCTTTGATGATGATGAGTGTATTCTTTTTGATGAAGAGTGAATTTACTACGGATAACTGGGATTCATTGTTTTGATTTCTGATGACTCTTCCCCAACGCCTAAATGCTTCACTTACTAAGGATAATTGGGAATCAATGTTTGGGATTCATTGTTTTTCAAAGATAGGTTTGATGAGTACTTTCAACCTTCGACGAATGTTGATCATCCAGCTTCTGAAGCTCATGCTCTGGTTTCTATTAACTCAACTAGTTCACCATCTAAGAAGTACTTCTTGGAATTCTCAAGAAGCCCAAATCTCCAGTTATTCCTCAAGGCGTTAATAATGACTATCATAATATTGTAGTTGCACTCATGAATAATGATCCGCTCTTTGGTATTCCTTACCAAATCTTCACGGATTATTGTTCATGAATAGTGATCCGCTCTTTGGTATTCCTTTGCCAAATATTTACGGATTATTGTTTCTCTCAATGTGCACGCTTATAAATCAACCACATGAACTTAAAGAAAATGACTTCTCATCCGTCGAAGACATTATTGGTGAATCTTCCGGATCGCCTATGTTTACTTTTAAGGAAGAATGCATTGATGTTGAGGAATCATTTGTTCCGTTCATTCAGTGGGACAATGTACATCCGATTGTATGTTGTTTTCACGTGTTGGGCAATTGACACAAGTTGATGACTTCAGAGTTAATCATTTATCACTTATTTGAGATTGAAGTTATCTTTCACAAAGGCGTGTTCTAATTTCATAACTTGCTCGGGCTTAAGAATTTGAGTTGAAGACTTGGTTTATCTAGTTACCAGCAATCGGGTGGATGGTTGAAGACCGGTTAACTATCACTATTAGAAGTTACGTTGTTTTACTCGGTGTCACATGCAGATGACGATGTGGATAATCTCAAGAGGTGTTAATGTCTCATACTTTGTTTGAGTAGTAGTACTTAGAGATTTGCTTGAAGCATAGACTCTCGACACCGCTCTTCCATCTTTAAGTGCAAGCTTAAGACACAAATGCGGGAATTCGACTTCGCTTCAAGTTTGGTATATCGGTTTTTCTTCAACAAAGGGTCACTCAAATTGTCTACATATGGGTTGATAAAGATAGTCGAGAGAGCTTATGTAGCGCTTGATTCTCACAGATTCATTTGGGCTATTTGAGTTCTTCTCACAAGATTTCAAGTTTATGGATTTATTATGTTTTCTTCGATTACGAGGTATCAAAACCAGCAAGGGGAAGGATGTATTATTCCAACTATTTGGGGAAATGGTCTCGAGCCTTTTGGTATGTGTTACTTGATGTTCATTGAAAGAAATGTGAGGAGAATATATGGTGCGTGAGATGATATTGCTTATCGACATCTTCGATATGTTTAATGGTAAAGTGCATCGAGCTTTTGCTTCATGTACACATTGGTATGATGATTCCAATGAGAGTGCAAACGATTAATGGGAAGAGATAGTCGTTGTTGATGACTACTCTAGATTTACTTGGGTCAAGTTTTTGAGGACTAAGGATGAAACCCATCCGTCATCATCAAACTTATCAAGCAACTACAGTTCGTCTTAACAACACGGTTAGAATTGTTCGAATGCATAATGGCACGTAGTTCGTTAATCGAGACTTAAGTCAATTTTATGAAAGTATTGGAATCGGTCATCAAAGAAGTGTTCCACGAACTCCTCAATGTAAGCGGTGTAGTTGAAAGACCTAAATCGAACTCTTGTGGAAGCCGCTAGAACAATGCTAATTTATTAGAAGGTTCCAATGTTTCTATGGGTGAAGCCATTCTTCTGCTTTGCTACACCCAAAATCGTTCTCTCATTCACACCTCTCATGGAAAAACTCCATATGAACTTGTTCATAAACGAAACCCCGATTTATCCTATCTTCGTGTGTTTGGTGCTTTGTGCTATCCAACAAATGACGGTCAAGATTTAGGTAAATTAAGAGCTAAAGCGATATTGAGTTTCAGAGGTTATGCACCAAACAAGAAGGGTTACCGAATCTACAACATAAGAACCCGAAATATCATGGAAACAATTCACGTTACATTCGATGAGTCGACCGGTCATACGGCTCCTGGACACTCCACCGGGACCCGTGACTTCAAAACAGTCCCATTGGTTCATCCTTGTTCCAAACTCCTCTCAAGAAACTCCATATGTACCTCCATCCGAAGATGATGTAAAGAAATTGTTTGATCCTATGTTTGATGATCTGTATGATTCAATTACTAATGAGGTGTCGATTCCTACAACAGAGGATGCTCATATTCCAAAGAATGAAGTCAATCCCTCGCCTCAATATCGTTAAGTCAAGAAGCACCCGCTACGATCCTTCGGCCTCATCAACAAATCATCATTCTTCAAATGTACATCATGGAAATGTTTCGCATCAATGATGAAGTTAATCCTTTGCAACTCTTGAAGATGCTCCATTTGAAAACATATTTGCTACTCCGAATCATCATCGAACCATCTTCTTCAGAGACATCAACTCGCCTACCTCGGCCTCAACAACCGCCACATGAACACCTCGGAAAATGGACTCACGATCATCCATTAGACAACATCATTGGAAATCCTCTCGTCTCAGATCAACCCGAAACAACTCGCAACCGATGCCTTGTGGTGCTTCTTCAACTCCGATACTATCTAAGATCGAACCAAAAGATGTTAAACCGCCATGAATGAAGACAATGGTTCAATGCCATGCAAGATGAAATTCATGAGTTTGATCGTCTTGATGTATGGGAGTTAGTACTGCTCCAGATCGTAGCTATGATTATAGCTCTAAAATGGATCTTCAAAGTAAAACTTGATGAGCATGGTGATGTGTTGAAGAACAAGGCTCGATTAGTTGCTAAAGGATATCGCCAAGAGGAGGTATAGACTTTGAAGAATCTTTTGCTCAGCTTGCTCGAATCGAGGCAATCGTAATCTTTCCGCTAATCTTCGCTAGTAAGAACATGGTAGTTTATCGATGGATGTAAAGACGGCATTTGAACGGAGATCTTAAAGAAGTCGTCTCACGCCACCAACCCGAAGGATTTGTGAATCAAGAGCATCCTACTCACGCTTATCGTTTGAAGAAGGCTCTTTACGGTTTAAAGCAAGCTCCAAGGGCATGGTATGATACATCACAAAGTTTCTTCTATCAACCGGATTCATCAAAGGAGCAGTTGATCCTACATTGTTCACCGAAGTCGTGCAAACATTTAATTCATGTTCAAATTTATGTTGATGATATTATTTTGCCTCGATGCACCCAATGGAATGTGATCGTTTTCAAATGAAATGAGTTCAAAGTTTCAAATGTCAATGATGGGACAAATGTCATTTTCTTGGGATTACAAATTTCACAAAGTCCGGAGGCATTTTCATAAATCAATCTAAATATGCAATGTAGATTTTAAAGAAATTTGGATTTGATTCAAGTGACCCCGTTGACACCCCCATGATTGACCGAACCAAACTAGATGAGGACCTCTCGTGGATCATGATCGACCAAACGAAATATCGGAGTATGATCGATCCCCGATGTATCTCATCGCTAGTAGACCGCACATCTTGTTATTTGCTTGCATGTGTGCTAGATACCGTGCTAAGCCTACTAAAAGCACCTTGAAGTAGTTAAACGGGTCTTCGGTATCTCCAAGGAACCATCAATATGGGTCTTTGGCACCAAGGACACCGTATGTCACTAACGGACTATGCGGATGCCGATCATGCAGTTGTCAAGATACACGTCGAAGCACGCCGAGGTGCTCGGTTTTGGGTGATAAGCTTGTGAGTCGGTCTTCAAAGAAGCAAATGAGTACTTCTATTTCCTCTACAGAGGTCGAATACATAGCCATGTCATCTTGTTGTGCTCAAATCTTATGGATGAGATCTCAATTATCCGACTATGGCTTTGAATTCAACAAAATCCTCTCAGCATCGTGATAATAAAGTGCTATTGCTCTCTCATGCAACAACGCTCAACACTCAAGAGCAAAGCATATCGACATTCGACATCATTTCATCGGGAACAAGTGGAAAAGGTGTGGTGGAACTATATTTTGTGAGGTCCGAATATCAATTACCGACATCTTCACCAAAGCTCTTCCAAGAGAACGTTATGAGTTTATTCTTCCACGACTTGGCTTGAAAAGCCTTCAACTAGAAACTCTCAAACGCCTTCGTGGAGGAAGACGAGAGTAAAGGTCTATCTTCATCTATCTCTTGTATATATCTATTCGAAAAACAAAATACAAAATTATAAAACTTTCAAAATCCATAAAAATTTGAAAAATTCAAATATCTTCAAAAATATTGTCTTTTGTCATGTTTCTCTTTATTCGATAATATCTACGGTTTGATGTTGTCATTCAAAGAATGACACGGGACTTTAGATGTTGCTCGAATTTAAAAAAAAAAAAAAAAAAAAAAAAAAAAAAAAATCAAAAATATTTTTGGGAGAAAGAGAAATGGTTTATTGTCATTTTCAGCAATAACCCGGTTTTTAAAAGAAAGAACAGAGCCATGTTTTATCATGTTTTCAAAATTCCATGCTCGATTCTATAAACATTTATCTATCGAAACTAAATGCTTTGAAAAATAACTCGATCTCTATTTTTGATAATCATCGGGACTTATTTGTCAAATCTCTATCTCTCAATCAACAACCTATGTCATTGATTGAGGGGAGAATGATTTCAATTAAATTAAAAGTTATTTGGCATTAAAATTGTTTTCAAAAGATATAAATGCATGTTTTATCAATGGAGTGTAAAGTCTTAAAATCGATCCTTATCGCTCAAACGCTTTCACAATCAAGTCACAATTCTCCTTAAAAGCTTTCAAAATCAATTTTAATCAATAAGAGATCACAAATCTCAAATGATTTGATAATTGTGATCGGGGAGAATGTGATTTAAATTGGATTTAAACCGATAATTAGGTAAATGGTTTTATAAGGATGTACATGCTATCCCCGCCCACATGTGACAAACGATTTTAAATTTTCCATGCACATGTCGAGGGGAGCATCTATCTTAAACCTTTGATTTGAAACGTGATCATTCATCCCATCATGTAGTTCCTCTAATATGTGCAAAACTCTTTTCAAACCTCGAGGCACATATTGAGGGGAGCAATTTTATGGAAACCTCATCCTTCCCGAAATGCTATATCTACTTGATTTGATGTGGGAAGTGATGTTGATATCTTTAGAAAATGGTAATCAAAGAAGTTAATTCTTTCTCTTGCCTCCGTGTGCAAAACATTTTCAAATACTTGATGCACATGTTGAGGGGAGTTCTCGTTCTAAAATATCAAAACAATTCAGTACAAAATTCTTTGATAATATATCACAAGTATCCGAATTGATTTTCAAATGGTTTTCAATTGGATCCAATGGCGCATTTAACAATACCAAATAGACCGACCAACTTTACTTTATGTACGGTGATATAAGGATGATAAGGTTAGGTATATGTTCCCATGATCCGCCGTAATCGGAAGGATCTACCCAGGACAATCCACTAGTTAGTGTAGAAGTCCTTAGGTATGATGATAAAAGGAGAAAATGAGATACGGGAAGAGTGCGGACTAAGACCGAGCTAGTAATCGAATAAACCCAACAAAGTTCTAGCTATGAAGTCTCGGTAAGCATCGAAAGGGTTGAAGAATTAAAAAGAATTGAATGAGAAAAGGGTGAAACAAATAGCCCTCCATTTATTCAACCTAGGGCGTAAACCGGGTTCAATTCATATGCTACCGATGGTAACATCGGTATTGAAGACAAGACGTCATGGACCCAAAGGACGCACCGCACTTCAACTTTCCAAACCACTCAAGTTCCTCTTAAAAGGACTTGTTTCATTCTCACGGGAACCGACACTATCTATCGACTTTCTCTTAGAGATGGTTGATATTCAAGAAGGAGACCTCTCCCTAGTCTCCCAAGACAGATCCAAATATGCACAAATTGAGTCTAGAGCCACGAGATCATCAATAAATCTCATTAGGACACTTTCAATGAAGACTCTTTGTTTCACACAATGTGAAAGAGAGATTATATCTTGAGTCCCACGATTATCCTTGTGGTATTGCGTAACATCCGAGTGATGTGTTTACATATTCACAATGAAGATGGAAAGCCTTCGAGCCAACATCAAACAAGCTCTCGGTAGGTGGCATGTGAGATCTATTATATAGATCAATCATGTGACAAATGAATGTAAACAATGGGGCTTATTCAATCTCTTGAATCAATCCTCGTTCGTGTTATGGATTGAGCGGATACCTTTGAAAACCGGTCTTTGTGCTTAAAAACTCTTTTCGTTGGCACATCGACCGTGTACTCATTTTTCAAACCAAAAGGTGTTTTTATGATTGATAATTGATTTTCAATAAAACCTTCGTTGTATTGCAAAACAATTTCTATTGAGCAATACACGATTGTTTTTCAAATCTCTTTTCATCAATCGCTGGACTTAAAATTACCGGTTCACTCACTCCGTGTTGTCTTCTTTGAGATGTTCGGTTTGAGAACAATAGAACAACGCAAACCCCGTCAAGGAAATTCTTGAATTATACCGATCACAAGCAAGACATGTATCGATCAACGGGGCAAGTGGTCAGATACCTCAATTCAACGAAGTGATCAAAGACACTTTCGTGCGATTTGTTGCTAGCTGTTGTATGCGTACGCCCGACGCTTGTAACCGATCGTAATGAAGCGGTCAATCCATAGCCGCATGCTCACTTAACACATTCATCTCAAAAGAAATCATGATTAGTGCATCAATGACTCGATATTTTCACTCCATGCTTCGCTGCGCCGCCAATATCATGAATCAACTAAAGCTTCCGCTACTACGATGAGAAGATTTCATGATCTAGAATGTGAGCATGTCGGTCCTAATGTCACAACACCACAAAGGATGTCTTAGAGATTTTGATAGTGATGATCTCAAAAGATGGCTCAAAATTATTATCACGTGGATCAAGAAAGACCTCCACTGAGTAACCAAACATGCAATGTGAAGAATCAATGACTACGAGCTTAGAGCAAAGGACTACATCAAGAATGCAAGATCAAGTGTTAATGTATTATCTAGTTGTATTCTATGTAATTTTGGCACATGATTGAGGTGACCTCCTTGTGGGAGATTGTTAGGAATTAGAAATTCCGTGTATTAAAGAGTCGGTCACCTCAAGTATATGTAATCGTTAGAAAGCTCGTAGTCGTAGTGATTCTTAAGTTAAGTAGTATTTAGTTAAGCAACACCGTGGAGGACTGGACGGTCTTTACCCACCTGTATGCCCGATCCATAGCCCGATGTGTGGCGATTTATGTAAGACTATAAATACTCTCTACCTTCCAAGGTAGAGAGTTGGAGCTCATAATAATATCTTTCACTTTCTCTCACTAAGTTCCCTAAACCTCTAACTTTCTCTCTCTAGAATTCCATCTATATGCTCCTTTGTGTTATGGTTTGATGTGTATGTGAAAAGTTATATCTTACAGGTCACCCCTAATATTATCTAGCATAAGTTAGCTCGTAGACATATCTTTATTTACGTTATTTAGTAGTTTACTAGTTAGTTTGTAGCGTAGAATAGTATAGTGCAACACCGTGGAGGAAGGACGGGTCTTTACCCATCGTATCCCCGATCCACAGCCGATAGGAGGTCGTGTAGTCAGAGTATAAATACCCTTCCATCCATGGAAGGGTGGTGCTCTCATAATCTAATATTCAACATTTGTGTAAACCTCTAGCAAGAACACCATCTCTATCTTTCTCTCTCTAAAAATGGAAAACATGTATTTTGATCTCCCAAGACCACCCGAATCATCTAACACAATAAAATAACGATCCTACAATTGGTACCAGAGCCAAGGTTTTTGTGTTTTGATGATTTATGTTGGTCGTTTGTACCTTGTTTTAAACTGGTTTGTGTTGTTTTTGTATGTGGTCGGAATTTTTTTTCAGCTTATTTTTATGGTAAACTGTTTTAATATGGTTTGATGTATCTTATATCTTGGTCAAACAAAATTATCATATGGTCCATACATCTTGCGTGTCTTGTGTTAATAACTGTGTCCAAACAGTTTGGTCAATCTTTATATGATGTTGTTTTGGTACCAAATTCGTGAAACCAAGTGGTCAAGTGGTCATCTTTACATGGTCAAACAGGGTCTAAACAAGGCATAAAGTAAGATTGTTATGTCACTATTTCTGGGTATATCATGAAGATGAACGGAAAAGTAGCCGGAAAACTCATCTGAAAACATAAAAATCTTGCTAGCGATTTGACACAAACCCGACCGTGATGCATTGCACCTCTTATAGCGACTTGTCTTTACAAGTCGCCACGACTGCCTAGCGACTGGTCGTGGCGAGTTAGCCTAGCGACTTGGTCGTGGCGAGTTAGCCTAGCGACTTGGCGTGGCGAGTTAGCCTAGCGACTTGGCCGTGGCGAGTTAGCCTAGCGACTTGGCCGTGGCGAAGTTAGCCTAGCGACTTGGCCGTGGCGAAGTTAGCCTAGCGACTTGGCCGTGGCGACTTGGCCGTGGCGACTTGTGTAAAAATGGTTTAGTGACAGAAAGGTAGAAGAAGAATTGACCAAGACCATAACAAATACCATATATACTCATCGACCTCAGTTGATAACCAACATCCTCAGTCCATATTATCAAGAAAACAAAAACGAGATATCTAAAGAATACATCACATCCGAATCCATTTCCATCATAATCTCAACATCAAACACCATCTACATCTACTATTATCTCATCACCACTTCAAACAAGACTCGAAAAGTAAAATGACAAAGGATCTCGCCTTTAATTGCTCATGGACACAAATGTTCTATCAAGACCAAAAGTCATGAGACACGAAATTAATATCATCATAGATCCATGAAAAAGAAACATCAATCAGTCAAGACTCACCTACATCATTGATCTCAGTTCGACTTTCGTTTGTGTATTTCATTCAAGAATACATCTAACCATTTAGGGTTATACACGAGAAGGTCGTGACATCATAGATCCATATTCAGACTATTTTGGAATATCATCAAGACTCTCAAAGGTTTAAATGGAACAAAACATCTAAAGGATCTCAGAATCGTTCATTGTCTCAATCGTTTTAAAACTTGTTAAAATGAACGAATCTCATCATTAATCCAACCATGTTAATTTACTAACTAAGAAATGATTTTAAAATTGATGTTAACTCATTTTTCTTTAGTTCATTTTGAAATAACTCTCAAACGACTCTAACCTAGATTTATCTTACCTTAAAATCCGTGGATTTGATCTCTAAACCGGTCACCTCATCTTGCCATCCCCGTGGCTTACTTCTAGCGGAAACCAAGGACCCCTTAGCTTCGAGCCATCTCGTGGCTAGGTCGAATCGAGTTAACATCTGAAGGTTCCTTGAGCGTATTATTGGAGGCACGAAATGAGTTATGTTCGTGAAGGAGGCGGATTTTTTGTTAGGGTTTGAGAATATTTGGGAGATGCGAGTAAATGTTGTAGGTAATGGTGTGAGGTGAAAATGGGATTAGGGTAAAGAGTGTGATCGAGTATGTTTTATATCCCTATAATTAGTGGTATGAATATTTTGTATCGCACACGGGCCCTTGTGATTGAGTGTAATAGACTTGGACATGGATAATTGCATCTCATGGTCGTGGATTAAATGGGCCATGTGGTTGCATTGTGAATATGTTAGGCCAACTTGTTTGCCGCTCAATGAGTGTTCACCATTTCAAAGATTGGGCCGTGAATTTTACTTGTTTATGGACCGTTTATAATTGGAGCTTATTAGTAATTCATGGCCGAATATATTTGATGGTAATATTCTTGGAGGTGCATGAGATTGAATATTATCCACGATATGTTAAGACTTTGGATGGTGCACAAATGAGCTTCTCAAAATTGGATCGTATTTATGAGCTTTGTGTTATGAGATTTGGTTTGATTTGAGTCGTGTAAGTTGAGGATGAGATTTGTTGTGATGTGATTTGATGCTATGGTTTATACATTTTCACGAAGAATTTAATGTCACGGCTTAATGTAATGGTTGAACAAAGTGACCACGGATTGTTTGTTCGGTATTTCTTATTGGATTTGAGTGAAGATTTCGGCTGCGCATTTACTTTTTTTCTTCTTTCTTTCTACCCTTCCGCGAAGATGACTTGTTTGAGCGCTTATTGAGTGTGATAAATACTTGGCTATTTAGTTACGCTTGTGATTCTTTCTCGCTTGACCCACAACGTAGCTATCACTTTGGTGTCTCACGCAGTTGAGGATATGTCAAGAGGTTTTGTACATTGGGTACACCGTTTCTTTTTCACAAGGATTAGTACAAGTTTAAGTAACAAATCTGGGGAATTCTACTTCATGATCAAGATTGGTATATCGGGTTTACTTCTCAATGTGGTCACTACAATAGCCGACAGAATGCGTGAATAATGTATTTACCAAAGTGATTATTGGATGGTTGATGATATTGTTGATGTTGGGTAAAGAATTGTTGATGAACATTGCATGTTCTCCTAAAACAGATATTCACCGAAACCAAAGTTGTCATAACACATCCAAGTCGACATTGTTTACGGTTTTGTCTTGATTTTGTAAAATCCGCGAAGAACCTATTTCTCGGTTTAAATCATAGACTTGTGAAATCCGTGATAATGGAAACATCCCGGTATTAGTAAAGTGCATTTCGGATCTATCTTACGGTTTATTCTTGGTTTTGTAAAATCCACGAAGAAACTATTTCTCGGTTTAAACCATAGAGTTGTAAAATCCGTAATGATGGAACCATCTTGGAGAAAGAAAGTGTAATTACGGATCTTTTGATGTTGTTGTTACCGGTTTCTACTTCAAGAAGGGATAAAGGGTGTACTTCATGAATTGGATGTGTGTTTGGATATTCGTCATGGCGGTTTGGTTACTTCAAAGTTTTACGGGGTTATGCTCATTAAACCATGGTGGGATGAAATCATTATCATAGTTCACTTAAAACGTCAAAGAAGGCTAGATTTGAGCTTTTAACCAAGAAGTTGTGTCGGGGAGTTAATTCACTATTATTTATTCGAGGTTGAAGTGAAATATCACGGGCGAGTGTACTTAGTATCCGAAGGTATCGGGATGGTTGGATGAAGATACTTCGAGATCCTTGTTCGAACTTATTTTCAAAACGAAGACTTGGAAATCTAGTTATTGTTGAGTGACTTTTACCTTTCTGTTACCACTGGGGAATTGGGCTCTTATCACCTCAAAATAACTATCACTTTAAGGAGTTACGTTGTAGTGCTCAAGGTCACATTCAATTGTGGATTTTCAAGAGGTAATGTACGCCTATTACTTGATGGTTGGTTGGTTCAAGAGTATAGAGTACTTAGAGATTCAATGGAGGATGAAGTCTCGGCACCGCTCTTTGTTACATATGTGCAAGTATAAGTCACGAGTTCGGGATAGTTTACTTGAGGAAAAATTCATCATATTGGGTTTTTCCATCACCGTCACGACAAAGAGCCTGAGAATGATAATGGGGATGATTACATGTTTTACTAAGAAGAGTAAAGAGAGATAATGACGTATGAACACTACAGTTCATGCCTCGCTCTCTAAAGAAAAGAAAAGTGTACGTGTCAAGCGCTTTATCTTCGAAAGAAGAGAAATCTTCTAATGACGCCCCGATCATATCGGTTCAGCCTCGTACTCTTAAAGAAAAGAAAGTGTACGTGTCCAAGCGCTTTATCTTCCAAGAAGAGAAATCTTCTTATTATGACCATTCTCATCAACATGCTTCATACTTTTTCCATGCGCTTCAATTCTCAAGTGAACAGGGCTACCATTGATTGTTTTCTTATTCAACTTGCTCTACTATAAGGACGATGGCGACATCATGTGCTAATTTTGCGGGGAGAAGTGTGAATAGAATACATTTGGATGATTTCACTTATTTAGTCAAGAATGGCAACTTCGTCTGCAATTTTGAGGGGAGAAAAGTATGATAATTCCGCATGGTTGATTGTTATCTCGAGAATAAATGGTCAACGGCTCCAAACTCATGTAAGAACCGAGCTTCTTCTTATCGGATCATCTTTACATGGAGTTTCTTCTAAGAGTCATTGGTTGACATCTTCACTCGGATTGATGAGTTTATCGACAAAGTGCTTCCGGTTAATGCTTCACGATACATCAACATGATGATTCCAAACAATCTCTATTCTTGTTTGATGTGATTGGTAGTATGGTGTTACCATCTTATGTGTTCGCTATGCCTCGATTGTCGATTTCCTTGATGAACATCTTTACGTCTTGTTTGATTGGGAGGATTTTAGTTAAGGGATTTGCAAGATGTAAGTTGATTGGGATGATTTTTGATGATGTTCTTGTTTTGGTGAGTTGAAGATGTTAACTATCTATTCCCCAATGGACAATCTTGAAGAAGGTCGAGTCTGATCTATTCTACATTTTCTCGCTACATGTTAGAAGACTAAAAGACGAGTTGCAGCTTGATTATCAAAAGACTTCTTCTTAATCCGGTCATTCATCATACTGATTGTCGGTTTAGGGAGAGCACTAATTGGGGAGAGTGATAGGTCGAATTTAAGCCCCAATTAGACTTGCTCACATTCTTCAAAGAAGTTGATTCTCACAAAGACTTCAAGTATTCTTCTCAAAAGATTTCAAGTATCCGGGCTTACAAAGTGTTGCCGATTACAAGTGTCAAAACCAAAGAAGGGGAAGGAGACACGCATCAAACGCGAGTAAACTTGATGGGCTTAATACTTCTAAGTGATTGAAGATATCCCGAAGACTAATGTCATTACCGCGAGAGAAACTCAATGTTTGACTCAAGGCATTTAGTGTTCTTATTCCAACTATGGGGAAGAGATGGAAGAGTTAGTTTCAAGATGAAAGAGGTACACAAGTGTGTGATGATTTTGATGTTATCACAATCATCGGGGAGAGATATTGTGTACATTGGGGATGCTCACTACTTCACTGAGGGCTTAATTAGTGATTCGAGATATAATCACTTATTCCGGTGTTGACATCCGCAGAGATTGTCACCCAGAGATAATCGCGATTCGACTGCCTCTTCAATGTTATCGGCTATCTCTCTTTGGGCATTCGGTACCGGGTTCTTGAGCTTCATACACTTTCTTGTGGGAGAGAAAAGTATACATTGGGGTTATTCTTTCGATATTGGACTTAATCTGCTACTTGATGGTATAAGTTTCTTTGTCTTGGTATGTGTATTCGGGTTCGTGAGCTCTAGTCTAAGAGACCGATCGCATCAATTGCCTACTTGGGGAAGTGGTTTCTTGACAACTTGTGGTATGGATTGCTTGAGACTTGATGGATATGGAATCGAGAAGATTATTTATACGTGGGATGATACGTTGCTATTCTTGTTGATGATATAACCTCGAACGAAGAACCTCGATTATCGTTCTTAAATGGAGCAATGGATTTATGATAATGGTGTGCTTCTCATGCACTGGCTAAGGCAAGCTTGAAATAGAGCTCGATTACGCTCACCTATAGGATTTTCGGTTTGGGGAAGTCGCAAAGTCTCACTTTCGATGGTTCAATTTCTTTCTTCAATGCAAGAGCCTCGAAAGCTTTGGTGGTGAAAGTTTTAGGGATGATGACTTCTATCTTCTACAACGGGTCGCTTGATATCCTTATCTCGGTACTCGTATCATCATCTTCTTAAACTATATCATCTACTCTATCCTTGTAAATACTTATTCGAAAAACAAAATAAAAAAATATAAAACCTACAAAAGAAAATAGAAAATATAAAACCAACAAAAATCCATAAAATCGAAAATTTGAAAAGACCAAAATATTGTTTTTCTAAGACATGTCTTCGGTATCGATAACATCTACGGTCTTAGAAATGTCATTCAATAATGGCACGGGACCATAGATGAAGTTCGAGCGGGAGGTGTAAATATTCTTTTCAAAACATGTCAAAATTATGGCTCATAGCTACTTCGATCGCAACCCGTGTTAAACTATGGCTTGCTATTATTTCAGATAGCAACCCGCTCTTTAAAGGAAGGAAAGTTTGCGCTAAATCTATTTTCAAAATATTTCGTGCACTTATCCTTAAACAAAACAAGGAAAGCATGTCTTCAAAAGATCGTTGCTCCTACACAAATGTTTTTCCGTCTAAAATTCTTGAGAAAAATATTTGTTGTGTTTTCAAAATGGTGGAAAATGAGTTGCTTAAAATCAATCGATTCGTAGTTTTATAAAATTTGGAAACTCAATCAATGACTTTAGCACTTTTAAAATCTTTTATAAAATGAGTTATTGGTTGAGGGGAAAATGTTTTCAAATCTATATCTTCTAACGAGATTATCTTAATCATCCCACGTGCTTATCTCAGAAATACAATTGCCTATGTTGAAGGACTAGGTTTCTAGGATGCGATTGTTAGGTTTAGATGATTAGAGTTTGATAAACACATTATTCCCATATATTTGAATGATCCGATTGATATGTTGAATTGACTTTTATTAGTCGATTCTTTGTTTGGGTGATGTCGACCACCATATATTTGTATGCGTGTTCACTAACGTGGCGGTATATTGGTTTAAGAGAATGTTCCCGATCCGGATCCCACAATTGAATATGATTGGATGCCGAAAGGAAAGGGTAACTATCTCTTGGGTTGACAAATGAAGAAACGGAGCTTAATTGGACTTCTATGGAGAGTTGGCATAAATGCAACGAAGAGGTCTCATCGCATCGCAGATGGTTTTCTTAAGTGATTGAAGAAACGAGCTTAATTGACCTCGGTTGGCATTCAAAATGCAACATAAGAAGAAGTCTCACCGCATATGCGCACGGTTTTCTTCAAAGCCCTACAACAACAATGTAAGCTTCTCAACCACCTAACGAATCTTTGTGTGCAGATACCATTTTTAAACAATTTTGAGTAAATTGAATTAAATTGTTTTGAAAATGGAAAATGTTGTTTTGAAAATATATTGGACTAAATTTTGAAAATCACGGACTTCATTTTATCAAAACTTGAGTCACTCAATTATCGACTACGGTCATGGATTGTGGGGAGAGTGATTTAAAATAAAATATTTTCAAACGATGTTTCTTCACAAAAGTTCCGACTTGTACGATAATAAGTGGTGATCTAAAGATTTAATGTTATGTCATGGTATGATTTTTCTTTAGAATCAAGGTCTTTCAAAATGAAATTTTTCTCGTCTTGTTTGATTGTGAAATTGTTTTGTTTTACTTAAAAGATCTCTTAAAACTATCATACCGACACTAACAATATTTAATGTCTTAAATGGTCCTTATCGTCATCTTTCAAAATTGAATCTTGCCACGCCTTTCCCCAAATTTTTCTAAATGATTTAAATCGATTGGGATCACAAATCTCAAATGGTTTGATATTTCGATCGGGGTAGAGATCGTGATTTAAATCTCAAACTGCTTTAAATGGAATTGGTTTTAGTCCTTTAAAGGCACTCCCCGCCTCCATGTGCCAAACGATTTCAATATACATAATGCACATGTTGAGGAGGAGGATTTATCCAAAACCATATGAGTATTTAAACAAGGTCACATTTTCTCCCATGGTTTCTAAACCTAATTAAATCACTTGGGATCCAAAATCTCAAAGGGTTTGATATTTTTGATCGGGGAGAATTTGTGATTTAATTATGAAATTTGATAAAGGTTATCGCTTTGATTTAATTGTGCACGCTTCTCTCATATGTGCTAAAAGCTTTCAATCTCAAGCATATATCGAGGGGAGCATTTTTAAAGAAAAGAAACTATCAAGGTGCAAATGCTTTTATGTTTTAACATAAAGTACCTTGATTGAGTTTTAAATAGTTTCTTAATGGCGCTAGTGATTGTGGATGTGCTTCAAATTAACTCTTGCCTCTATGTGATAAAATGATTTCAAAAATCCTATGCACATATTGTGGGGAGAATTTTACCATGAAAATCAAATGGCTTTTTCGTATGAAAATTGTGATCAAAGAAAATATTTCAAAGTCCTCTTGCCTCCTTGTGCTAAACAATTTCTAAATCATACGCACATGTTGAGGGAGGTTTTCTAAATGATCAAAACTATTAGGGTACAAAATGCTTTGATCTCGTATCACAAGTACCTTGATTGTTTTTCCAAATGATTTTCAATTGGTTTCAAGGAAGAATGAACTGCACCAAAAGACCGACCATTTTACTTTATGCATGGTGTTATAAGGATGGTTAGGTTAGGTATTCGTTCCCACGATCCGCCGTAATCAGGAGGGATCTACCCAGGACAATCCACTAGATAGTGTAGAGTCCTTAGGTATATTGAAAAAGGGAAAAATGAGATATGGGAAGAGTGCGGATGAAACCGAGCTAGTAATCGAATAAACCCAACAAGGTTCTAGGTATGAAGTCTCGGTAAGCATGAAGGGGTGAAGAATGAAAACCGAATGTGAAAAAGGGTGAAAAGAAATAGCCTCCATCAATTCAACCTTAGGGCGTAAACCGGGTTCAATACATATGCTACTGGTGGTTACTAAGGTAACGCTTGGGTATGAAGACAAGACATCATGGACCCATGATGCACCGCACTAAACTTCCCAAGCTACTCAAGTTCCTCTTAAAAGGGCTTGTTTCATTCTCACGGGAACCGACATTATCTATCGACTTTCTCTTAGAGATTGTTGATATTGAAGAAGAGACCCTCTCCTAGTCTCCCAAGACAGAACCAAATATGCACGATTGAGTCTAGAGCCAAGAGATCATCCACAATATCTCGTTAGGACACTAAATTCTTGAAGACTTGCTTTTCACACAATGTGGAAAGTAAGTATATCTTAAGAGTCCCACATTATCCATGTGGTATTGCGTAACATCCGAGTGATATGTAAAATATTCACGATGAAGATGGAAATCCTTTCAGAGCCAACATCAAACAAGCTCTTGGTGGGTGACATGTGAAATCTTGCAAAAGATCAAGCTTGTGACAACCGGATAGAAACGATGGGGAGATTCTTTCTTGAATCAACCTTGGTCCAGAATGGGATTGATGAATGCTTTTGGAAAACCGCTCGATGTGCAAACCTTCTTTTCTCTAGCACGTCGAATGTGTATTCATTTCAAATTCAAAAGTGTCTCGATTGAAAAATACTTTTAGAAAACCGCTCGATGTGCGAATCTCTTCTTTTCGCTAGCACGTCGAATGTGTACTCATTCTCTAATACAAAAGTATTTTGATTGAAAATTGATCTTTCTCATAAAACCTTCGTCGTATTGCAAAACTCTTTCTTAAAGCAATACGCGATTGTTTTTCAAATCATTTTCATCAATCGGTGAATCTCAATCACCGGGTTCACTCACTCCGTGTTGTCTTCTTTGAGACGTTCGGTTTGAGAACGACTAGAACATTGTGAAACCTGTCAAGGAGATTCTTAGGAATCCTACCGATCACAAAGCGATTGTAATCGATCAACGGGAACCGCGGGTCGTGTACTAATTCAACGAAAGTGATCAAAGACACTTTCATGTGTTTTATTGCTAGCTGTTGTTTGCGGTACATTTGGACGGTTGCAACCGATCGTAATCGAGGAGTCAATCCAAAGTCGCATGCTCACAAAGATCACACTTAATTTGAAGAAATCATGACCGGTGCATATCTACATAACCCGGCTCGATATTTCATACTATGCTTCGCCTTTGCAAATATCATGAACCAAGAAGGCTTCCGCTACTCGATGGAAAGATGTCATGATTCAAAAGTGTGAGCATGTCGGTCCAAAAGTCACAACTTCACATGATGGCAACACAATAAAGGGTGATCCGGAGATTTATCGTGGCCGATGATCTCAATGAAAGCTCAAGATCATCAAAGATGTGGATCGGTTCAAAGACCTCCACCGAAAGTACAAATCAATGCGGACTTTGAAGTTGCACTACAAAAGCACAAAGATTTGAATTGAAGAATTGAAGTCTACGAGCTCAAGAACAAAGTCAAGAATAGAATGCTAAGTTTCAAAATGTAAAATATGGGGTGACCTCCTTGTGGGAGATTGTTAGGAATTAGAAAATTCCATAGTGAAGAGTCGGTCACCCCTAATATTATCTAGCATAAGTTAGCTCGTAGACATATCTTTATTTACGTTATTTAGTAGTTTACTAGTTAGTTTGTAGCGTAGAATAGTATAGTGCAACACCGTGGAGGAAGGACGGTCTTACCCATCGTATCCCTCGATCCACAGCCGATAGGAGGTCGTGTAGTCTAGAGATAAATACCCTTCCATCCATGGAAGGGTGGTGCTCTCATAATCTAATATTCAACATTTGTGTAAACCTCTGAAAGAACACCCTCTATCTTCTCTCTAAAATGGAAAACATGTATTTTGATCTCCCAAGACCACCCGAATCATCTAACACAATAAAATAACGATCCTACATTTTGACTCTCTTAAACTGCTAAGAGTTAGCTGATGTCGTTAGCCGTCATTGATTCGAAGTTAAATTGCGAAGAAAAACCTAAAGAATGGCCGCCTCTACCGGTCGGACACGCCGTCAAGCTTCGCTATAAGTGTCGACGGTCGTCGACAAAAAAAAGTTACTTCTTTTCCAAATATGCACTTATCCATTGCGATTGGTTTCTCTTGAAGAATTTATTAGCAAACTATCTTAATCTTGTAGCCACGCCAACCTCGTAAAAAGAGAGCACTTTATCTAGTTTAAGTTTGTGCGGCAATTAGTTTAAACCTTGTGACTTTATCAGTCAAAAGGTCAGAAACCATGGTTATAAAAGAAAACAATTATAGTTTTTTTTCCTCCTGTTCATGCTTCAAGCTTCGGTTTGTGGGTTTAGGTGATTAATAAACGATAATACATATGGGGTTTATTTTATCATTCAACAGTTCCTTGTTCAAGTCATGAAGATTTTCAGGTTGTGTATCATATGGTGCTTTAGATTTTGGTTGTAGATTTTTGGGTCGTGTCTCATATGGTGCTTAGATCTTGTTCTTAGTTGGTTCGAGTGTTTCAGATTTCACTATTAGTTCCAATAGGAGTGCTTTATTCGTGGTTGACATGGAACTTTTTTCTAAATGTTTGGATCGTGGTGGATAGTATCTCTTGTAATGTTTGTTTGCCTACAATCGGGACTAGTAGTTTCAGGAGACGTCGTTTTAGTTTGTGGTGTTCTTACACTCGAATGTATTTTATAAGTCAATGGTTCTTACTTTTCGTAGACGAATTGTGTGGCCACAGTTGCTTGGTTGAGTCTTCGGTGGTTATGACTCATGTGTGCTGATCATAGTCAGTTTGTAACCCGTTGAAGTTTTTTACCGGGCGATCACCCTTAGTGACATTGCATTTGGCGAGTTTGAAAGTAAGAGTTATCTTAGTATGTTGGAATTTTTCACTATTTTTTGTTGTCATGTATTGTAAGTTTTCGAGTCTAGTTTTAAATGATTAAGGGTGTGTTTGGTATGCTGGAATTGGAATAAAGGAATGAATTTTCATTCCAATAATGATGTTTGTTTAAAACTCTTTACTTTCAAACCATAAATGATATACAAATATGTTCTATACTTGATAGTATTCAAATTGGTAGGATAATTTTACCGGGTGGAATGCCCTTTACCCAAAAATTGGTAGGATATGATAGTTTGATTTTCGGGCTCACATTTTTCTTCACATTATTAAACAAAATAATCAGTATGATAAACAAACCAAACAACAATATTGGAGTTGATTACTTACTTTCATATCTATTTCCATTCCACCTTATATCGAAACTCATACCAATTGTGCTTTATGAGAGCAAACCAAACGGACCCTAAATATTACTCAACAATATGATGTTAGAGTCGACGAAAGTCAACTTCTTTATATATCAATATGATATACAACTGCATTAAAAATTGAGCAAATTGCATAAAAAAAATACCCATCTTAGGTCCAATTTCAATTAAAGTTACCACTTTTTTTTTTCTCAATTTAAGGTACCCGACTTTTTTTTGGTCGATTTAGGTTTTTTTCTAACTTTCGTTAACCATTTCGTTAGTAAATTACATGTTTTGGTCCTTGAGTTTGTATAGGCATTTCATGTTTGGTCCATTTTCGTCCGTTTTCATACGTTTGTATACGTTTTCGTCCGTTTTACACGCTTTTGTCCGTTTTTACACGTTTCGTCCTCTTTGCACGCCGCCCTGCTTTTACACGTTTATGTTCGTTCACACGCTTTTGTCCCTTTTGCACGTTTACTGCATTTTACACATTTTCAACCGCTTTTACACGCTTCGTCATTTTACACATTTCCGCCTCAGTACACGTTTTCGTTCGCTTTTGAACGCCGTCCGCTTTTACGTTTTCGTCCGCTTTGCATGTTTGTCTGCTTTTGCACGCCGGTTTTACACGTTTCCGCCCATTTTACACGCCGCTCGCTTTTGCACGCCGCCTGCTTTTACACGCTTCCGCTTGTTTTACACGTTTTCCGTCGTTACACGCTTCCATCCGTTTTACACGTTGCCTCTGCTTTTGCACGCTCGTATGTTTTACACGTTTCGTTTGTTTTAAACGTTTCAGATGTTCCTACACGCCGTCCATTTTTGCAAGTTTTATCATTTTTGCACATTTTCGCTCGCTTTAACATCGTCCGGTCCGTTTTACATTTTGGCCCGCTTTTACGTTTTTGTCAGCATTTTGCGCCGTCCGCTTTTGCACGCTTCAATCCTTCTTCCACGTTTCCGTCCGTTTTTACATGTTTCGTTCATTTTTACACGTTTCCGTTCGTTTTTACACTTTTTATACTCGTGTATAAAAACGTGTATAAATATGTGTATAAAACATGTAAAACCAGATGAAACGTCAAAAACAGACAAAAACAGATGAAAACGTGTAAAAACGGACCCAAACGGACGAAAACCTATAAAAATTGACGTAAACATGTAAAAATGGATGAATACGTGTAAAAACGGACGAAAACGCAAAAAAGACGAAACGAAACGCAAAACGGACTAAAACGCAAAAACGGATGAAAACGTAAAACGATTTAACGCAGATAAAAACAGACGATAACGTATGCAAACGTATGAAAACGGACGAAAATGGACCAAATCTGAAATGCCTATACAAACTCTCAAGGACCAAACATGTAATTTACTAATGAAATAGTTAACGGAAGTTAGAAAAAAACCTAAATCGGCCACACAAAGAAAAATCGGTACCTTAAATTAAAAAAATAATAATAATAAAAAATTAGTACCTTTAATTCAAATTGTATCTAAAATGAGTACCTTTTATGCAATTTATCCTTAAAAATTAGGTTTTTCTAACATATGTTCCCTCGGGCACATGTTAAGCTAGAAGAAACATTCTTATTTGGATTCAGTTTTTTTCCCCTTACATTACGATATACTAAAAGTGAAGTCTTGCAGACGCCTAACAAAAGATCAAAACACATGTCATAATCAAAGGTTATCTATCAAGAGAGAGAAAATGCATCATACACTTGTCACCTTCATTATTAGACATACAAGTTAGTCACCTATATCATTTTTCATACTAAAAATACAATAGTCATAAGTTGCTATTACTTGTAACCGTCAACATCCGAAACATCGTCACTAATACGTCGCTCCATTTACTTAATTATGTACAGCAGACAACAAACCATGTTTATTACATCAGCCAGAATATTACGTATCAAAAGATCATACACAACATCAAGCATTGCATACACTCAATCACTCAAACACCCATTAATCCAACAAACCCACAATGCTACTCATTTGGACATGTTCGAAACCAACACGACACTGAAAGAGCTCGTAAAATCAGGTAGACTAACTGATGCACGCCAGTTGTTTGATAAATTGTCTCAAAAAGATGAAATCACATGGACTACTATGATTTCGGGCTATGTGAAAGCTGCTGAATCATCTGAAGCTTTGTCTTTGTTTTCTGCCATGTGGGTTGATCCCGTTTATCGAAAGGACCCGTTTTTGCTTAGTTTAGTACTTAAAGCATGTGGGATGAGTTTTGGAGTTAAGCGAGGGGAGTCGCTACATGGGTATTGTGTGAAGAGTGATTTTGTGAGTTCCGTTTTTGTGGGTAGTGCTCTTTTGGATATGTATATGAAAACTGGGAAAGTTAATGAGGGTTGTAGGGTTTTTGATGAGATGCCGATAAGGAATGTGGTTTCTTGGACTGCGGTTATTACTGGGTTGGTTCGTGCTGGTTTTAATATGGAGGGGATGGCGTACTTTGGTGATTTGTGTAGGGATGGTTCGGGGTATGATTCTTACACGTTGGCTATTGCGTTGAAGGCGTGTGCTGATGCTTGTTTGTTGCGTAGTGGTAAGGAAATTCATGGGCAGACGTTGCAGAAAGGTTTTGATACGACGTCATTTGTGGCTAATACTCTTACTACTATGTACAGTAAGTGTGGGAAAGGAGACTATGCTTTGTACTTGTTTGAGAAAATTAAAACGAAAGACGTGGTTTCTTGGACGACGATAATCACAAGTTATGCTCAAACCGGTCAGTATTACCAGTGTATTAAACCATACTTACGCATGCGAGAATCAGATGTTAGTCCTAATGAATACACTCTTGCAGCAGTCGTATCTGGTTGTGCAAATATTGCTGAGATAAATTTGGGTCAACAGTTTCATGCTCATGTGTTACATAACGGTCTTATAAGCTGTATGTCGGTAGCTAATTCAATCATGACGATGTATGCTAAATGTGGGAAGTTAGACTTATCTTCGATTATTTTTCACGAAATGACTCGAAAAGACATTGTGTCATGGAACACTATAATTGGTGGGCATGCCCAAGGAGGTTATGGAGATAAGGGTGTGTTTGTTTCATTAAGATGTTTTAGGTCTGAATCTGACTACCACATCTTACTGATAAGAGGTGGTTGTAAAGTCTAAATCTGAGTGAAATAATGTTGTTTGTTTTTTGTATAATTGTCTGAATGATTTTAATGTTCGTTATTTTAAGTATATACTACCTCCGTCCCACATTAAGTGTCAACTATGACTTTTTTAAGTCTTTTTTCTTCAACTTTGACTCACTACTTAGCTTGAATGTCAGGTGTAGCCATCAGAGAGAGAGAGAGAGAGAGAGAGGGAAAAAAAAAAAAAAGTGTGATGAAAGGTGAGGCACTCATCTCTTAGCTTAAATGACGCTGACATGAAAGATGAGCCAGGCGACCACTACATCTGGTTTTATACGAACCAAAAGGTGAAAAAAAAAGTAAATAGACAAAACACAATTAAACGACACCATAACGCCAAAGACGTTTATAACAAACATGTAAACAAGTACAATAGGTTGAAGCAATATAATATTAAAATAGTATATGTTTTAGAAACTTACAAACTCCAAAACCTCACACTTTGCTGACACATTCACGTGTTTTACAAACACTTTCTTGACAAAACTACACCTATGTACAGTATAAAAAAAACCCACAGTTACCAAATCACTTTGTTTATTGGTAAAAAAAAATAACCAACGGTATTTCCAATGAATCTTTAACGAGGTATTGGGTAAGTTTTTTATTTATCAAAGATCGATGATGCGTTAAGAGGTGATAAGACATGTTCACCAAGTCTTACTGAGTAAGATGGGATACGTCTTACCGTGTACGAATGGAAATTAAAACAACGACTTCAGGTCTCGACCCGCCTCTTCTTGGTAAGTGTTAAAGGCGGTAAGAGCTTTTTTAAGAAAAACAAACACACAGCTTTTAAGTATTTGTCATTAATGAGAAAAAATGGACCAAAACCAACTGAATTTGCTTTTGCAAGTGTGTTAAGTGTGTGTGGAAGTATGGCAATTCTTGAACAAGGTAAACAACTTCATGCTCATTGTATTATAGTCGGTTTGGACCATACATCTATGGTAAGAAGTGGTTTGATTAATATGTATTCGAAATGTGGGAGCATACTAGAATCCCTAAAAATATTTAATGAGATTAAAGATAATGATCCGTGTCATGGATGCCTATGATTAGTGGATATCCGAATATGGGTTGAGTCAACAAGCAATAGAACTATTCGAGCGATTTTATTAAGGTTGGTTTAAGACCGATACGGTCACGCTCATCTGTTCTAACCGCATGCAGACCATGCCGGTCTAGTTGACTTGGTTTTCGCTATTTTAACCTAATAAGTAATTACAAACTTAGTTTATCTAAAGAACATTATGGATGTATGATTGATCTCCTTTGTAGAGTGGGCGATTGAATGAGGTCGAAACATAATTGCCAATATGCCATATAGTGGCGATGGACGTTGTTTGGTCAACTTTATCGAGAGCTTGTAGATTACATGGTAATGTTCAATTAGAACGCCACGCAAGAAAGTTAATTGAAATGGACCCTAATTGTGCGTCGACACATATAACATTGGCTAATTTGTATTCGCTAAAGGGAAAAAGATTGAAGCGGCAGGTGAGGAGATTAATGCGAACAAAAGGTGTTATAAAGGAACCTGGATGGTCTTGGATCAAAATTAGGGATTGCGTATCGTGATTTGCAGCAGGAGATCATTCACATCCTCAATGGGAAGATATGAATTTCCTATTGGGGTTATTGTCTTTAAAAGATAAGTGTTTGCTAGTGGTAAAGACTTGTTACTAGACAACATAAATGAACTTGACGAGAGAATTTGGAACTTAGATATAGACGAGTTTGAAGCAACCCGTAATAGTACTAGTGTTTAAGAAAATGAGTCATATGTTCAAGTCACGGAAAGTCGGAAACAATCTATTAATCATTTGTACCATTTTCATACCTACAATCAAATTTTTATTTCTTCACACAATATAAATGACCCGTTTTTGACAAAAATCATGTATTGTGAATTTTTGTGTGACTTATTTTATGATCCAAATTTGGTCATATTGCCTACACCACATATAAAATGATTAAAGGTCAAGCGGTGAACAATGAAGAATAGCAGAAAGTTAGCACAATCGCGTATTGTTTTTATTCATTATCTACATACATGCATGAATGTTCATCTGGAACACAAAGGAGTCAAAATGAACCTAAACAAAAAAAGTTCAAGTGCTAAGAAAAAAGGTAAGAAACAGGATAAAAAGGTTTCAGCAAAGAATGTTGCAGCTTAGAAGACACAACCTAAAAGTAAGAATGTTTCAACAAAGAAATAAGTTGAAGGTCAAGGTGTTTTTCAAACTCAAGATGTTGCAGTTCAAGCAAGTTGTTGTCAATCTGAAAGTCAAGTTCAAGCTACTGGTGTTCAATCCCAATCTGAATCTCATGCTCATTCAAGTGGTGTGCAAGCAGAGTCTGATTCATCCAAGCCTACTTCACTAAGATGGACTTGGAAGGAGATTCAGTTTCAAAAATGATGGCCACATCATAGGTCAATTGTGTTATGCTTTTGAACTAGACAATGTTTCTTAAATTATGTTTTTTTATGGACAATTTATGTACGAGTAGAGTTATTTTACATACCAAACTTTTGTTACATACCAAGGGACTCATCTCCACCATCCATTTAAAAAGAAATCAATGAGTGAGATTAAAAACATTTTATTATTTCACTTATTTTTATAATTTAAATATCTCTTAAATCGTTAATCGTTAAGCAATAATAATTACATTATCGCGACGAAGCATTTAAGTATCTTTTTATAGGAGGCAAGACTTTGATGACTGAAAGAAAAAATCATTTTTCCACGTTTTTCGTCTTTTTTCGTTTTCTTGAACCGAACCAGATGAATATCATATACGATTTAACACTAATTTAAAGATCACATGTGATATTAGTGTTAAATCATATATGATATGTAATATCATATGTGATACTAGTGTTAAATCATATATGATAAATCACATATGATACATATCATATATGATTTAACACTAATATCACACGCAGATTCAAATTAGTGTTAAATCATATATGATATTTTCACGCAAATTTCAAGAACGTAAAAACGAAAAAACTTAGAAAAACGTGAAAAGCACGATTTTTTTTATCGAAAGATATTAAAGTCTTTATCTATGTAAAGATAATTAAACTTCGTCGAAGCAGATATTTTTCAAACGACGATTAGCGGTTGAAAGATATTTATATTTGAAAAAAAAATATGAAAGTGGGTTTTTTTAATTGTTGGGATTAATCTCATCCATTAGATCTAACAAAAATGAATGGTGGAGATTGATCCTATGTAAAGAAGTTTTTGTCCTCAAATGATCTTAAATCATTTATGTACTCTTAAAACAATGTGTATTGCTATATTATGATGCTAAAAGTTATGAAATTTAGGGTGCGTTTGGTATGGCCCTATCGGAATGGACTTATTATTTCATTCCGCTTCAAGGTGTTTGTTTAGTGGGCCCGGAAATGAAATAGGTATATCGTAGTCATAGATTCATTACTCACTAATTTAGTGTCTACGAAATCCATTCTGTGAGCCTCTCTTTTTTCCACTACAAAATTCAAATATCTATACATTTTTTCATACCGTATTTTGTCATCCAAACATAAACAATCATAATGATAAACTTTTTCATATCTATAGTCATTCTACCACATACCAAATCTGATACCCATTGTGATTCCAACCAACAAACCAAACGACTCCTTAATGCATTAAGAATTATATCCATTTGCATTATTTATGAAACTTTGTAATCTTTGTCTATTTTAATAGTCATTTCTTGTTAATTGTTTGTTACATTTGTTGTGTTGATTTACAATTACAAAAGTCAGAACTATCTAATGACTAAATTTTTACCAAATGACTAATTTCAATGTTCTTCATATGCTGACAACTAGTGGTGTCATAAAAGCCGACCCGACCCGAAACTTAAATATGGCTTTTCGAGTTGGGTTAGTCGGGTCCAAAATTATATCCGGGTCAATCGGGTCAACCTGAATTGACCCGAATTCTAAATAAGGTCGGGTTTGAGTATAATATATGTCTCTTACTCAGGTTCGGGTAAACCCGAGTGACCCGATTTTTATTTTTTTCTTTCTAATTTGTATGTAAACTCTAAAATTGTTTAATTTTTAAATGACCTAGACCCGAACCCGAGTTGACCCGACCCGAATTGACCAGAACCCGAATTGCCCCGATTCGAGTGACCCGAGTTCTGAACAAGATCGGGGTTCGGATATGTATTTTTTTAGCCGTGACCTGACTTGACCCGAACCCGACCCGGTCAACCCGAATAACACCCATACTAACAACTAAAGTCAACACTAACCAAATTGTTTGGGTATATGCAACTAAAAAAGTTTTTAAAAGATATATATACAATTATAAATTTAATTTGAATATATACGCAATTTTAAGTTTTTAAAAATATATATATATGCAATTTCCAAAACATAAATTTCGAGAATCTGTATAGCCTACAATCCAATTTTGTGACTCAATATAGACTTTTTTTTTCTTGGACTATTAGGTTTTCTGAAGCTACAAATCACCTCCTACGTGTCACTGATACCATAATTCCGTATACGACTTTTATTTGAATACAGTTGTGTTTGTTTTTAAAAAAAAAAATCTTACTTGCCCTTTTACTCTTACTAGTAAGAGGTGGGCGACGTTTTCATTGTTTGTTTTTTTTTCGAGTAACCCGTTAGACATATAACATCTTATTCAAGAAGAGGTGGGAGGCTTGTCTTCTTGCTCTTACTCGTTTTGTAAACTTTATATAATATATTTGATTGTTTATTAACTATGTTATATTTATGATAAAAGTCTTGTTTCATATTTACATAAGTTTCTTATTATCGCATTAGTTGGTTTAATAAACAAATTGGAAAACGAAGACTTAAAATCGTTCGGACACATGACAAAAACAAACAACATTATTTTGTTGATTTAGACTTTCTAACCACTCTTACCAAGTAAGACGGTGAATGATTCGCACTCCAAAACATCTCATTGAATATAACATCTTCCGTTGCTTTTTTATTTGTCCGTCGACAAATTTTGCTTCAATTTAAGGTAGATTCATTGAATGAGATTTTATCGATCATAATAACAAGTTTAGTCTTAAATGTATTAGGGTTTGTCTAACCAATGCTTTTAAGGTACTGTATTAGTTTAGATGATTAAAAAAAATTATGTTTATTAAATTAAAATTCGTAATTAATAAAGGTGATTTATAAGTTCAATGCATATTAAATTTATTCTTAATAATAATAAAAAACAGTTCGAGATAAATTGATGAATCACAAATGTCCTAAGGACACTCGTTAGACCACCCGTGATAGGGCTTTTTGCACGCGTCTTCGACCTAAGACTGACGGAGCTAGGGAGTTCATGGGTTCGGAACCCCATGTTTTTTCGATTTAGTGTTAATTTTGAAAAAAACACCGGTTTTTCCTAATTGCATCTTAAACGACCTTGCGTCTTTCGAAATGTGTTCCAGTATTACGGTTGAGTTATGAAGACCAGTCATATTTTGGTCTACTTCCACAAGAAGGAGGATCGTCCTCCTTGTTACGGTCCCTCCTAGCGCGCGTCTTCGATGGTAAAAAGCAAGACTCGGTCTTGCCCACGAACGAGTTGTCGAGAGTCTTGGGAGGTTTGCTGTATGTGTGTTTATTAAATTGTTTTTGTGTGGTATATTTGCGTTTAAATGAGGTTAGTTTAGTGGTGAAGTTGGTTGTCTTGTTATATTAAGTTGGTTGTAGAACAAAAAGTAATTATGGATCGAGATGACTATCGTGGAGTTGATTATGTTGCTCTCTATTTTCGGGTAGCTTAAGGAATATGATCCTATGATGTTTGTCATGTTTTGTACGACCAATCAAATAAAAAAAACGAAATGGTAGGGCATCATTGAGTAAAATATGAGCCCATTAAGTTACTTCTTCTCACAAGTCACGATATCTAATACAGTATTTATATGAGAAGAACATGACATATTGAAAATGAAAGGAATACCAATCCCTGTATTAAAAGATGGCAGATAATATCTTTACAACATTGTATGAAACGGACAAAATAGCAAAACTAGTACTAGTACAGTATATTACAGTAGATCTTTCTATGTCGGGACAAAGCAAAATAATAGAGTAAATTACATAAATGGTCCTTGTGGTTAGGCCAAAATTGATGTCTTTGAGTATTGGGTATGATTCGTTCAAAAAAAAAAAAGTATTGGGTATGATAAACAGATTGCTTCTTTTGGGGATATGTGGGTCTATAAGGCTAGACACAGGGACGAATAATATTGGTCGGGCACCAAAAATAAAACACCACGACCGACTTTAAAGTCGGTCAAGTTGAATGTGGCACATGGGTTGCAAAGTCGGTCGAGGGCCAAAATTTTTGATATCGGTTGAAAATCCAATCGAATTTAAACTCTTCTTTTCCCACTTTTATTACCGTTTAAAAAGAATAAAAATAAAAACTTTTTTTTTATAAAACTGTACCACTTTTTACATCCTGTAAATACCAAATTTCAAACACACTTCTAAACACACAATTTCAAACACAATTCAACCTCAAACTACTTCTCAACACAAGATTATTATGGCTGCCATCTCCCCATTCGGTTGAAGATATGCAAATGTACGTTAAAAACAATGTGAAGAAGGCGATGTGGCTCGGGAAAAACGCTTATTATAGGCGTTATCAACTGCTTTGATCGAAAAGGACGAGAGAAGCAACGACGAGAAAACTACACGATTTGCAACGACATTACGCCGAACGAAAAGTTGTGATCGACAAATTTTGATGGATAAAGCGCAAAGACGACAACATTCGCGACATGTTGTGGGGTGTGTTCAACAAATACGAACAACATCAACACCAAAATCAATTGGAGCTATCGGAGAACAAAACCGATGGTGTAGGTGTATCAAGTTCGTCTGCTAGATTTGTTGGGCAACCTCGCTAGACGAGGAACATTTGGCTCGTGATCGGGAATTTCTTTGTTATCGATCTCTTCAGATGATTCTCGCATGCGGGGAGATTCGATTAGGATTTATGATTTATGATTTCGCATCGCTTTTATTTTAATATATTAATGTTTTTATTTAGTATTGTAATGTTTTAATTTTTAATGAATTTTAAATTTTTGTTTAAAATGTTTGAATTAAAAAAGAAAAAAAAAATGTTGGTCATTGACTGTGGCTACTTGGTCGTGTCTAGTCGGCGGAGAGAGAAAGCTGATGTGGCACCTCGGTAACTCAGGACACGATTGTGTCTAGCCTAAAGCACTTAAGAGTGAAGCTAGAGATAGGGGTAGTTGCCATTAGAGGATGATGATGATAAATGGGGAAAACAAGGTGTTGCAAGTATGGTCCTTGAATTGTATGTGAAGCAGTCTTGTAAAAATCGGCCATAATACCGACATAAGCGGCGCTAATGGCGGTGGTCCACCGCCACGATATTCACCATATCGGTCTAGTTTATCGTTTTGGTCAAAATCGGTCAAAATCGAAGCTTGGCGGTCAAAATCGGCCTTGGCGGCGGACCAATTATCGCCGGTCAACTTCGGATCTAGGATTTTTTTCAAATTCACGGTGGTATACTTGATTTTTTTTTTTTTTTTTTTTTTTTTTAATTTGAGCTAGTTTTTTAATTAATATTGCAAATATTTATTTTTAGATAAATTCTTTATAATTTATGGTCTCCATGTGTTGGTCTTGGTCAATCACACAAGATCACGAAATGGGCGGTTACAACCTGATGTGAAGTAACGAAATGCTCTCATCGTTAACTTCCAATTGGATGAAAAATCATCAAAGGACCGGCCAACCCAATTTGGACAACTACATAAACTATTAGTGTAATTAATTGCTTTTTAGAACCAAACATGCAATTTTGGTCAAACCACAAGGACGATTTATGTAAGTAACTTAAAATAATAATATGAGCATTTAAAATAAAGCAAGTTCAAAAAGTTTCTGCAATCCAACCCTTCCTGCTCTTCTTTCCAAACACGCACCCTACATATATTAGCTCACCAAGCACCACCCCTTAAACTCACCTAAATCTTCCAAACAACTATTCAAACACACACACACACAAAATGAAGAAAACTTTAGCATTATCAATATCTCTTATTCTTTTAACTATACAAAACGACAACATTTTTCTAGTTACTAATGCAGCAGGATTAACAGTTAATGATGGATTCATTACAACGAGAGGGGTGCATTTCATGTATAATGGTAGTCCATATTATGCTAATGGTTTTAATGCTTATTGGTTAATGCTTTTAGCTTCTGACCCTTCTCAAAGACACAAAGTTTCATCTGCTTTTCAAGAGGCTTCTTCATATGGTTTATCTGTTGCAAGAACTTGGGCTTTCAGTGATGGTGGTGATACTCCTTTGCAATACTCACCTGGTTCTTATAATGAAAAAATGTTTAAGGTATACTATCTTATTTGTTTGAATTTTTGTGCATATATCAAAGCTTGATTTAATACTGTAATGTAGTTGTAGTTTTTAAGACTTTCTATAAAATATAAGTTTAAATTCTTTTTTGGTAACCACGTTTTACAAAAAGATTCATTTTTGCTCTGGATTGGGATTTTGGTATTTTGTTATTGTTAGAGTTACTACTACTTGCACAAATTTTAAAAGATTTTATTTTCTTTTTGTGTGAGGGTAATTACAATTTCTTGATTTTTTTAAAAATTTAATTTTCAAAAGCTTCTTATTAAATACGAGTAAGTGTTTGAGGATGTTGAATTTTATGGGTCGGTTTGAGGATGTTGACATTTTATATTTATTTTTCTTCTACTTTTTTTTTTTCAAAAAAAAGGTTAATTTATTAAAGAATGATTTTTATTAGTGGGTTATGGCTTATGAGGGGTGATGCTCTTGTCTTTTACTTATACAGTACTTGTCAAGGTAAATTATTAAAATATGATTTTTATTGGTGGGTATATGAGGGGTACTCTTGTCTTTTTCTTATACTTTTCAAGGTAAATGATTAAAATAATGTGATTTTTATTAGTGGGTATGAGGGTGATGTCATTTTCTTGTTTTTTTTTTTGTGTGGGTTGAACAGGGGTTAGATTTTGTGGTGGCTGAAGCAAGAAGATATAAGATAAAGCTAATTTTGAGTTTGGTAAACAATTATGAAAATCTAGGTGGCAAAGAGCAGTATGTAAATTGGGCCAGAAATCAAGGCCAATACATAACTTCTGATGATGATTTCTTCACAAATCCTGTTACTAAGGAATTTTACAAGAATCATGTTAAGGTATATACACACATGATACCTATATCTTTCAATAAGATAATTATTAATGTTTTGTTAATATTTTTTCAATTTTTTTGTGGTTATATAGACTGTGCTCACTAGATATAATACAGTCAGTGGAGTTATGTACAAGAATGATCCAACAATCATGGCTTGGGAACTCATGAATGAGCCTAGATGCACTTCTGATACTTCAGGAAGAACAATTCAGGTTCTTGCTGGACTTTTGTGTTAATTTGATCTACATATATTTTGTTACTATTTGACTTTTATCATATAACTAGTCAGTAAGGATGCAACATTGCTATAAATAGTCAAGCTCTTAACATTCAAACCAAAATAAAAAGAAGAAGAAGTTGATTTTAGATCTTGAAAAAATGAAAGTTGATTCCTTCAATTCCAAAAGTCAAAAGTTTGATGTGGGCAAATAATATGAACTTCATCTCAAGCACACTATTGTGGATTGTAGACTTTGTGACCATGAAGATAGGAAATTAGGAATACTTGAAAAAATAGAGGTGAAAATCAAAAACATTTTGCACAACAAAATCCAATCCTTACTTTCGGTGTTTCTTTTCCTTTTTTTCGTTTTGCTGAAAAAGTCAATCAAAATAAGGGTGACTTGTTTGTTTTCAAGATCTATGGACTAGTTTGCAGCTACAAGTTGCTGCTGTTGGTTACGAGTTACAACAACAACAACAAAACATAATACGAAGGTGGGGAGATTGCTTCCGAGGAAAATATGATGTATAAGAATGAGAAAAAGACAGTTATAAAAAAGGAAATACTTAATAATGTTTTTTGGTTAACATATTTGAAGAACAATATTTGTAGGTTACATACTTATATATTTTTTCGAATCATATCAACTACAAATTTTAATAATGACATGATTTCCTATAGTTCTCTTGTCAATCCTTTGTGTTTAATTTAACTATATTAAGACAACACGCAAAGTGATATGGATTTTGACGCGCCTCAAATGAAATTTTTAATGGGAGCATGAGATCTGACGAGGTTGTAGCTTAGATTTACTCATACCAATTGGATTTTGTGATTTTGTTATGTTCTTGATTGTTACTTTCTCTACGTTTGTACATTTTGCCTAACAATCTATCTTTTTACAAACCAAATGATTAGGCATGGATTGAAGAAATGGCTGCACATGTGAAGTCCATAGATGGCAATCACTTGCTAGAAGCCGGTCTAGAGGGCTTTTACGGAAAATCCAACTCTCTGAATCCTGGTTTCAACATTGGAACCGACTTCATTTCAAACAATCAGATTTCTGACATTGATTTTGCCACCCTCCACTCGTATCCTGACCAATGGTAATGTCCCATTTTACTCTCACGGTTTCGGGTAATTGCATAAAAGAGTAACCAACTTTGGTCAGTCTTGTATTTGAGTAACACATATTGTTTGCTAACATAGACAAGGCACCAAGTTTTCATTTAGCTCATCAATTTTTTGTATTGTTATACAGGCTAACAAGCTATGATGATCAAACTCAACTCAGTTTCCTGAACAGCTGGCTAAGAACCCACATCCGAGACGCCCAAAACATCCTTAAGAAACCGTTACTCATAACAGAATTTGGAAAATCAGTTGAAGATCCAAAGTCTAGCACATACGAAAGAGACCAATTATTTAACCTGGTCTACAACAACGTATATCTTTCCGCATTACACGGTGGTGCAGCTGCTGGTTGTTTGTTCTGGCAGCTGCTAGCTGAAGGTATGGAGTCATTTGGTGATGGCTATGATATTGTTCTAAGCCAAGGTTCTTCGACTGCCAACCTTATTGGAAGCCAAGGACGACGGCTTTTCCAAATTTGGAAAATATTCGAGAGTATGAGAAATGTGCAAAGGTGATAAAGGGCTAGAGATGGTAACGGGTGAGGAAGGATTTTAGTTCCGAAAATCCCGTTAAGCATAATTTATAAGTATTGTCACACAATTCTTTTTTTCCGAACAGTTATAGTCATACAAATTGCGTGTGGGTTCTTTTATTATTTACATTGGTTTGTATTGATCTCTCTTAGATATGCATAGTTTACTTCCAGGAGGGTCGCTTCTGAATTATTGTACCAGCTAGTGACACGACTAGGAAAATTTTCTATTTGCAGGGTCATGGTAACTTTACAATGTTGTAGCATCATCTTATTTATGTTATGACGTTTAATTTGTTACTATCTGATATACTCTGTAGTCTGTATATACACTTGCCCTGATCTCAGTTTAAAGTATCTTCTTTACCCAGTATATACCAATTTTGAACATGTCACTTACAGAGTTAGAAAAGGTAATTTCTGTATATAAAAGGAAGATTATGGAAATTTATTCAAAGATTGTTCGTTAAAAGTTTATGCTTTGCTATTACAAACATAAATTTAATAGCATATGCAGACCAAATCAATGGTTTAGACGGCACTTGGAATTTATATCCGAGCTAGTTTTAGAAACGGGTTTTATAGTATTTCTAACACACATCCATTCAGAGTGTTAGCCGAGACAATAATCTTCGGACTAATTGTCAATCAAATAATGTTTTCCTTGACCAAAAAAGGTGTTATTTTAGTCAGATGTTAATTCATGTTGCAAATTGGCGTCGGTGTAGATTAAAGGGTTTCATGTCATTCTTTAGGCTTTGTTTGGATAGTTGTGCAAATCGGTGTAAAAGCATCTACAAATCTACAATGCTAAAAGGTTTTTAAAAGATTTTTTATTTTTTATTTTTTATTATTATTATTTTTGTTTATACTTTTTTTATAAGAGCATAAGAAAAAAGCTACTCCAAGTAAAATCTTACTCCAATGATAACACTTATTCTATTTTTTTTTACCTTAATGTTATTAGTAATAACGGAATAGAGATAGTTTAAGTAAAATCTAACTCTAGTGTGACACTTATAAAAAAAGCCATTAGCCAATGACTTGAGGATCCTTAAGTCATTGACAAAAAAAGCTTTATGCTCCAAAGATAAAAAGCTATTAAAGATTTTTTTGTGTCACAAAAAGCTTTAGAAAAAGCTCCCATTAAAGATGCGGACATAGATTTCGAGTATGGTTGACAAAATTAACAGTTGTGACGTCAGAATCAGTAATAATGGTATCAGAAGCTAGAATCTAATAACGAAATACAAGTTGCATATTTTTTAATAAAAATGTTTGGTAAGTTAGTTGTTAAATGTAATTATAAGATGTAAAATGACATAAAAGGGCATATCTATAATTGTAAACAAATGTTTGGAGGGTATATCATTAATTTAAAGTTTTAACAACTCCAAGATGTTTAAAAAGCTTAATGAATCAGCTTTTCATTTAGAAGCTATATGTTTGAAATAAAAGCTTGAAGTTAATGTATCCAAACGGAGATACTTATTTTACAGGAGATTATTTTTTAACAGCTCCTCCAAAAAGCCCTTACCAAACAAGCCCTTCATGTCGTTTTAGTGAATAGTGTAGATTGGTATAAAGGTCCTAGGTCTTGATTCCTTTTTTGGTCTGTAAGGGTTACATTTCAAGAGAAGTTTTAGATCTTCAACTCAAGTTTTAGGTTATTTTTCTGGAAAGTCATTCGGGCCGATCGCATTGTTTAGTCGTGTATCATATGGTGGTTCTCAATAGATGATAATGTTAATACAAATAAACCGTAAAAACGTTTATTAATATTTTGCGATCTCTTTGTGTTTTGTTGATAACAAATATAATGTTATCATAAGTAAAATTATAAGGATACATGTTATTTTTGTAAAGCATTTACATATAGTTATCTAATACAAAAATGTTGTAATTAATCATTTGTTGTAATAGTTTATTAGGATGGGTAAAACCACAACCCATGGATCATATCCATAACCCATTGACCCATACCCATTTGACTAGATACAATGTATTCATTAGATACATTGAATCTAAAGAATACCCATGGACCAACCCATAACCAAAAACCCATGGGCAAAGAGGGCGTCCCATGGATCCCTAGGTTTACACTAGATGGATCCCTTGTGGGAGGGATCCGTGGGATCCGGGAACAAGGCGAATTCGCTTATAAATGAGAGCCATTTCTTCATTCTAACTCACCCTCTTCTTACTAACTCTCTCATATACTCTCATTCTCTTCTAACAAAAGATCACTTGATCTAGAGAGTACTTCCTTCTTTCTTTCCTTAATGATTCTCATATCGCCCTTCTAAAGCGAGATCACGAGCATTCTACAAGTCATCCAAGCAAGGGTCCTTGATTAATTTGTTCCTCCGCAAGATTTCAGTAGCAAAGATCTTGTATTTGATATTTCACATATTTGTTGTGTAATAGTCGTGTTGGTTTGGTCCACCGTGTTACGGACTCGGTATTTAGCTTTGTGGGAAAAGGTGTAAGCAACGTTGTGAAGGCTTCTCCGCCAAGTTGAAGGAGTTTGTTGACATAGTGCTTGAACTCTCGAGTAGGTGACTCGGGGAGTGGAGTAGGGCAAGGAAGGTGTCCTTGTAGCGAACCACTATAAATCGGTTTTGTCATTTCTATCCATTTGTTTTACTTTATTTACTTGCTTTATCATTAGATCTATACTTTCTCTACATCCATACGATCTCACATATTATCGAATCTAAAGTTTTTTTAAACTAACTTAAAATCGGTAAAACTATTCAACCCCCCCTTCTAGTTTTCCACAATTGGCATCAAGAGCTAAGTTTATAAAAGTTTTAAAGTAAACCGTATTTTAAAAACTTTTCGATCACTATGGGTTCTGAAAATTACAAGGAAGGGCAATCTATGCAACGACCACCACTACTTGAAACTAATGGTTTTATATATTGGAAAATAGATTCAAACGTGTGAAGTCTAAAGATATTGATCTTTGGTACATTATTGTTGAAGGCGATTTTGAGGCTACCTCAAAAGATGATAAAGGAATTTTAGTTAACATACCTCATGATAAACTAAACGATGAAATGAAGAAAAAACTTTCTAAAAATAGTTAAGCTAAAATAGTTTTGTATAATGCTTTACCCAAAAAGGAATTCGAAAGAATTTCTATGCTTAAAACCACTAAAGAAATTTGGAATTCTTTAGTTGTAACTCATCAAGGTAATCAACAAGTTAAAAATAATAAAATTGATTTATTTGTTCAACAATATGAACAATTTTCAATATCGGATGAGGAAACTATAGATCATTCGTTTGCTAATTTTAATACTATTATTACATCTTTACAAGCACTTGATGAATCTTTTTCTAGCCTTAACCATGTTAGGAGATATCTAAGGGCACTTCCATCCAAGTGGAGATCCAAGGTGACGGCGGTCAAAGAGTCAAAAGATTTGACAATCCTCACCCTTGATGAACTCATAGGCAAGTTAAAAGTCTACGAGCTTGTCCTTGCTAAAGATTCCGAAGCCTCAAAGGTGAAAGAGAAACACAAATCTCTTGCCCTTAAAGCCAAAAAGGCTTCAAGCGATGAAGAAAACTCTTCTTCGGATAGTGATGACGAAGAGTATGCTATGGCGGTGAGGGACTTTAAAAGTTCTTTAGAAGGAAGGAAGATCGTCAAACAACCGTATGACGACAAGAAAGGATTCGAAAAAGTAAAGAGGACGAAGCCAGGGATGATTGTGCTTGCTTTAAATGTGGGGACCCAAACCACTTTATTAGTAAGTGGCCCAAACGGGATGATCAAAAGGCATTCGTGAGCGGCACGTGGGGAATGAGCGACGAGGAGGACGAAGAAATTTTTCTCATGGAAAATGACGAGGTATGTCACGAATACTATAGTAGCTCATCACTAGATGACGACTCATTGCATAATGAATATGACAAACCGTGCAATATTAGCTTAAAACTAATTAACAAAACAAGCTTTTAAAAGTCAAAACCAACGTTTAGATAAAGAAGTCATATAATTAAAAGCAAAATTGAAACGTCTAGAAAAGGGTAAAATAGCAAGTGGTGAATGTGAACTTTGCGTTCAACTTCAAACACTAGTTGATCAACTAGATTCTAAAATTGCTAGAATGAGCACAAATACTTTAGATATGATATTAGATAGTGCTAAAACCGGTAACAACCAAAAAGGTTTAGGTATTCAACAACTTGATCCATCAACTAGTGAAAACAAAGAAACACAATTTGTTAAAGCACTAGAAAAACCAGCCACTGTTGTGGCGGATCCCACGGATCCTACAAAAAGGGAATCGGCTAGTGTTAAGCCAGGGATCCGTGGGTCTGCTGTAGCAAACAGTGGTAATAACGTGGCTTCTTCATCTAGAACTGATTTTGTTACCGTTAATAAGAAGAAACCAACTTATTTCACCACTAGACAACCACCTCCAAAATATAATCCTATTTTTGCAAGAAACAAAGCTCCATCCTTTTCAAAACCTAATCCATCTAGGAGACCTAATAATATTTACCTGAGAAGTAACTATCAAATGGGATGGAACCCAAGTATGCAAAATGGTTTTCCTTTTCAAAACTTTGCTCCATGGAATGCATACTCACCTTATCCATACATGTCTAACATGAATGGAATGTTTAACACTAATGGACCCATGAACAAATGGGGACCAAACTTTTGAGTTAATTGTTTTCTTAGGTGTGGTTAAAGGTCGACCTAGACCCGGATGAATGGGTCAAGGATAGCGGGTGCACGAGGCACATGACCGGCAATAAAGTTCTATTCTCCACATATGAATACTTCAATGGAGGTAATGTGGTGTTTGGAAATAGCAAAAGTAAAATCATCGGTAAATGTACGATTTCTAACAAATCTCTAACCATTAACGATGTGTGTCACGTAGAAAACCTAAACTTTAACCTCTTAAGCATAGGACAAATATGTGATAAAAAGTGCAATGTAATTTTTACCGAAACCGGTAGTAAGATATTAAAAAATGGCCTAACCATAGGAAGCGGAATTAGGAAACATGGAGTCTATGTCATTAAAATCGGTAATGAACCTAAAGACAAACTATGTCTTACCTCTATGGATGATACTTCGACCTTATGGCATCGAAGATTGGGTCATGCCAATATGCGACTTCTTCAATCGCTATCATCCAAAGATCTAGTAAGAGATCTACCTAAGTTAAAATATGAACATCACTTTTGTGATGCTTGTAATGTAGGAAAACAAGTCCATTCGAGTCATAAAGCTAAAAACATGGTGTCTACAACTAAGTGTCTAGAATTACTACACATGGATTTATTTGGTCCATCCGCTATCCAAAGTTATGGAGGCAACTACTACACTTTGGTCATAGTAGATGATTACTCTAGGTACACATGGACAAAATTCTTAAAGAACAAAACGAAAACGTTTAATTATTTTGAAATATTAAGCAAGAAAATCCAAAGACAACTAGAAAGTCCTATAGTGTCTATTAGAACGGATCATGGTAGGAAATTCGAGAATGAAGTGCAATTTGGAGCTTTTTGTGACGCTAATGGTATTACTCACAACTTCTCGGCTCCGCGCACTCCACAATCAAATGGGGTAGTTGAAAGAAAGAATAGAACCCTACAAGAAATGAGTCGCACCATGCTTAATGAGCAATACATACCTCAAAAGTTTTGGTGCAATGTCGTTGATACTTCAACGTACATACTCAATCGAGTCTTAATTAGACCAATCTTAGGTAAAACTCCATACGAGTTACTCCGAGGCAAAAAGCCTACGTTAGATCACTTTAGAGTCTTTGGTAGCAAATGTTTTATTCTTAACACTAAAGATTACCTTACAAAATTTGATCCTAAATCAACCGAAGGTATCTTTCTAGGTTACTCTCCAAATAGCAAAGCATATGTCATATTAAACAAAGAAACAATGAAGGTAGAAGAGTCATTAAATATAAAATTTGATGAAAGTCCACCCAAACCCTCTCCACCTCTTGTCGATGACGAGATTGTAGAAAGTGAAGCTATAGTAATAAAGAAAAAGATAAATGAAAAAGAAGAACCTTTAAATGATGAAATCATAAACATTAAAGAGTCCAAAGATCACCCCGTAGATAAGGTCATAGGAAAGCTAAACGAAAGAACATTAAGGTCTCAAGTTCAAAACCAAAGTAGCTTATTTTTTTTTTGTTTCAACCATAGAACCTAAGAATACACAAGAAGCCATAAAAGATGAAAGTTGGGTAATGGCTATGCAAGAAGAATTAAATCAATTTGTTTCTAATGATGTTTGGACACTTGTCCTCCACCTAGTAATCAAACCATAATAGGAACCAAATGGGTTTATAAAACAAATTAGATGCAAACGGAGTAGTGTCTAGAAACAAGGCTAGACTTGTTGCCCAAGGGTATAACCAACAGAAGGAATAGACTTTGATGAGACCTATGCCCCGTGGCTAGATTAGAGTCTATAAGAATACTTCTTGCGTATGCTTGTGCTAATGATCTAAAGCTTTATCAAATGGATGATAAAAGTGCTTTTCTAAATGGTTTTTTTAATGAAGATGTATATGTAGCTCAACCTCCGGGCTTCATCGATTTTGAAAAACCTAAACATGTGTATAAGTTAAAGAAAGCCCTTTACGGTCTTAAAAAAGCTCCAAAAGCTTGGTATGATAGACTCAAGTCATTTTTAGTTAAACACAACTATACCATGGGGTTAGTTGATAACACACTTTTTACTAAGAAAAGAGAGTCACATATAATCATAGCTCAAATATATGTAGATGATATTATATTCGGATCTATTTGTCAAGACATGTGTGATGATATCTCTAAAATCATGCATGACGAGTTCGAGATGAGTATGATGGGAGAACTTAGTTTCTTTCTAGGTCTACAAATCAAAAAAGTAGAAGATGGTATCTTCTTTAATCAATCTAAATACATAAAAGAGATGTTAAAGAAATTCGGATTAGAAGAGTCAAAACCAATTAGGACACCAATGTCATCCGACACGAAACTCACTAAAGATGAAGACGGAGAATACGTAGATAATACTAAATATCGTGGCATGATTGGTAGTCTTCTCTACCTCACAGCTAGTAGGCCGGATATCATGTTTAGTGTTTGCTTATGTGCTAGGTTTCAAGAAGACGCTAAAACATCACACCTAGAAGCCGTAAAAAGAATATTTAGATATATTAAGGTACAAAATAATTAGGATTATGGTATCCTAAGGGCACGGAGTAGAAACAATTGTATATGCGATTCGACCATGCGGTGATTATTGATGAGTGTGTGAATACTCATCATTTTAGTCAATCTGAATCGCAAAACATTTAAAACACTCTTAAATGCATCAAAATACCGAAAATATCCCAAAATAGTGTTTTATGTGATTCAAATGCAAAATACCAAAATCGGTGAAAACGTATCAAGTTTGCATAATTGGCGGTTTAGTCCCCAAGTTTCAAAAGTTGTCAAAAATAGTCCCTGGTAAATCAAAATAAAACAAAATATCATTTAAGGTCCATGGGATTCAAAAGTTGTCAAAATAAACCCTTCAAAGTTCAGTTTTGCAAAATGGCAACTTTAGTCCCTGAAATTTCAAAGATTGACAGAATTTACCCCTGGACATTTTTAAATTGGAAAATTAGCATTTTTAGTCCTTTGGTAATTCTAACTTGTCAAAATTGGTCCTCTTGATTAACTTTGGAAAATAGTAGATTTGGTCCTTGGTTTTTGTGGAATTGCAAAAATGGTCCTTGATAATTAATACCAAACCATGACCCTTGAACCCTTCCTTGACCTTGGCCCCTGCCAAAACACCCTTGACCCCTACTTGAACCCCGACTTATAATACAACCCGTCAAACACCAAGTCAACCCCTTTTCCTCCAACACTTCACCTTCTTCACCTGCTCTGCAAAACCCAGACATCCCTCACCTCCAGCCCACATACACCACCCTTATCACTCCACCTCACCCAACAATTCAAGAAGCATTAAATGCTTCCCCCTCCTTGCACTCAACCTGTCCCAACCGACTAAAAGAGTTTTCCCGCCAAAATCTCATCAACGGCTAAAAAGAGCTCTAATAATCCAATGGCTCTGAAAGAAGGTGGGAAATGCTCAGAGGCAAGTGGGGAGACTTTTTGTTGATAAATAGAGGGAAGAGAAGGCAGAGAGAAGTAGTAGTTAATTTTTAGAATTTCTTGTAAAATCGTTTTTATTATCAATGTCTTAGTTTAAGTCTAAAATTGTAATCTCCTGTTTCTATGTACTAAACTTAAGTTGTTTTATCATTGTAATCTATTTTCAAGTATCAATTCAAGGTTTTATCATAGTTTCATGTTTTTATGTTTCCTGTTATAAGTTCAGTTTACATGTACTAAATTCCAAGCTTCAAAGAGCTTATTTACTTCTCAAATAAGCTTACTAAAGCTGTTTATAGCTTCTAGTAAACTTACAAAACAGATTCAAGCAATTTCTCATTTGGTCAACAAAAGTCAACTGAAAAGCTCAACATGGACTTAGTTAAGGAATTGGGTTGATGCAGTGCTGGAATGGGTTGAATATTAGTAGTTTAGTATAGATTGGGTTCCGTTGTCGCAAATGTTCGGATCACTTGATTCTCTGTGGCGATCTTTAGCTTATTTTGAGTGCTTATTTATAAGCACATTTCACTCTGACTTCATAATCCTTCACATAAGCCCTGGTTTTTATTTTTTTATAGATTTAGAATATTATTTTAGACTTTTCCGAATTTTCGATTTTTCTATTCTTGTTTGCTATTTTTCCTTATTTAAAACAGTTTTAGGACTTTTAATTAGCCTTTATTGCAATTAAATCGGAAAAGCTTCAAAAATAAGTTTTCAATTTTCATAGATTAAGATAAATATAAAATGCAAAAATATTTTCTAGATTTTCCTAGTTTAAATAGTAATTTTAGCAATTTAATTAGTTTTAAATAGTTTTAAATCATAGAAATTGAAAAATAATCGAAAAATACAAAATTAGTTTTGAAAATTCTCTTTAGTTATTTTAGATTTTTGAAAAATAGTTTCACAATTTTCCTCTTTAATTTCATAATTTTTAGTATTTTAATTTAGTTTTAAAGTTTAAAATTAGTTTTTAATTCAAATTTATAAAAGAAAAATCAAGAAAATCAAATTTTAAAAATAGTGATAGCGTTTATTTAATATAATCTAGCTTTTTAATTTTCTTTAATTTGCATTTAAGCCCCTGTAATTTACAATCTTTTCTTTAGGTATAATTATTCAAAATCATTACCCTTTCTTGTTCAATATCACCCGATCACTACATCGTTTGGCTATTCAATCAAGACACCGTTGGGACTTAACGACCGGGAAACACTATACTCTCTCGGACTTAATTGCATTATGTTCTCGTCGTCGGCTTTTATTACGGTTGACCATTCACAATTGGTTGACTTGTGTAATAAACCCGACCGTTGGGAGCCAATCAAATTTTGGCGCCACGGGAGCCGTGCTAATAGTCTTACATTCAGCAGATTAGTGATTTGAATATTCACTCTTTGTTCATACCATCCATCTATATATATTTATATTTTCTTATAAAAATCCAAAAATCCAAAAACATCTTAAAAATCAAAAACCCAAAAAGATTTTCTTTCTTATTTTTACAAAATGTTTATCCAAAAATCCAAAAATATCCATCTTTACCCTCTCACATCTTTGATTCTTCATCCCTACCCCTCTGAAAACATTTGATTCTTTCTATGTCTCATCCTCACCCTCTTGGTTGTCAATGGTGTGGTGGTCCTTATAATGGTGGCAATTGCCCCAGTTGTAGCATGGTGGAGTCGAAGCGGGTCCGCTCTATAACCAAGCTCCCTATCCTTACCATGACACATCCGATTCATTCTACCGACCACCACATCATGAGATACTTACATATCGTGTAAGTTTTGTGGAGGTCCTCACCAAGGATTTGAGTGTCAATCCGGAAACACGTTTGTCTATGAGCAGTTTTCCCGATGCTCGAACCTTGGTTATAACCAATATCCATATGATTCACGGTCCGGACTCAGCAGTTTTATTGTTGTGAGTGCGTGGTGGTTCACACTCGATTCGATTGTCAATCGAAACACGCTTGTCTATGAAAGCGGGTTCCCGATAACAATTATGACTCCAACACATACAACTCACGGCCACATCGTTTCTTGTTGTGATTCTTGTGGAGGTCCACACGTCGGCTTGGATTGTCAAGCGGGAATACATTTCCTTGTGACAATTTTGACACATCGCATCATGACCTACTTCCACAAGACCAATGAATCAAGCACTTCTTCCGAAATGCAAAATATAATGGAAATCATTGATGATCTTAAGGGTTTAGTTAAAGACTTTGCCCAAAGAAGCACTCATAAAAATCCATGGAAGAATTCTTTGGTGAAGAGCGGTCGCTAGAATAAATTCTAAAGATGCATATGAAAAATCTATTATGGAATCAATTGCAAAAGAAAAAGCGCCAGATCTAGCTCTCGCCTGCTTTTATTCATGATGACAGTGATGATGACGATACACTTGATATCCTTCAAATCTATAAAGATTCATCAAGTTCATCGGTTGATATCCCAGTTGAGATTCCATCTCAAATAAGCGGTATCACACCAAACTCCCACTCATTCTCGAACATGGGGAAAAGCATCTTGACACTTTGTTCTCGAAAAGGAATCGGACGAATTCATAAAGTCTAGTGTTGAGAACCTTATCCCAATCCCGAGAGAGTCACAGGGAATTTCTAATCATATGTGTGATTCTCTTTCCCCTCTTGAGTATTCTCTAGATCATTTTGAGACTTTCTCCGATTTTAGCGATGATTGTGCTTCTTATGGAGATATCGAGTATGTCGAGGCATCACTCCCACCGTCTGATCCTCTTCTTGAGGAGTTCACCGATGAACCCACTCACATCAGTCCACTTTCATCAGAAAGTGACGATGATCTCTTTGATGTCGAAGCCGATCTTGGAGAAATTGAAAATCTCCTATATAATGATCATTCACTCATTTCTTGTCCCATTTCCGACTCTTCCATTCCTTCTCTCACTCCGGATGAGGAAGATGACAACTTTGGAAGGAAGTCGATGCTTTTCTTAGTGATGAGTCGATTCCAACAGAATTGATAATACTTACTTTGATCCGGAGGGGACATCCTTTTTCGGAAAATCATTGATTGAAGAACCGTTTCCAACCCTCCCTACCGGAAATTCGTTGACAATCACCATACAAACCTCAAGACTAAGCTTAAAAATGTCAAAATGGTGATTTGCTTTTCTCGATGAGGAATGGACTTGCATTCTCATGCACATCTTTATTCCATTCTTCACAGATGGTGTGGTTGCTCTTTCCCTTTCTCTTTCGGGAATGAGGACACCATCTTTGACCCCGGTATCATCCTTTATAGTTTCTACTATTAACAATACCATGTTGTATCTCGTCGGTGTGGAACTTTCGATGTTCATATGTTTATTAACACCGTGAATGAAAGTCCGATCGAGATTGGTTTTCCACGTTGCTTCCCAAGAACAAATGAATTAGGGGTCGAGTCAAGCTAGCGACTCGGTAATCAAAACGATGAGTTAAACATGGGTTTTCACCCGTGTACCACCCTAGTGTGGGGAGTTGCCCCATTGTTGTACATAAAGTTTCAAAAAATAATAATAAATAAAATAAAAAATAAAAAAATCACAAAATAATGGCCGTAGTATTTCCTTTTCGTTCTATGTTTCGGCATAGCTGCTGGTACTTTGAATATTGAGGGCAATATTCATTTCTAGTGTGGGGGAATTCTCACGAATTTTATCATGTAATTATACCACCCAATTCCCTATTTTGGCCAAAAATTTTTTTGGAGCAAGTGTTTTGCACTTACTCGAAACATGGTTATCAATCCGCCATGTCTAATAAACAAAAGGATTGGCTAATCCGAGAGCAAACGGCTCTTGGTAAAGATATCTCAAATCCGTTGACGGCTTGCAATTTGCCCAAAATTGTATGGTATTATTTCACCATATCTTTAATTAGTGAAGAGTTGGCTAGCCCGCAAGTTTATGGCTTGTGGTAAAGGCGATTGGAAAACCATAATTGGTAATTGACTCACCACAGATATTACCAAAGATATATTATCTAAGAGTTGGCTAGTCCAAGCAAACGGCTTCGGTAAAGACAAATCAAACCGTTGAAAGTCGGTGATTTGATCAAAATCATTTGGTTATCATTGTACCAAGGTTCTTACTTGAACCGAAATAATTGGCTACTCCGAAGTAATGGATTTTGGTAAAGAGATTCAAATCCATTAAGTTTTTCAAAAGATTGCTAGGGACTAGCAATAGTTTAGTGTGGGGATTGATGAGTATGTGAATACTCATCATTTTAATCAATCTGAAGCTGCAAAACATTTAAAACACTCGAAATGCATCAAAATCTTGAAAATATCCCAAAATAGTGTTTTATGTGATTCAAATGCAAAAATACCAAAATCGGTGAAAACGTATCAAGTTTGCATAATTGGCGCTTTAGTCCTCCAAGTTTCAAAAGTTGTCAAAATAGTCCTGGTAAATCAAAATAAAACAAAATATCATTTAAGGTCCATGGGATTCAAAAGTTGTCAAAATAAACCCTTCAAAGTTCGGTTTTGCAAAATGGCAACTTTAGTCCACGAAATTTCAAAGATTGATGTAATTTACCCTGGACATTTTTAAATTGGAAAATTAGCATTTTTAGTCCTTTGGTAATTCTAACTTGTCAAAATTGGTCCTCTTGATTAACTTTGGAAAATGGCAGATTTTGTCCTTGGTTTTTGTGGAATTGCAAAAATGGTCCTTGATAATTAATACCAAACCATGACCCTTGAACCCTTCCCTTGACCCTTGGCCCCTGCCAAAACACCCTTGACCCCCCTACTTGAACCCCTGCCTTATAATACAACCCGGTCAAACACCAAGTCAACCCCCTTTTTCCCTCCAACACTTCACCTTCTTCACCTGCTCTGCAAAACCCAGACATCCCTCACCTCCAGCTCACATACACCACCCTTATCACTCCACCTCACCCAACAATCCAAGAAGCATTAAATGCTTCCCCCTCCTTGCACTCAACCTGTCCCAACCGGCTAAAAGAGTTTTCCCGCCAAAATCTCATCAACGGCTAAAAAGAGCTCTAATAATCCAATGGTTCTGAAAGAAGGTGGGAAATGCTCAGAGGCAAGTGGGGAGACTTTTTGTTGATAAATAGAGGAAAGAAGCGAGAGAGAAGTAGTAGTTAATTTTAGAATTTCTTGTAAAATCGTTTTATTATCAATGTCTTAGTTTAAGTCTAAAATTGTAATCTCCTGTTTCTATGTACTAAACTTAAGTTGTTTTATCATTGTAATCTATTTTCAAGTATCAATTCAAGGTTTTATCATAGTTTCATGTTTTTATGTTTCTTGTTATAAGTTCGGTTTACATGTACTAAATTCCAAGCTTCAAAGAGCTTATTTACTTCTCAAATAAGCTTACTAAAGTCATTTATAGCTTCTAGTAAACTTACAAAAGCATTCAAGCAATTTCTCATTTCGTCAACAAAAGTCAATTGAAAAGCTCAACATGGACTTAGTTAAGGAATTGGGTTGATGCGGTCTTTGGAATGGGTTGAATATTAGTAGTTTAGTATAGATTAGGTTCGGTTTAAATCGCAAATAAGTTGGATCACTTGATTCTCTGTGGCGATCTTTAGCTTATTTTAAGTGCTTATTTATAAGCACATTTCACTCTGACTTCATAATCCTTCACATAAACCCCGGTTTTATATTTTTCATAGATTTAGAATATTATTTTAGACTTTTTCGAATTTTTGATTTTTCTATTCTTGTTTGCTATTTTTCCTTATTTAAAAGCAGTTTTAGGACTTTTAATTAGCCTTTATTGCAATTAAATCAGAAAAGCTTCAAAAAAATAAGTTTTCAATTTTCATAGATTAAGATAAATATAAAATGCAAAAAAATATTTTTCTAGATTTTTCCTAGTTTAAATAGTAATTTTTAGCAATTTAATTAGTTTTAAATAGTTTTTAAATCATAGAAATTCGAAAAAATAATCAGAAAAATACAAAATTAGTTTTGAAAATTCTCTTTAGTTATTTTAGATTTTTTAAAAATAGTTTCACAATTTTCCTCTTTAATTTCATAATTTTTAGTATTTTAATTTAGTTTTAAAGTTTAAAATTAGTTTTTAATTCAAATTTATAAAAGAAAAATCAAGAAAATCAAATTTTAAAAATAGTGATAGCGTTTATTTAATATAATCTAGCTTTTTAATTTTCTTTAATTTGCATTTAAGCCCTGTAATTTACAATCTTTTCTTTAGGTATAATTATTCAAAATCATTACCCCTTTCTTGTTCAATACCACCCGATCACTACATCGTTTGGCTATTCAATTGACAACTCGTTGGGACTTAACGACCGGGAAACACTATACTCTCTGGACTTAATTGCATTGCGTTCTCAAGTCATGCGGCTTTTATTACGGTTGACCATTCATGAGTGGTTGACTTGTAATAAAACCGACCGTTTGGAGCCAATCAATTATGTTGACCGAAAAAGTACAAGTGGGGTATGTACTTTTATGGGATGTTGTTTAACATCTTGGTTTTCAAAGAAACAAACGACATTAGCAATATCAACAACCGAAGCCGAATACGTCTCCGTCGACAAAGTATGCCAGCAAGCACTATGGATGAAACAAGGGTTAGTTGACTACGACATTCATCTAAGCGACATAGCCATCCTATGTGAAAACAAGGGTGCCATAGATTTAAGCAAGAATTCGGTATTACATTCTCGCACAAAGCACATAGAGATTCGTCATCACTTCTTAAGAGACAATGTTCAAAAGGGGAACATCTTTATTGAGAAGGTAGCGTCTGAAGACAACATAGCCGACGTCCTCACCAAACCATTGAAGCGGGAACAATTCAACCTACTTCGTCTTGGTCTTGGTCTCATGAAACAAACGTCGTAATTTATTTTGACTCTACAAGGTATGTAAACACTAGCCTTCTTCTTTACGAGTCTAGGATCTCTATTTCACGTGATTCACAAATAATACGGAATTTTCAAAACCCAAGATAAGTTTTTCACTTATAACTCATAGTTTTCTTATTTTCTTTCAAAAATTAGTACAAGTAGCAAACACGAAATTACATACACATCCTCCTTTCAAAGAATAAAACGATTTTTATTCACAAATGGAAACCTCTTTTGGAATGTTTTCTATAAATGATACTTCTTCCCGTATCAATTTCACAAAAGCAATTTCTCACATCTAGGACAAATCATTTTTCATCATTAATACAAAGTAAAAACCCGTTTTCATAGCATCTCATGTCTTTTGAATGCTAAAGGGGACACATAACTAATATGTGTTTTCGGGTACATTCATTTAGGCCACAATGAATTAGGAGCATTAGTAGCACTGAATTACGTACTCAAGTACTAAATATGTGTTTTCGGGTTATCTCACATAATAGTATGCTTTTTCACTTCTAGTTTATTTTTCTTTTCTTCTTAGGAGTCGAGATAACCGCAATTCCAAATAGTTTGCATATAGGCACATAATAGGCAAAAATGTTTCCAAAGGAAAATTTTATCTTGCTGGATCACTGAGACCACGGATCCCAGCCTTAATTTGGACGGATCCCTCAAGGAAGGATACGTGGGATCCGTGAGATAAACTTGTTTAACTTCTAGTTTTCTCACTTTCTTTTAGAGTATGTGATTTAATGCTTGTTTTCTCATGATCACATGCCTTAAATTCATATCTAATCATTAGATTTTAATCCATATCTTGGGTCAAGCATTCATTGCAATGCACATTTTTTTTCTATAAGTAAGGATTCCCAACATTGTTTGCTATTCATCTCATCTTCACAAACAAACTACACCATGTCATTCACAAGCTCTTACAACTTAGATGAATCACCTAGTACAAACAATCCCCTTCATGAAACCCAAAATTTTGTACTCCCACCTTCCAAAATACCACAATGAAACTCTATGATATCTGCATGGATTAGCATCCGATCTTGTTGCTTAGCAAAACCATCATCAAATGGCTCATCACCATCAAATAACTCACCACAAGATGCTTCCATTATAGCACCTCCTTAATCACCAACGAGTACACCAACTTCATCACCAAATCACTCATCACCTAAAGTCACTCTTTTGGAACTCCTTACGACTCCAACAAGATCTCAACAATCAAAATAAAAAGAAATAGCCTTTTTTTGACACCTCCAACTTCTCCAAACACAATATTCAATGATATTGAAACATCACCACCCTTAGCTCCCATTAAACTACAAGAACATCTATGTTCTTTTCCACCACCACTTCCAACCATTCCAGACTTTGATCCGTATTTTCCTATTTTTCCACCACATATTCCGCAACTCACAAATCAAAACAACCCGGAAAACTTTCGCACTCATTACCCACATCACCTACATTGTGAACATTGCCAATCCACTAGGGAAATTGCAATAGAAGTTAGGGAAGAAATGCGATTCATACTCAACCTCATCCTTGAGCGCATCAATACCATTACTCATCAAAACCTCCATCCATAACTTTATGCAAACATGGACGGAATCATTACTACTATTTTCTATTTTTAGTATTTTTCTTTTGAAGTCATTTTCAAGAACATGTCTTGTTCTTATTTTTACATGCTTGTAGGTGGCATAAATACCACTACAATTTGTTATTTTATTACAAGGCCTTGTTTACATACCTTGGCTCTCAATCTTGATTCTCGTCAATCACAAGATTACCTATGCATGTTACTAACATTTCTCTTTGTAGGATTTTTATTTTTCTTCACTTGACGCCCCAAACTAAGGGGAGCTACCGTCAAGGGGGAGTAAGTGATACGTGGACTTATTTTTCCACATTTATTTCTTCGATGGGTAAACTTTTTGTTTCGACAAAAGGGAGAAGAAACTTAGGGATTTCAAAACATACATCTATTCTTAAGTTTTACTCATCATAACATTATGTTTTGTCATCAACAAAAGAGGAGATTGTTAATACAAATAAACCGTAAAACGTTTATTAATATTTTGCGATCTCTTTGTGTTTTGTTGATAACAAATATAATGTTATCATAAGTAAAATTATAAGGATACATGTTATTTTGTAAAGCATTTACATATAGTTATCTAATACAAAATGTTGTAATTAATCATATGTTGTAATAGTTTATTAGGATGGGTAAAAACCACAACCCATGGATCATATCCATAACCCATTGACCCATACCCATTTGACTAGATACAATGTATTCATTAGATACATTGAATCTAAAGGAATATACATGGACCAACCCATAACCCATAACCCATAACAAAAAACCCATGGGCAAGAGGGCGTCCACGGATCCCTAGGTTTACACTAGACGGATCCCTTGTGGGAGGATCCGTGGGATCCGAGGAACAGGTGAATTTGCCTATAAATGAGAGTCATTTCTTCATTCTAACTCACCCTCTTCTTACTAACTCTCTCATATACTCTCATTCTCTTTTAACAAAGATCACTTGATCTAGAGTACTTCCTTCTTTCTTTCTTTAGTGATTCTCATATCGTCCTTCTAAGGCGAGATCACGAGCATTCTACAAGTCATCCAAGCAAGGGGTCCTTGATTGATTTTTCCTCCAAGATTTACGTAGCAAAGATCTTGTATTTGATATTTCACATATTTGTTGTGTAATAGTCGTGTTGGTTTGGTCCACCGTGTTACGGACTCGGTATTTAGCTTTGTACCGAAAAAAGGTGTAAGCAACGTTGTGAAGGCTTCTCCGCCAAGTTGAAGGAGTTTGTTGACATAGTGCTTGAACTCTCGAGTAGGTGACTCAAGGAGTGGAGTAGGGCAAGGAAGGTGTCCTTGTAGCCGAACCACTATAAATCGGTTGTGTCATTTCTATCCCTTTGCTTTACTTTATTTACTTGCTTTATCATTAGAGCTATACTTTCTCTACATCCATACGATCTCACATATTATCGAATCTAAAGTTTTTTTAAACTAACTTAAAATCGGTAAAACTAGTCAACCCCCCCTTCTAGTTTTTCACATATAAGATTAGGTTAGCGGTCCAGTTCGGGCTCAAATTGTGAGCTTGGTTCAATTAGGGCTCCAGATTAACAATGTACTCTCCTTGTCTCAAAATTATAGTCCATATTTTTTTTTTGAAATTTTCAAATAATTGTTCACTTTCTATTTTAAGTAAGAAAAAGAGAATTTAATGAAGGAATATTATATTTGAGTGGTTGTGAATTATAGTTGTCACTTTTATTAAACTGTGTATTTTTGTCTTCTGACAATAATTTTGAGACAGAGGGAGGATTTGCATTGTAAATAAATGACTCATAGACGATAATACTTACGAGCTTAATTCATCAATCAACATGTTATCAGAAAGGGTTGGCCTTGGCCTTCTAACCTATAGTTGTTAGTCTCAAGCGCTTCTAGCTATCGGTCTGTCAAATATCCATGAAAATAAATAAAAAATTCCTATTACTTTCGATTTTCGAATTAAATTGTAGCCGATCACGGTTTAACCATAACTCTCAAACCGTACGGAGTTAACCAACACCGTCAATGCCATTAGTTCATATTCAAATTCCTAAGAAACGCATACCGTAATTGTCATCTTATTGAAAGTGATGCGTCGTTACACGCCGTAACAAGATGCCAGGTTCTAAAGAATCGACTCATTCTTTTGCTTTTGACACTCTTAAACTGCTAAGATTTTGTTGATGTCGTTAGCCGTCATTGTTTCGAAGTTAAATTTCGAAGAAAAATCAAAAGAATGGCCGCCTCTACCGATCGGACGCTCCGTCAAGCTACGCTATAAGTCTCGACGGTCGTCAACAAAAAAAGTTACTTCTTTTCCAAATATGCACTTATCCATTGCGATTGGTTTATGTTGGATAATTTATTAGCAAACTATCTTAATCTTGTAGCCACGCCAACCTCGTAAAAAGAGAGCACTTTATCTAGTTTAAGTTTGTGCGGCAATTAGTTTAAACCCTATGACTTTATCAGCCAAAAGGTCATAAACCATGGTTATAAAAGAAAACAATTATAGTATTTTTTTTCTCCCGTTCAAGCTTCAGTTTGTGGGTTTAGGTGATTAATAAACGATAATACATACGGGGTTTATTCATCATTCAACAGTTCCTTGTTCAAGTTTGAAGATTTTCGGGTTGTGTATCATATGGTGTTTTAGATTTTGGTTGTAGATTTTTGGGTCGTGTCTCATATGGTGCTTAGATCTTGTTCTTAGTTGGTTCGAGTGTTTCAGATTTCATTATTAGTTCCGGTAGGAGTGTTTTATTCGTGGTTGACATGGAGCTTTTTTTTGGGTGTTTGGATCGTGGTGGATGGTATCTCTTGTAATGTTTGTTTGCCTACAATCAGGACTGGTAGTTCAGGAGACGTCGTTTTAGTTTGTGGTGTTCTTACACTCGGATGTATTTTATGAGTCAATGGTTCTTACTTTTCGTAGTACCACCACTTAGACGAATTGTGTGGCCAGAGTTGTTTGGTTGAGTCTTCAGTGGTTATGACTCATGTGTGCTGATCATAGTCAGTTTGTAACCTTTTGAAGTTTTTTATCGAGCGATCACCCTTACTGACATTGCATTTGGTGAGTTTGAAAGTAGGAGTTATCTTAGTATGTTTGAATTTTTCACTATTTTTCGTTGTCTATTATTGTAAATTTTCGAGTCCAATTTTAAAAGATTAAGGGTATGTTTGGTATGCTGGAATGGGAATAAAGGAATGAATTTTCATTCCAATAATGATGCTTGTTTAAAACTTTTGACTTTCAAACCAGAAATGATATATAAATATGTTATATACTTGATAGTATTCAAATTGGTAGGATATGATAGTTTGATTTTCGGGCCCACATTTTTCCTCACATTATTAACGAAATAATCAAATATGATAAACAAACCAAACAACAATATTGGAGTTGATTACTTAATTCATATCTATTTCCATTACGCCTTATACAGAAACACATTACGTAACTATAACGAAATGTGGGTGGATCCGTCAGCACGTATGAGGCAACAATGGTGGGTCGAAAGGTGTGATACTCACCGTCGCAAGGCAAAAGAAATACGCGACCGAGAAACGCATACTCAACTCCAAATAGACCTTATAGAGCATGTTTGGCAGAACCATCTTGAAAGACAACAACAACAAGAGAGCGACGACGATGAATAAGTATTTGCTATGTTTCGTTATTTTTCTTTTCGCTGTAATTTTTTTTAGTTATTTTATATTTCGTATTGTAATATGTTAAAAGATTTAATGATATGTTTTTTTAATAAATGAAGTGTTTGTTTTAGTTTAGGGGTTGAATTTGAAAATATTGAGTTAAGGTTTAACTTGCATAAATTATGATAAGGGGTGTTTTTTTGTTAAGTTAAGGTGAAATGTTAAAGCTGATGTGACGCTGACGTGGCAAATGTTAAGGTTTAACCTTAGGGCACCACACCTAAGGCTCTAATGCTCTAATAACGCGAACCACGGTGTGGTTAACGCCCCTTAACGCAGATGCGTTAAGGGTTAACCTCCATTTAACTGTTAACATAACGCTTGCTTTTAGAGCACACGGTATGGTAACTAGCAAATGCATGTTAACCCTTAAGATTGTGGCGGTAAGGGATGTTAACCACACCGCGTGTGGTGTTAAGGGCAAGCTTTAACCCCCACGTTAATCTACTAACGTGCAGGGGCGGAGCTATATGGTTACTAGTGGGGGGCGATGCCCTCAACGAAACTCTTGCGGACTTAAAATTTCTGTAGAAAAAAGATCAAAATAATAGAAAAAATATTAAGTGCCCTCGGCATAGAAACAGAAGTGCCCTCTTCGCTTTTTGATGAAACACGATATGAGATGCAAATCGATGGCTGAAGTTTTCTGTCGTTTTTTCTAGCCGGAAAAAATGGGGGACTGGTAAAGGTGGGATAGTGGGAAAGGTGGGATTGTGAGGAAGGTGGGATATGTGGGAAAGTGTGAACTAATTATTTTTAAATAATTTATCGATAACAGAAAATATACTACAGAGTATAAAATACAGTTACAGTACATACAATTTGTCATTCTTTTAAAATAACATATCAACGTACATAGTTTTTGAACTTGCGTATTATGTAGTTGAATAAATTAAGGGTGCGTTTGATTCAAATTAGGTAATGGTAAAGGGAAAATCAAAAGGAATACTAAGAAAAGAGAACGGGTAAAGAAACTATTCTTCTCAATTTATTGAGTAATGACCTATTACCCACTATTAGGTAATGGGTCATTGCATTAGAACCAATCAAGCATCATAATCATTATCTTTGCTATTACTTACTCTTCAATACCCTCAACCAAGCACACCTTAAGATTTTAAAATTATAATAGTTGATATGGATATCTATACTTGTGATGCGACTATAATTTGCTTTTTTGTTTTTTGACATTGCTTTATACATATATCAACTTAAAAATAAGTGTTTGTCATATAGATTGACCCTAGTTTCATTTCTTTTTCTCAATATGTGTTTTTGATGTGTGAACACAATATTCAAAGTAAGTAAATGTTTATAAGATAAATCAGTTAAAATTGTCAAATAAAATCCAATACGTCCTAACTGCATTAGATTTTTCGCATTTAATGACCCGATTTGTTTCAAATGACCCGACCCGACATGCTATCTACCAAAGTTTAGTTTTATTTTTATTTTTTTTGAACCAACGCTCCCCGTGACCACTTTTCCTGGCTCTGCCACTGCTAACGTGTGTTAAAGTGTTGTGTTTTTGTGAGTTAAGGTTTAACACCTATACCGTGCGGTGTGTTAAGGTTTAACTCAGGTTTTTTTAGTTGAGTTATGATAAAAGTGAGACCTAAAATGTTAAGTTAAGGTTTAACTTGGGTAAGTTATGATAAGGGGTGTTTTTTTATTGAATTAAAGTGAAATGTTAAAGCTGGTGTGACGCTGACGTGACATGATGTTAAACCTTAATTTAGGTTACGATACCCAACGCTCTTAGAGTTTCTTTATTTATCAATATGATATACAACTGCATTAAAAATTAGGTTTTTGTAACATGTTCCGTGGGCCACATGTTAAGCTAGAAGAAACATTTTTATTTGGCTTCAGATTTTTTCCCCTTACATTACGATATCTTATCTCGTCGTAATAATTGTCCACTTTGACTTTTTTAAGTATTTTTTATTCAACTTTAACCATAAATATTTTTATTTGGGTAATTATTATGATGAAAAATATATGAATGATTTGGTTTTAAATGTATTTTTATTTAGTATAATTTTTATCAAATATTATATAACACAAATAAAAATATTAATGGTTAAAGCTAAACAAGAAAGACTCAAAAAAGTAAAAGTGGACAATTATTATGAGACGGAGGGAGTACTAAAAATACAATAGTAGTAAGTCGCTATTACTTGCGTACAACAGATTAAACCGTCAACATCCGAAACATCGTCACTAATACGTCGCTCCATTTACTTAATTATGTACGACAGATAACTTAACAAACCATGTTTATTACATCAGCCAGAATATTACGTATCAAAAGATCATACACAACATCAAGCATTGCATACGCTCAAACTCTCAAACACCCATTAATCCAACAAACCCACAATGCTACTCATTTCGACATGTTCGAAACCAACACGACACTAAAAGAGCTTGTAAAATCAGGTAGATTAAGTGATGCACGCCAAGTGTTTGATAAATTGTCTCAAAAAGATGAAATCACATGGACTACTATGATTTCAGGCTATGTGAAAGCTGCTGAATCATCTGAAGCTTTGTCTTTGTTTTCTGCCATGTGGGTTGATCCCGTTTATCGAATGGACCCGTTTTTGCTTAGTTTAGTACTTAAAGCGTGTGGGATGAGTTTTGGAGTTAAGCGAGGGGAGTCGCTACATGGGTATTGTGTGAAGAGTGATTTTGTGAGTTCTGTTTTTGTGGGTAGTGCTCTTTTGGATATGTATATGAAAACTGGGAAAGTTAATGAGGGTTGTAGGGTTTTTGATGAGATGCCGATAAGGAATGTGGTTTCTTGGACTGCGGTTATTACTGGGTTGGTTCGTGCTGGTTTTAATATGGAGGGGATGGCGTACTTTGGTGATTTGTGTAGGGATGGTTTGGGGTATGATTCTTACACGTTGGCTATTGCGTTGAAGGCGTGTGCTGATGCTTGGTTGTTGCGTAGTGGTAAGGAAATTCATGGGCAGACGTTGAAGAAAGGTTTTGATACGACGTCATTTGTGGCTAATACTCTTACTACTATGTACAGTAAGTGTGGGAAAGGAGACTATGCTTTGTACTTGTTTGAGAAAATTAAAACGAAAGACGTGGTTTCTTGGACGACGATAATCACAAGTTATGCTCAAACGGTCGATATTACTGTGTATTAAAGCATACTTACGTATCGAGAATCAGATGTTAGTCCTAATGAATACACTCTGGCAGTGATCGTATCTGGTTGTGCAAATATTGCTAAGATTGATTTGGGTCAACAGTTTCATGCTCATGTGTTACATAACGGTCTTATAAGCGTATGTCGGTAGCTAATTCAATCATGACAATGTATGCTAAATGTGGGAAGTTAGACTTATCTTGATTATTTTCACGAAATGACTCAAAAGACATTGTGTCATGGAGCACTATAATTGGTGGGCATGCGCAAGGAGGTTATGGAGATGAAGCTTTTAAGTATCATCATTAATGAGAAAAAATGGGCCAAAACCAACTGAATTTGCTTTTGCAAGTGTGTTAAGTGTGTGTGGAAGTATGGCAATTCTTGAACAAGGTAAACAACTTCATGCTCATTGTATTATAGTCGGTTTGGACCATACATCTATGGTAAGAAGTGGTTTGATTAATATGTATTCGAAATGTGGGAGCATACTAGAATCCCTAAAAATATTTAATGAGATTAAAGATAATGATCTGGTGTCATGGACAGCTATGATTAGTGGATATGCTGAACATGGGTTGAGTCAACAAGCAATAAACCTATTTGAGCAGCTTATTGAGGTTGGTTTAAGACCAGAATCGGTCACGTTCATCGGTGTTCTAACCGCATGCAGCCATGCTGGTCTAGTTGACTTGGGTTTTCGCTATTTTAACCTAATAAGTAATTACAAACTTAGTTTATCTAAAGAACATTATGGATGTATGATTGATCTCCTTTGTAGAGCTGGGCGATTGAATGAGGCTGAAAACATAATTGCCAATATGCCATATAGTGGCGATGACGTTGTTTGGTCAACTTTACTGAGAGCTTGTAGATTACATGGTAATGTTCAATTAGGAACGCTTGCTGCAAGAAAGTTAATTGAAATGGACCCTAATTGTGCGTCGACACATATAACATTGGCTAATTTGTATTCTGCTAAAGGGAAAAAGATTGAAGCAGCAGAAGTGAGGAGATTGATGCGAACAAAAGGTGTTATAAAGGAACCTGGATGGTCTTGGATCAAAATTAGGGATTGCGTGTCTGCATTTGCAGCAGGAGATCATTCACATCCTCAATGGGAAGATATGAATTGCCTATTGGGGTTATTGTCTTTAAAAGATAAAGTGTTTGCTAGTGGTAAAGACTTGTTACTAGTCAACATAAATGAACTTGACGAGAGAATTTTGAACTTAGATATAGACGAGTTTGAAGCAACCTGTAATAGTACTAGTGTTTAAGCAAATGAGTCATATGTTCAAGTCACGGAAAGTCAGAAACAATCTATTAATCATTTGCCTACACCACATATAAAATGATTAAAGGCTGGCTAAGCGGTGAACAGCAGTAACAGCAGAAAGTTAGCACAATCGCATATTGTTTTTATTCATTATCTACATGCATGAATGTTCATATTTGTGACCAAAGTTGAGTGAAACAAATCCCTGACAGAAACAATTGGCGCCCACAAGAATAATCTATACCCATAAACATAAGGAATTATATGCCTTTAGAACCATCTCATCGCAGGTGCAAAACCATAATACAGAAAAACAAGACCCCACCACTATGCCTGCAACCACTTGGCATGTAGTGTGATATCGTAGTAGAACCCGCAGCCATATCTGCATGAAAGTCATTATACGTTTAGGCGAAGTCAGATATTTGAATAATAATCGAAACCTATGATCCACACAACTTATTGTTGATGGCGTATAAAGAAAGAGCTTAGGGAACATGTAGACTTACAAAATATACGCCAACTGCAATAACGAGCCCACTTAGTAGAACTGCGAATCCATTCAATCCCAGCCATTCATTTACTGTCAAGATCAAAATTTAAAACATTGCAATCATGAACCAGATAGTCAAATGAGTTTGGATGCATTAAGGGTAAAAGAGGGTTACTTGAAAGAATGATGAACGCGACAGCAAATGAAATGGATTGGGCATGTGTAGATGGCATTCCTGGGCCTGAACACACTTCAGGATCGGGTCGCTCCTGGTTTATAAGCTGCTTCAGTGTGAACGATAATAAAACATTCAAAATGGATCCCAGAACAGCCCAAAGTGCTAAATCATCTTGTCTCAGTAGTATCACAACACCATAGCTTACAACAACAAATCTTAAACTCTACGATAAAATATTATAAAAACTATAAAAACCTCATTCATGAAACTTGAAAGTTATACTAGTATACAGTAGTATGCAAGCATGATTTATATAAGGAAGTGTTGACAAAAAGAACACGAACCAAACGATTAAAAACACTATGTGGCACAGCAGCTATTGGACGGTTTAAATCACCACAACTATCAATCAGAACTTTATGTTCAAAAGCATAAACTGCAACATTACTACATTTCTGACCATCGACAACCTGAGGCTTAATTGGCGCATCTACCATTTTGTTCTGCAGTCTGCAAGTGTGAAAACCTGAACTAGAATTGAGCTGAATTTCGACAGTGAGTTCAAAAATGGTGGTGAGGACAGAAGTAGTGATTGTTGTGAGTATTTATAAGCTCACCCTCTGCTTTTCTGTACCACTCAAAAAGATATAATAAAATAAACACAACATTAAAAAAAAATTACAAAACAAGACTAAGAGCATGTCCAATAATAACGCCGGAACCGGCGTTATTGCCGCGTTACCCGGCGTTATTTGGTGTTATTGTTGGAAGTCCGGAGTTAAATGGGTGTTAAAGGGGCGGCGTTATTGCCCTCAACGGCCGTTATTTGCCATTTTTTTTATGCCCCTAAATGAGGACTTGTTTTTGTAAATTGTTAGGAATGTTATTGATGTTAGTGTGATGTTATTGTTGTGAGTGTTTTTTGGGGATGTTAAGGTGAAATGTTAAAGCTGATGTGGCGCTGACGTGGACGGTGTTATTGATGTTATGGTGTTATTGTTGTGCATGCTCTAATAGTAAAAGGTTTTCAAGATCGGGATCATACTCAAGATCGATTTAGTTGTTGCAAGATCGAGATCGTAAGATCCTACTATAGTGTCATTATTTTTATAGTCTTTGTAATATTATTCAAATTTACAAATTATTGTATATCATAAATACAAAATTATATAAATTTTTCATGATAATGTTGACATAAATTATGAATATGAAATATTTTAAAAGATTAACATATTGTTTTTTAAATTTTATAAAACATAATATATAACTTTGTAGGTTTTTAGTTTGTGGCTCGAGAAAAGTAATATCGGATCAGATTAAATCTTAAGATCCTATGGTCAAAAACCGGATATATAATATCTTAAGCTTGGTAAAGATCCCACGTAAGATCCGGATCGTTTTTGCTATATATTATCGTAAAATCTTAAGATTATAAAATCAAAATCGGGATTTTAACAACTATAGTATATTCCCTTTTTACCAAAACAAACCAAATTTCAGTGTTTTACGAAAGGAAAATGATTGGGAGGCCTAAAATATGTGACTAATTGTGTGCCTAATAGATGTGTCAATTAATTATTGGTTTGTGAAAAAGTGGGTTCCCTGTTGTCCCTAATAAGATCTTGACATATATTTAGGCGTATTATTGGCATCTGAGCTACTATCTCAATCAATACTCATTACTGAAAATGGACCTCAGTGCGCTTCTATTATGCGCGCATGGTTTTATTGGGGTTCGAGGGTTAATGTTTTGACTTCTTCTTCATTCTACCCAAAGTTTAAACAACTCTTTCCCTGTTAATTATGTTTCCATGTAACATGAAGTGGTTATATGCTATTTTTCTATAGTCAAAGTCCAGGTCTATTAAATACATTTATTGTTTACATTGAAACTTGAGCTCTCAACTCTTATACCCTCTTGGATAGTTGCAGGGTCCAATTAAAATTTTCAACAGCAGCCTTTCGCGTGCAATGCCACGGGTTTCGTATTTTTTTTTATGGGCACACTCTTGTTTGTCTCTTATGTATTTTATGTGTCGGTTGCACGCGTTTTTCATGCGTGCGTGACATAAGTGTTTGACACGTGAATATCGATGTGCACCAGCAAAGGATGAGCGTTTTGTGGTTTCGTGGCATATTGGCATTATCTTATTTGTATTTTAGTATAGCGCGCAAATTAAATGAAGCGCGCCTCAAACGCCTCATAAATAAATTCAGCGCGCCAAATTAACGTATGCGCGCAACTTGAATACGTGATGGCTCGTGGAGTTTGTTGATGAGCCACGTGTCCTCTATCTTACGGATGCTCGCGCTGAAAGTCCATTTTGATAACATACAAGTGCATGGTCCATTTTTGTAAATGAGGGTTATAAAGGGTTCGTATTAATTTTCTCATAAAACATTCCTCTCGTTCTAGGACATGCACACACAATATTCATATACATGTCACCATTTCATTGGTAGTAACAATTAGACACACTTTATGCACAAAATTAAGCATAATGTTGGATTCAGTGCCGAATGGTCTCTGATCTAGATTTTAACATAAATTAGCGTAAGTAAAAAAGACTCGCTGATAATGAAGTCAGCGAGCAACCTCAGTGAAGTTTAAGTTAGAGACATCGTCAAAGAAGTCGAAGATTGCTTGAAGACATACTCGCTAGTTGATACGGAGTCAGCTAGTATGTAGAAGGAATTGAAGCTGAAGGAAGAAGGTTCGTAAGGGGTTGACAATACCCTGGTGAACCTATCAACTCTCTAATTGATCCAACAGAGCGTAGCTCGGAATATTTCTTAAGATATTTAGGCAGGATTTTTCAAGAATGCAAAAGAGCGGGATAAAATGCATTTTGAATAAAGTAAAATCAACGAGTTGGTGAAAATCAAATCAACAGTTGGCGTAAAACTATTCACTAAAGTAAGATTGTTGGGTTTCAAGAATAGAAGCATTTAATGAAAGATGTACTTTTCCACTAAGTCTTGACACGTCCCAACTACCCCACAGTTGACATCCTCGTACTCCCTTATATAAACGGAATGTTGGTCGGAGTAAATGCTTGCCACTTCATATTTATTGTAAACATTTAAGAAGTGCATTCACTCTCTTTGAACTTACAGTTGGTCCCTGATCCAATCAACGACCTTAAAAGTTCACTTGCAAACTTATACTTTGTTTAAGTTTGCTTGATCAGAGAGCATTTCTATTGTCATTAAATTAAGTGTTATTTCAGTGTTATACTTGGTAATTCTTTGATTTATTCAATAAAGATTTACACGATTGAAAAGTTAAGCTTGTGTTTACTTATAAACTAAGTTATACATTGTTTCACTATTTTGTCAAGGATTTGGGATCTGTAATTGGTATCGAGGCGAGTTTAGTCTTAAAGATTTTCAAACAAGTTCTTAATATTCAAAACTTGTCAAAATCTTATAAAACCAAGATCCATCCATGTTGGAAACAATGAAACTATTGATGATGTTGTTGGAAATAATCTTTGGTCTAAATTTGAATTTCAACTATAATGCAAATATTTATAACAATGATATTCCTCAACTCCTAGATTCAAGGGGAGGAGCTCATGTTACTCATGTCCCTTTAATTGAAGTAGATGAGTATCCAAACCGAAAAGATAGGTTTATTTTCTATATTGATGGATTTGAACCATTTCTTTTTGAAATCTTGAAAAATGGTCCATACATCCCAAAGTCCCTTGTATCTAATCCTGAAAACTTTTTGGCTAAGCCATAAAACTAACGGACTCCTAAGGAGACAGGAGACTTCCCAATCAAGATAAGAGACTGAAAAGTATCATTATCTTAAGTCTTCCAAATGACATAATGAAATAAGTCATCAGGTGTAAAATTGAAAAAGAAATGTGGACTAACCTTATTTTAGTCAACGAGGGACCATTTGAAACCAGAGACACAAAGATAGTAGCTCTAAGGCTGAAATTCAATATATTTAAGGCACTTGATGGTGAAAAGGTTGCACATACCTACACCAGCTCAAGATATTGTTAAATGAATTAGAAAAAAAGGGTTGAGATTCCTCGTGAAGTGAATGCCACCTTTGTAAACAACACGCTTGAAATAGCTAAGTCAGAGGGCCAACAATGCTATAAAAAATGATAGTATGACCACTCTCTTTGGTAAGTACAATTAAGAGGATGACCTAATTGACCATATATATGAACCTAAACTTAAGAAGGTTCATCTACATACCTCTATGTCTACTGCGTTGTTTTCTAACTCAATTGTGTGGCCTTAATATAGTAATTCTGATATAGAGAAAGACACAAGGAGCGGCCAAGAGGTCCTCTCTGATCTGAGTGCTGAATTTAATGATAGAGATCTTCTGGCCAATCAGAGGAGGTTCTACAAGAGATCAGGGAAAGTTGGAACTGCAAGGGTGCCAACTGACAAGTCCAAGTAGACTTGTTTCAATAGTGGAAGGAAGGGACAATTTTAAAAAGATTGTCCAAACAACAAAAGCTCTTCTTCTTCCTATCCATTAGCACCTAGATTCCAATACAAAACCCAACATCAACCTAACACATCACTCTCAACAAACCAACAAAATGGAGCCTCTGATAAGTCTCAAAAGGATTACAGAGCTCTATAAGTGGCACTTCTCACTCAAAAACCCTCATCAAACATCAACAAGAATAAGGACAAGGGGTTGGTTGCTGAATCTTATGATTAGGATGAATAGGAGCTATCATTAGAGGATGATGAAATCATTTAAATGAAGGCATTTATGGCTCTAGCTGAGGATGAGCCATCATTTGGAAAGAGTGATGCAAGATATGGACAATGGGTGGACATCACCATGAGAAAGGTTGATGCACATACAAGACGCGTTCGGGGTCAAAGGAACTTCCTTTTCGTCGACCAAGTTTTTCAACACCCTAGGTAGTGAACCTAATCGTTATAATGTAGTATTGGGTAAGCCTCGGGAATTGATATCGTTCTCTAGGGGAATAGGAATGCTAGCAAGAAGTGTACTACGCTAAGGTTGAGGTTGAGGAAGATTCTTTTTTATCTTTTTATATTTTCTAGAAAGCTAAGGGTAAAATCTCGGGGTTTGGATTTGGGGGGTGGTACTTCTACCGATTACTCTACTATTCTAATTATCTAAACTATGGGTAGTCTTATGTCTATTGATGTGTGCTCGTATGATGATTAAAAATGTGTCTACCTAGATACTATTAGTCCCTAGTTATCTTTTATTGGTGGTTGAATTGTCACGTCCTTATTCTTAAGGCGTTGTGTTTTCTAAAATCGTAGGGTGTGCCTTTTTCCCTAACTCTTTGAGACTACCTTAAGGTTATTGCCTACGAAATTCTCTAAGATTCATAAAGTAACTTTAAGAGTTATCTTAGGATGTTTAGCCTACGAAATCCGCTAAGTGATTTATAAACTAAGGTTCACAAAGATTACTCAATTGTTCAAACACAACGATGGTCTAATTGCACTCCTAAGCCAATTACAATTAAGATAAGAGACAACCAATCAATAATTAATAATTAGGTTTCATAGATCTAAGCAAACACATAAGAAATTTAGCCGGACATGTTAAACACGCAAGCATACACATATTCAATCGAAGACATAATAAAATTAATGAAGTAAAACACTTATCTTGATGTAAAATAGGGTATGAGAACCTAAGATACTGTCCAAGTCGGACTACAAACGTTTAGGGTTTTACTCCACAAGTCTACCTCTTAAAATTACGAAAATTGATTTCTATATATAATTTTACAATTGCGTGCCGCTTTATAGGTGGGGACGCCGATCGCGTCATTAGGGTCTTGTCTTGGCCAAGTAATAGTTGGGACGGCGTCACGTTGTAGTTGTGACGCCGGACTTCAAGATGACGTCGTGCGATTACGGATCTAGGCCGTCTAGGATGAAAAGTCTTCGTGACGCCTTCCTCTTCAAAGCTCGACGTCGGTGTAATTTAGCAAAAGTCTAATGAGTCATCACAGATTTTAATTAGTATAAAGGGACGTAAGCCGCCTTTGTTTGGGACGCCGTTAGGTGCAATTCCAGCAGCTTTAGTGGCTTCGATCTTGACTTTACCATTTTCTTCATATATTCACTCATTTTCTAAGATAACATCAAAATATAAGGGATTTATAGGAGCATCCCTACACTTGAGTTTTTATTACTCTAACACTAATTTGACCCGATTTGAAAAGATCAAAACACTTGGAGTATTTTATTACGTAAATAAAAGGAATTTGAATTTAACGTTCTTTCCCGTCACTCCATAAAATTTTACTTTACCCATGAGTCCCAATCATCTCAAAACTGTGTACAAAAGATATGACTCGACTTAGCAACCATGTAAGTAACTAGATAATTGAACTAAGGATTTACTATGATAACAATAATGCACTAAAAGTGAGTGCATACAAGGTAGGCTAAGGCGATTTGGGTGTACATTTAGGGGTGGATTGTAAACAATGCTCTTCATTGATATTCCGGAAAACCGAAACATCACGAGAACCACGAAAAGGATAGGCTCTAAGGGGTTAACTAGGGGTATCGTGTACTAAAGATGAGTACATCGCAAGGGTGTGGGGTAAATTACTCAACCGATGTGGAAGTAATTATAATACGGGTATCAAACAAGGGTTATCCTAATGCCTCTTATCATTTAGTTATTCCTAACTACACAAGTGTAGTCTCACTAGCGATCTCGGAATGCATCACAAAACAAGTTCTAGAATCTATTATACTACTGGTATACTCTCGAAGCATTAAAGGTGAATGCTTTAATTCCTATAGATCTAGGGGAGAACCTCACATTTTTGGGGTGGAATTTGAGTGGTAAATGGTTTTTTGTGCTAGTCATATAACTCCTATCCATGAGACTCTTTATTAAGACTAAAGCCCCACTCGTACTTGTCATGAAAATTTTTAAATTTGGCGCTAAAATTGCCCTAACAAATATTTCTCATAGCTTATTACACAAATGAAATAGGACAAGACAAATATTCAAGGATAAGCATAGTTTCAAAGTTCCCATTTTATTCTCCCTCCCTACACTTAAACCGAACATTGTCCCCAAATGTTCCCCAAAAGTATCAAAGTTATGATAACGGAAGGTAATTAAAAGAGAAAGAAACAAGTACTCCCTTGATTAGCTCGGTAGGATCCGTGTGAAGTAGTGGTTAAATTCTTCCCCAAGAAGAATGTATAAGTATTAAGCTCCATCTAATGTTGTGGTTCTTCTTCTTGCCAAATATAACCTGCACACTTATAAGAAAACGACAACCCAAAGCATCAAACCGAACAAAAAAAATCACAACAAGATGTAATTCCGGACTTAAATAAGATATAATGCTTGTGGAATGGATGTTTGCAGATTTTCTGGAAAATTAAGACTTGGGAATTTCCAAAATTTTATAAGTAGTACGTAAAACGAAATTTTTGATAAGTTGATTCGCTTAACTCGACGTCGTCGAGTTTTAATCTGATGCCGTCGGGGTTGTCGTGATGTAAACCGGTCTTTGCATTTTCTGGAAAAATGCGGAAAATTACATCTTTAGAATCTGAAAAAATTCCTGCAAAACATCCATTATGACTCGATACAAGCATTTGACTCTAACAAACACACACACATATATATCAATTTCACTAATTGTAATTCTCACGTTCATGTTCTTAAAAACATATTTGATCTTCCCTACACTTATCTTTTTGTAAAATACCTTTATATGTAATTAATATGAGGTTAAAAACAAAATAAAGCATTTTCACAAAGTCTAACATGAGAATAAACAATAATGAAAAAGATATATAAACACACAAATAAAGATGAAAAACAAATACACATGGGTTGCCTCCCAAGAAGCGCTTGTTTTTGTTCGAGTCACGATCCTGACTCTACCCTTATTTAACGGATGAAGGGGAAGTTTTTCCTACACTTAAGCTTAAGTGCGGGTGATAGTAGCGATACACACCCTTAGGGTGGAAATTTGCAATGTGAGGAGAGGGTGATGGGTGATACTTATGCACAAAGGGGTGTGCTCCTATCATACTAGCCTTACCTAATTCAATTGGTGTAGCAGGTGAATCAAATCTTTCTCCTAGAAATGGATCATCTTCTATCAACTTCAAAAGATTCTTAGTTAAGGATCCATCTTGACCTAATAAACCCGGTTTAAACCCATAATGTTTCTTGTTATCAACCATGAATGGGTGATGTAAGTGTGTAAGGTCATGGGTTACTCCTATATTCGCTTCCACTCTACATAGCTTAGAGTCTACTACCTTCATCACGCAACTACCGGAACTATTTATTTTGATGGGTGGATTGGGCCCTAATTCAATTCCTAGATTCGCATCTAAAGACGGAAAATTGGGTAAGGGTTTTGGTTGAGGCTCTGGTTCATCAAAATTAGGAAATTCCCTAGGACTAAGAGAGAGGTCATGATAACAAGCATCTAAACCTACATTCTCTAGTGGTGTTTGGTCCAAAGGTTCTATATCAATCGGGGTTCCTATAGTCTCTTCTACTTCTTCCGTAAGTTCTGGTGTGTGTGTTCCTCAGTGATGTTAGGGCTTGTGGGCTTGGAGTTTTCACCTCATTCTCCATTATATCTAGACCTCCTAAATGTTCATCATGTGTTTTAGTATGATCTAACCCAAATACGCTCCTAAGTATCTCAAATCCTTCTTTAGCCATTTCAAATTCTTGGTCCGATTCATAAGAATCATTCTCAAATATTTGATCACTATGTTCTATTTGCCTAAAGGATACCTCATGTGTGTCATATGTTTTGAAATCTATCCCACACATGCAACTAGGTAGTTCAACTCTAACCATCTCACAGTCTTGTTCGGGTTTAGGTTACATGTTCTTAAAAACAAGGTCTTTTTGATCATGGTGCCTAAGATTATCTTTAAGTTGTGATGTAGACAAGCCTGTGATTTCATTCAACTGATGGTTTATGCTTAGGAAGCTTTTCTTAAATTTTTTCCAGGGGATCTCACTAAAAGGAGTTGATCTTAACGATGATTGTCGAATATAAGCCACACAAGCATAGAATTTATCTAATCCATCTAACCTTACACCCGTCTCCTTTTGGATATCTCTAAGATCACTCACAAATTCATTAGAACAATAAAAAGCAATAATATTTGTGAAATTCAATTGTTCCTCATTTGTTAATGATTCAAATGCAACTCCACTTGCCATAGCGACAAATGAAAAGGGTTTTACGAACACAAACACAAAGAAGGGGGATAGACTACAAGGAAGCTAAAAATGAGAAAAATCTCACTTGATAGGAATCAAGCAAGGGAACCTAAATGAGATAGAAATCTAACTAGCTATTCTATTCCCCGGCAGCGACGCCAAAAACTTGATGTGCATACAAGACGCGTTCGGGGTCAAAGGAACTTCCTTTTCGTAGTGCAAGTTTTTCAACACCCTAGGCAGTGAACCTAATAGTTGTAGTGTAGTATTGGGTAAGCCTCGGGAATTGATATCGTTCTCTAGGGGAATAGGAATGCTAGCAAGAAGTGTACTACGCTAAGGTTGAGGTTGAGGAAGATTCTTTTTATCTTTTATAATTTTAGAAAGCTAAGGGTAAAATCTCGGGGTTTGGATTTGGGGTGGTACTTCACCGATTACTCTACTATTCTAATTATCTAAACTATGGGGTAGTCTTACGTCTATTGATGTGTGCTCGTATGATGATTAAAAATGTGTCTACCTAGATATTGTTAGCCCCTAGTTATCTTTTATTGGTGGTTGAATTGTCACGTCCTTATTCTTAGCGCGTTGTGTTTTCTAAAGTCGTAGGGTGTGCCTTTTTCCCTAACTCTTTGAGACTACCTTAAGGTTATTGCCTATGAAATTCTCTAAGATTCATAAACTAACTTTAAGGGTTATCTTTGAATGTTTAGCCTACGAAATCCGCTAAGTGATTTATAAACTAAGGTTCACAAAGATTACTCAAGCATTCAAACACAACGATGGTCTAATTGCACCCTAAGCCAATTACAATTAAGATAGCGACAACCAATCAATAATTAATAACTAGGTTTCATAGATCTAATCAAACACACAAGAAATTTAGCCGGACATGTTAAACACGCAAGCATACACACATTCAATCGAAGACATAATGAAATTAATGAAGTAAAACACGTATCTTGATGTAAAATTGGGTATGAGAACCCTTAGATACTGTCCAAGTCGGACTACAAACGTTTAGGGTTTTTACTTCACAAGTCTACCTCTTAAAATTCTGAAAATTTGATATCTATACATAATTTTACACTTGCGACGGCGTCGCCTTATAGGTGGGACGCCGCCGATAGCCGCCCCAGGGTTTCGTCTTGGCAAGTAATAGTTGGACGGCATCACGTTGTATTTGTGGACGCCGTCGGCTTCAAAGATGACGTCATCCGATTACGGATCTAGGCCGTGCAGGATGAAAAGTCTTCGTGACGCCTTTCCTCTTCAAAGCCTGACGCCGTCAGGTGTAATTTAGCAAAAAGTCTACTGAGCCGTCACAGATTTTAATTAGTATAAAGGAACGCGCCGCCTTTGTTTGGTATGCCGTCAGGTGCAATTCCAGCAGCTTGAGTGGCTTCGAACTTGACTTTGCCATTTTCTTCATATATTCACTCCTTTTCGTCCAAATATGCATCATTCCAGCATTTTGCTTCCAAGAGACCTAAAAAGTGAAAAGGAACAAAATTAAGCAGTAACAGATATAAATGTGGGCAATTAAGGTCTTAAATGACCCCTTAAATTACATGGAATACTCTCCTACGGCGATAATGGCGATCGAGAATTAATTGCTACAACAATTTGTTTTGATCGAATTCATTTGTTTCTGTATCCTTTTACAATTGATTTATTAATTCTAATCATCTATTGGTCCACCTCTTATTGTGGGTCGGTGGTTTTGACTATTAATTAATTGATCGGTTAAGGGAATATTACACATTATCGCATGAACTTAGATCATTAATCGTGGTTGGTATAGTATTTTTTAATCATTGTACATACTTTGTAATGTGCATGGTACACTCTATTCATGATTTATTGATCTTTACATCTTTATGAGGTAGTTGTTCACATGATCAAGTTTATTAAACCCTAGTTGCTCGACTAGGGTTTACACGTTTTGTTTGAAGTGCTAGACGGTTTTTACTTCTTGTTTTCTGAGTTCAAACTGGTTGTTTAGTGTCGAATTTGGGAGAAAAGATTACTGTTATGGGTGATAACACTGAAAACATGAGTGCTAATACGGGAGAAGAGAACTTTACTTTGCCAGATACGATTTCGATGTCGAATGTGACTGTGAGGAAACAAAAGAAATCTCGAAGGAATGTTACCATGATGAACGATGCTAGTAGCCCTGCTGTAGCGGCGAACACATCCTTTGTTGTTGATGAACATATGGATACTGGTATTCCAACTATTAGTACGGCTTTCCCAACTAAGGTTACGGGTATCCCTATTGCTACTACTATCGGTAATTCTAATGATGTCACTGGTGTGGAGTCTTCTGTTAAGAGTAAGCAAGACTATATTGATGTTTTGTTTGGTGTGCCGCTGAAAACACCAAAGGATATTGATGAATTCACTAAGGGTTGTGAAGCTGGTAACTATCCGTTGTGGGCTGAATTGGAAAGTGATGTTCGATCGAAAGTTATGGATGCTATTTGTAGTCTATTGGAGGCTTTTGAGGCTGAAAAGAATATTAAATCTATGACCCTTAAACCTACTCATGGGTCTCCTATTGTCCAAGTCGTGGACATCAATGCTAATGCTACATCCTATGTTGTAGCTGCGGGTTTGGGGGATAATGGCTATCCTATTATTAATACTAATTTTCGTCCCCTGGTTGCCGAACCCGTTTTTGAAGGTGTTAACATCTCTATTCCCCGCAAAGTGGTCGAAAAGGTTGGTTCACGGTTGGAACACACTTTATATGGCTATTTTATTGGAAAGAGGATGGCGTTTCCAGTTGTTGAATACTATGCAAGGAATAACTGGGCGAAACATGGATTGAAAAGGATTATGATGAACTCCAAAGGCTTCTTTTTCTTTAAATTTGATTCACAGGGTGGTTTAGAAGTTGTTTTGGAAGATGGTCCTTGGATGATACGCAAATCTCCAATAATTCTCAAGAAATGGTCTACGGATACTAGTTTGCGTAAGGAAGAATTGACTCGCATTCCGGTATGGGTTAAATTGCATGATGTTCCAATTCAAGTTTTTGAAGAGGATGGTATTAGTTTGATTGCTACCTTCATTGGTAAACCTGTTATGCTTGATTCTTATACAAGTTGTATGTGTAAGCACTCGTGGGGTAGAAGTAGTTTTGCTAGGTGTCTAATCGAGGTCAATTCTGCGGATGATCTCGTGGAGGTTATTACTATTGGTATTCCTTCACTTTCTGGGGAAGGTTTTACTAAAGAAACTATTCGTGTTGAATATGAATGGAGGCCTCCTAGGTGTGATATATGCAAGATATTTGGTCACGTTCATGATCAATGTCCTAAACAGATGGTGAGTCCTCCCATTGTTTCTAATCCACATGTTGTTACTCCTACTGTGGTGCAGAATAACGATGATTTCCAAATGGTGGGTAAGAATAAGAAGAAGAAGGGTAAACCCAAATCAACTAATGGAAGTCAGTTTGTTGGTCCCTCGGTTAAACATAATTTCAGATATATTCCAAAGGCGGCAACTAGTGAACCCAAGAAGGGAGCTACTACTTTGGGTAATGCACCTAAATCGTCATCGATATTGAAGTCCACTAGCACTACCTCTAAGGAAGGTAATATTACTACATCTAATTCGTATTCTGCATTGGAGAATGATGACGAAGAAGATGAAGAACATGTTGAAAATGCGTATGATGAATCAGCTAACTTATTTACAAATCCAAAAACGGGTGAAAGCTCATCTTTTACGGTAGCTGCTGGTTAGCTTGTTCAGTTGATAACCTGTTCTAGGCGCATTTTTTTTTCCAGAGTTGTAAGTGCTTATGGCATGTTGTTAGAAACATACAAAGACCTTGATAGATCTTAAGCACTCGGAGATCGTTAGTGTTGCCTATGTAATCACAAGCAAACTAATAGAAGATCTCTACAACTCGTATTGTAGCGGAAAGTAAATACAAGTTACAATAACTAAGAACTCTTTGATCCTCTATGGATCTTTTATTATAGAAACTCTATGTTTCGAATGTTATACAAGACTGGAAATATTTGAGAAAAACTTATCTATTACAAACTAACATGGTTTCTTATATAGCAAGAAACCCTAATGAGCGTTGACAATTTACGCTCCTAAAACTAACATAGACTAAGCATGCATCTAGACAAGCATGCAACTAATCATTTTGTTTTGTTAATCATATTGTTTATTCGAGTAAGCTCTACTTAATCTGGCGCCAACCTATACATACACCGACTTTTACTCTAAACCGAGCTTATCTCTCCCACGTGGTTCGCACTTTCAAGAAGAACACAATTTACGCTTTAACCTCGTCAAGTATAACTTCAGAATCCATTCTTCTTGAGAATCTCTTCGATAGATTCTTCTACAGAATCGATGAGTTTATGCTTCGAGAATCGCAATTTTCCTTAATTCCCAACAATCCTCCCTAAACCGGAATTTGACTAGGTTAAGTTCCGGTTTCCTTGATAGATCGATAAAGTTGTTGAGGATTGTACCATTTGACGAAAAATTTCCAAGCAAGACCTTCCCATATATTAACCACTTCGAGCTATGAATGGCTAGTCTCTTGAGGATCAAGAACAAGGATTCGGAAGAAGAACATCTCTATGATGACCGAATGTGAAATACCGGATCTTTGCAAAGAACATATGACATCATGTACATCAAAACATATAAGTTCAATACTATTCTCATCACTTCCGGTGTGTTAACTCACGTGAGAGGTGAATCATTGAAATTAATGGATTTGATGTCTCTTTACCAATAGCCATTACTCTCGGAGTAGCCACATGTTTTAGTTCGAAAACTATGGTACATTGATAACCATCGATTTATTGGCAAACCAAAGAACCATATAAACGGATTTGTTTTGTCTTTACGTAGCCGCTTGCTCGGGACTAGTCAATTCTTAGAATTGGTTAATTGAGCACCAAATATGGATTCAGATGCCTTTACCACATGCCATATACATGTGGGCTAGCCAATTCTTGGATTCCAAAAGGAATAGACCATGGTGAATTGATGACCATACAACCCTCAAAGAATGAAGCATGGGCGGTTGCATACCCTATGATTTTGAGCAAACCATTACAATTTATCAATGATTTGATGTGTCTTTACCAAAGTCGTACCCTTTGGACTAGTCAACTCTTTGATATACACAAGATCCATCAGTGAGTTAAAGACCATCGAATTGGACAACAAACAATCTCGCAAAAAAGTTAGTTTTTTTTTTTTTTTTTTTTTTTTTAACTAAGAAAATTTATAAAGCGAAAAAGCTTAATAAGAAGTTGAAAAGGAAAATTAAAAACCTAAGTTTTTATTAAATAAACGCTATCACTATTTTTAAAATGATGTTTTTGTGAGTTTTCTTTTTATGAAAGTCTTTTACTTCTAAAAAATTTAGACAAAAATAGACAAATAACATAAAAAAAATGAACAAAACAAGGTAGTGCATAGAGTACCAAGTGTCCTGTTATGGAAGAGGAAGAGGCCTATTGCAGCTTGTTGGAGTTGAGTTTGATTAATCCCACCAATTGTTAAAGCCGATCGTCTTTCATTTCCATGAGTCTGGAGGAATTTCAATTTCGACTCAAAGATCTTTTCCATTAGTCTTTTGGGCAAAGGATACTTTCTTTCGTAAAGCATGTGACAAGTGATGCCACCCTTAGTCTCAAGCACATGCACACGAGGGAGAGGATAGAATCTCGAGATTCAAGCTTCCACCGATGTGAGTTTTCCCAAATGGAAGATGCTTTGCTATTGGGAATGTGAGAGTTTAAGGGCTTGAAGATCTCTGGTAAAACATTCCAACCTTGTGGTTCCTTGTTGCGATAATAGGTGGTTACACGAGTGAGCGAGAAAGTAAGTCCGCCTGCCTATCAAGTGTAGAATTTCCTTTAGAAAGGTGAATTCCATTGAAGTGGAGTCCCTTCGCTGAATGACATTCATCTCATCATCCTTCAATTTCCAAGCAACCACCTCATCTGAGTTTCCATCAGGAAAATCAGCAGCAGACCCTTCTATTATGAAAGTGGAGTCATCAGCTTCAAGATCCACAGGAGATCTGTTGGCCATTCTCTTCTTCCTTCCACCAGTCTTATTATGGTCCCCAGATGGAGCATTTTTTGCTTGAACTTGTGTGGTAAGACTTGAATTGGTAGATGGAGAGCTGGTTGGAGCACGAAGTGCTTTCATCCTGTGGAGCATTTTTATTGCCCTTTCTGTTTTAGTTTATGCGAGATCAGCTTCCTTAACTTTAGAATCTTCGGTGTGATAACAAAAGTTACCGAGGAGTGGAGGCGATGCTTGTGTGCTTCAGAGAAATGGAAGATGGTTCACAGATTGACCCTTGTTAGTAGAGGAAGCAACTTGAAGTTGCTTGGCGAGGAATGACCGGAGAAGTCACCGTGGGTGAGCATCATCGACTTGAGTCTTTGGCTTCTTGAACAGCCTCATTCTCAAATCCTTTTAAGTTGGTAGAATGTGTTGAAGATGATGATCTTTCCTGCATGATTCGGTTATATTTCGATGATACAGACATGATCGGGAAAAGCCTTGACTTGTTTCATTGTTAGCCGAGTTGGACATTGAGCATTGGTTTTCACCACCCTTCTTATTTCATCTTTAGAAGGAGGTTTGTCTTTGGCCTTCGAGCTTTGATGGCCTCTCTTTGTGCGATTACTTGCTTCCTTTGTCTTCCCGAGCCATCATTCGCTCCACATAATTGTCACCGAGGAAATCTCCACCTAGTATACTTTGAGCAAGAGAAGGTCTTGAAATGACTTGTCGAGTTAGGATATCCGATGTTCGTAGCATCTTTATCCTTAGAGCATCCGGTTCTCTTCTTCTCTCGTGGGTTAAGGATGAACATTCCTCCTGCTTCAAGTTGTTTAGCCAATGCTACACTTTCCTTTGACTTCTCAAACTCACCAATCTACTTGCTTGACCCGCCTTTCCTCCTCACTCACCGTGTCCGGACCAAGCTCATCTTCGCATTACATCTTCCCTTTATCATCGAGGATGCTTAACACACTTATCTTCGCTAAATCAATGCGGGAACTTGGTAGTAGTACCCAAATCAACATGCCGATGTAGATTATCAACTGGAGTGGTCAAGACAACAACATCGGGAAGATCTGCTTTCAAGGTGAAGGTCCACGGTTCTTGAATGTAAGAAGATTGACCAAGATCCGGAGATGCATCCTCCATTTGCATATCGCCAGATGCAGCCTTTAACAACCCTGTGTTCCTTTGAAGCTTCGTAAGAAACCTTATGTGAAAAGGATCTCCTTCTTCTTTTGTAAAGGATGTGTTCCTTCTTCCTCGAGGAAGTAGCGACATCGATGAAGGATCATTGAGAGAAACATCGCCTAACATGTCCAGAGACTCAAAGTGAGGTGCTTCTAGTTCTTCATCGAGGAAACCACACGCTTCCTTTGGAGCCCCTTGAGTTTGTCCTCTAACTTCTTGACTTGGTTCTCGTAGTTCTTCAATCTTACTCCCAAGAGATGACTTAGTTTCGCAAGCTCCTTTTCGCACTAGTGACCTCGTGAGCATACATTGACAAGAGCATAGGCGGATGAGAGTGTAACAGGTCCTCACCTACCAAGCAGATTGCTCTGTGGAAAGGGGAGCTTCATTGGACCTTTCAGCAGTAATATGGTCATGCTCAAAGTGAGGAAGATCTTCAATGAGAGGATCCCTAGCAGGACTTGGTGTGGGTAGTCTATTAAGATCTGATTCATCATGTGTAACAAGTGTGGGTGTTGGACTGGGACAAGGTGGTTGGTCTTGAGCAACTTGAGTTGCTTCAACAGTTGAAGAGGGGCCCTCATCAATGTTAACTAATGGATTACCATCAGTAGCAACAGGTGATGTAGGAGAATTATGTGCCACATTCTCCTCATCGCCACCTCATTACCTTGGGGCAACATGGCTGCTAGCAAGGGATGATGTTCCCCCTGAAAGTGGGTTTTCATTGTAGCAAACAGTTTAGCAGTTAAAGTACCTATATGATAGAAAGATTGGGTTTGGGAAGTGGTGTCTAAAGTCATTTGTAGAAACCTTGGGTACATTAAAATTTTCCTTTTTCTTTGAATATTTTCAACCAAGTTTTCAAAAATATACTTAGAAAATTGAAAGTTACCCTCGGGAAAGACACACAATACCATAGCCCAATTGTGTAGAGAACTCGATCCCATCCTCCGGTCTTGTTGCTCATGCATTGAAGCAACGTGTGAACCAAGAACCTCCACTGGCAAAGTTCCTTCTTCACCACATATCGGTCCTTGTACCACGATAGCCAATAGCTCTTAGCCCAAGAAGCACATTTTCCCGACTAGAATGAAATGCTCCATCAAGATCTTCCAAGTGAAGCTTCCTCCCAATTAGGTCCTCTTACTATGTGCTCTTCAGTCAATCATGCTCTAATCTGCCTCGCTCCTCTTCTCATAGCTTCCCAAAATTGAGTGATCGAGACTCATATATCTTATTTGGAGAATGAGTTAGAGCATAATAAATTTTGGACCTTTTCAGGAATTCCACCATTGGTTCGTATAATTCATATCCTTTGCCATTTCTTAGAAATGCAACTTTGTTGTGATCATGTTTAAATTCAAGAGCCATGAAGAATATGAGTGTTTAGGATTATGATTCTTGAAATGGTGAGTGTTAAGTGAAAGTGGTATGAGAGGGAATTTGTTTGTTCTGAAGGTAGTGAAGGTGGATTGAGTTTTGCCCAAATTAAAGTCAAAGAAAAATTGACCGCTTGGTTGACCATTCACGACGTGTAAAACATCTTTGACCCAACCCAAAGCAATACTTCAAGAAGAAACATGATCAATCGCTCAAGTTATAACTTCAAAGAATGCATCAAAGATAAGAATATCTTCTGTAAGTTTCTAGAATTATTGTGCCACCCACTTACATTAAACTCATTGAACCTCGAACCCGTCTATAAAACGATCCCAATGTAACTCATCTTTTCATCAAGATCCCCAAATATTTACCATAAACCCTAGATTCAAAATAACCTCAATTAATCCAATTGCACCATGAATACCAAACCTGAGATCATAGATCTCACTTCCTCTTCTTCATCATCCTCTTCATCATCATCAAGTGGTGAATCAAACCCATGGTTCCGTTACTTTCCTCAACCCTACCCACGACCAAATAAATCACCCTTTCTTTCTTCTTCGTAAGATGACAGTAGTGAATCCAAGTGAATCTGCCGATGATTCTCGATGACTCCTATAAGGAGGGAACATCTTACTCCCAACCTCCAAAGACCTCGGTCTCAACAAAGACCTCGTGCTGAGAATCCGCCACTCCCCAAAGATCGAGAGGTGGTTCTGGTCTCACTGCGCCATCTTTTGGTGCATGAACACACATCGTATAGCGTAAGGGCTTAAGGAGGGTGGATCGATTGCATTTTGGTTGAAATGAATAGATGAAGCACACAGACACGATAGTTCTCACGTCATCCTCGCGTGGTCATCGCCATCATCAATCGTTGCATCAATCCATCCTCCCATTTTGGTCCTTAGCATCTTCGTCGTGTTGGTCATGCATATCCAACCACCGATTAGACCGAATGGGTGGTTACGAAGACCTATAAAAGCAAAGCCAAGATCAAATGCATATCCAAAGATTCCATTAGATTTGAATGAAAGATATACACTAGATTAGGCTTAGCTTAAGTGTACCGCTCGTATCTTGAAGATGCATAGTAGTAGGTTGACTTTATGTAAGTCGAAGTCAGAACATTTCTTGTATGAATGAATGAACAATTTGACTTCAATTTCTTTTCTTCAAGATTATAACTTCGTTGAATCAAATTGTATGCTTCAAGATTTTGATATCGAAGAAACAAGTAACATCCTTTCAACTATCGACCATGTACAAATGAGCCACTCTTGATGAAGTTGATCTTGATCATGCGATATACAAACCGCAATTCGGATAATGAATGCATAAAATGCAAGATGCATAACCGCAAAAATGTATACAAAACATACACAAATACAAACAAACTAGAGAAATATTAGAAGTTAGAGTTAGAATACAAACTAATATACAAAAATATGCAGATTGCACAAATCCTCCCCGAGGCATATGCCTCCCGAGGCCTATGCCTCCCTCAAACTATGCGTCAAGGGTTTAACATTCCAATATTGACCACTAGGTTTTGAAACCTTGGTCCATCAAACGCTTTGGTTAACAGTGTCCGCCACATTATCATCAAGATGGATTTTAGCCACTTTTATCAAATGTTTTCATATGCATCTCTTATAAAGTGGTGCCCGATTTCAATGTGTTTTGTTCGGTCAGTGAAAACTGGATTTTTAACTATGCGATGGTACTTTGATTATCTATATGAATAGTAGTGTTCATGAAGTTGTACCCATAGTCCAAAGAATTGGTTTTGAATCCGAGGACCCGACCACGCAATTTGCAGAAGAACGCACTCGCTTGAAGAGTTGAGGCACCACAATGGTTTGTTTCTTGCATTGCCAAGAAATCAACCTCTTGCCAAGAAATTGGCAACCTCCAGGTTGTGGATCTTCTATCCAGATTTGCACCAAAGATAATCATCGCCACTATTTGCTTCCGACTTGAAAGGAGACTCTTTTGGGTACCAAAGGCCCAAAAGAGGTTGGCCTTTGAGGTACTTAAAGATCTTCTTGACAAAGATTTAGATGGGAAGTAAGTGGAGTGACTTGATGTCGAGAACAAACACTCACAACAAAAGTAATATCGGGCCTTGAAGTCGTCAGATACATCAATGAACCAATCATGGACCGCATGCATGAACATTTGCTGTGTAGATCCGGTTCATTATTTGCTTTAGTCTTTGAGCTTCATAAGGTGTTGTGGCGGTCCTAACACCTTCCATACCAAACTTCTTCGAATGTCCTCACATATTTATCTTGATGATAAAAATGCCATCTTGTTTCATTGAACTTGGAGACCCAAAAGAAAGTAAGTTCACCCATAGCACTCATTTGAAATTCACCCTTCATCGGTTCCTCAAATTCCTACACCACGCTTCATTTGTGGAGCCAAAATAATGTCATCCACATAAACTTGCACAAGAATGATGTCTCGAGTAATTCTTCTTTAGGAGCAGAGTTTTGTCAATAGCACCTCTCCTATAGTCATGCTTGGTGAGGAATGATGAAAGCCTAGCATACCAAGCTCTTGGTGCCCGATGTAAGCCATAAAGAGCTTTAACAACCTTGCAAACATGATTTGGGTGATCGTGGTCTTCAAATCCCTTTGGTTGAGTGACATAAACTTCCTCTTCAATCTCACCATACGTAAAAGCACCTTTGACATCCATTTGATACACCATGAAACCCATGTAAGAAGCATAAGCCAAGAAAATGCGAATAGCTTCTACTCGCAACAGGGCAAACACTTCATCATAATCAATCCTTCCTCTTGTCTCAAGCCTTGTGCTACTAATCTTGCTTTGTTTTTGATCACAACACCCCGAGCATCTCTCTTATTCTTCGTAACCCACTTTGTCCCAATGGCATATTTGCCATCGTGTAGTGGAACCAAGATCCAAACCTCGCTGATTGTGAAATTGTTGCATCTCTTCTTGCATTGCTTCTAGCCACTTGAATCATTAAGAGCTTGAGATACACCGGTTGGTTCCACTTGAGAGAAAACAAGCAAATGACAATGTTTGAAGTCCGTGTGATTGTCTCTTTCTGGTTGGAGACATAAGAGAGAACAACAATCGCCCAAATCGAGGACTTGTGATAGCCCTTCGAGTTCTAACCGGTGCGGAAGATCACCTATTATGTTGGATTGAGGATGAGCAATGTTGATCCTCTGAGTAGCAGTGGGGCTGACTTCAATGGAAGAATCAACATTGGTGATTGTTGGTTCAAATTCAGCATCATGTGAGGGTGAGGTGAAAATGCCAGCTTTGGGTTGATGATTTCCAAGATCGGAGGGTTTTGGAAAGCGTGTATGAGGTTCTCCAAAGGCTGAAGACACTTGAGCAGGAATAGTATAGCCTTCACAGATTTGGGGATGGTAGGTGTGGCAGAGTCAACTTCAGCAGATGAGTGGTTTCACCGATTCCTTCATTAGCCACCTCCCATTCGGTTTCGCTTCAAGCTTGGCAAAGAACTCTTGAGTCCGAAGCCTAGCAAGGTCCTCAAAGATAATGAGAGTCATCATCATCACTCGTGTCAAGAATATCCTTGGAGGTGGTACCGCAATATTGTTAGGGAGAAAGAAGGCACAAGTATAGGTTGCTCATCATCTTCAAACTCTTTGTCGAGTCATCATCTAAAGGACTGCATTGTTAGCGGGAGAAGCTTGAGAACCCGCATTTTGGTTAGCCAAGTGTCTAGTGTAACCCAAGGAATCGGTTAAGTAGTCAAGGTCAAAAGACCATGTATGACCCCGTCCTTGAACATTATGCTTATCTTCCAAAATCTCGTGTTCAACGCTCTCTATCTTCTTGGCTTGCAAATTGTACACTGTAGGCCTTACTATGAGTGAATAACCCACAATATAGCCATCATCGGCCTTCTCATCAAACTTTCCCAACGGATCACTTGTGTTCGAATGGTCACTTGACAACCAAAAGGTTTTAGGTAGTGAATGATGTGAACCTTCCCAAAGAGAAGTTCATATGGTGTTTTGAGTTGTGGTCTTGTAATGGAGACCCCTGTTAGCACATAGCAAGTCGTGCCAACAACTTGATCCGTAACATGGTGGGTAGCTTAGTCTGCAAGCATTGATCTTGCACCTCTATTAAGGTCCTATTCTTTCTTTCACCACCCCATTTTGTTGTGGGGTTCTTGGATTACTATAGTCCCTTTTATACCTTTTGACCCACGTAGTTCTATTAGAATTGCATTTTTGAACTCGTCCCATTATCACATCGAATACCCTTGACCTTTTGTTCAACTGATTTTCAACGAGTGATGAATTCAACAAGACTGAGAGGTTTCATCTTTGGTTCGAGAAAGAACACCCAACAAAATCGCTATAGCCATCGGTGATAACCAAATGTAAGAATTTATGATCAATGCTTCGACTTGAGTTGGACCAAACAGATCCATGTGAAACAGCGAAGAGGTTCAAGAATGATGCTCATAGCATTGATAGCTTTGTAAGAAGCTCTGTGTTGTTTTCCTTTGTTGCAAGCGACATAATTGTGATCATTTGTGAATACTTTAGTGGGAAGACCTTCAACAAGACCCATTTTAGAGAGTTTGTTAATTGTCTTAAAATTCACATGAGCCATCCTCCTATGCCATTTAGTGGACTCATCAAGAGATGCTTTAGCCACCAAACAAGTGAGGTCACCACCGGGTTGCACTTCATTAAGGTTGAATGTGTATAAATTGTGAGTACGAGGAACCTTGCTAGAATTGAAGTTTCTTCCGGGAGTTTGAAGTCTTTAGACAAAGACAAGACATTCATTCTCGATGAAGAGAACTTTGTTCTTAGTGTCACGATTTGTGAAACAGAGAACAAGTTGAAATGTCAAGTTCCTTAACATAGTACACATTTTCAAAATCTAGATGAGGTGTCTTTATGGTGCCCTTCCCGTGATACTTCCATCACTTCCTCCAAAGGTTACATTGCCTCCTCCTTCTATAGGAACAAAGTTGTGCATCATATCTCTGTTTCCGCACATGCTTCGGAACAACCACTATCAACAATACCAATATTCTTATGCTTATGGGATGATCCTACAAACAACAACAAAAATATATACATACAAGTTAAGTATCGGTGGAGGTTCAAGTCATTATCGACTTGAACACGCCTTATGGATCACGAGTTCAGACATGAAGATTTAGAGGATCCACCATTGTTCTTGGTCCTCCATTGATGATTGGGTCCCTTGTTAGTCCAAGAACAACTCGCCGAGGGCTTCACAAAGTGCCCCATATCCCATCCCAAAGATACATAGAGTCAACATATGTAGGCCAATAACCATGTTTAAAGTATGAGCTTGTTGGTTGCACATTAGGTCATAACGTAACCCTCCAATGAGAGTTAGTATAAGCAGCTTGTGGGACATAAGGTGGAATATTAGCAACATTGGTCCACCTAGATCTATGGTTCTGGTGAGTATTACATGCACCCAATCTTTGTTCATAAAAATCACAATCCTTAATCAAATGAAATTTACTTCCACATACAAAACATGTCTTCTTCTTGGAAGATTTATTTAAATGGAGAGATGTTCGATTACATGAAGAAGTACTTAAATTGGAAACATTTAAGGAATTGTTTTAACAGATCGATTATTCAAAGATTTAAAAGATAAGTCTTCGGAGGAACTGTCTTGGAAGTTGATTCCTCAGCAGCCTTCCTTAGAAGGCTTGTAAGTAGGCAGGGTGCGAGGCTTGGGTGTTGGTTCAGCTTGGGAAGGTCGACTTCTCATTTGAATCACGGCTTTCATATGAAGTAGACCTTGATCCGATGAATTGTCACCGTTAGAGCAAGAGACAAAGTCATTAGATGAGGTATCGTGGTCCGCAAGTCTTTGACTTTTGCCATATAGATGATGTGATCCATCAAAGTCAACAAATGATGGATAGGTCATGGGCATAAATTCACCTCTAATAGGTCCAGGGACAAGATGCATATCACCTTCCTTAACATAATTAGCTAGGCCACCGGGGTAGATTTCGCCATCATACTTAGCTTCCGGACCAACATAATTTTGAAAACCCAAACCTATAGGATATGTCCGAGATTGACTAGAATAGATAATTCTATTTAAGCTTTTACCGACATTTGCCATTCATTATTCCTAGCAATTTCCTCACTAGTTTTGCCTTAAGCTCTAGGTTCTCGATACGACTTCATCCTTTGCTTTCTCGTACGCTTTTAAGTAATTATTTGCAACTTCTATATCAAACTGTAAAACTTTTATCTTTTCTTCATAAGCTATTTGATTCTTTTGAAACCATACTTTTTGTCTTTCTACGCTTTTAATGCAAGTTTATGAGCTTCATTATCAATATAGCATGCATCAAACTTAGGTTTCATAGCATCAAATTCTTCTTTAAGTTCATTGTATCTTAGACTACGACCAAATATACAATTGTGTACCGAGATAGTCCCATCAAGGCAAACCGATCATGCCTTTCATCCAAGTGCACCTTGCAAGCGGCCCAAGCTTGTCAAGATCATGAGCTTCCTCATTAATGAGTTCATGTGCATCCAGTTGACCTGTTCATCCATGGTGAGGAGAGTCAAGCTCCAGTTTCCTTGCATTTATACCGATATGAAAGATATTTGGCTCCATCTCCACTCTTTCGTCCTTGCATTCTCTTGAGAAATGCCCCATCCGATGACAAGTGAAGCACTTGACTTTCCTCCTATCAAAGCGAGTGGTTCCTTTCCTTGAAAACAAACTTCCTTCCAGCCTCTCTTCAAACCTTTTGATGTCCATCGACAAGAATGCCACCGCATTTTCAACTTCATTTCCTCCATTTCAAGAGGTCCAATCGATCAAAGTCTTCATATGCAAGATACCGCCGAGTATCATAGTCAAGAACAAACGAATGAAGAACATCCTCCATCACACTACTAGTCTTAGGTTGTGAAGATTGTGGAGTGGGACGAGTGTTATGTGGTGGAGTGGGAGAGCGTGATGTCGGAAAGTAGTTGGAACTAGGAGATGATGGAAAATAGTTGGAGCTAGGAGCTTGTACCATCATGTTGGAATGAGATGTCCCAACAAAAGTTGCATGGTTAGAAGAAGATGTACGGTAGGAGTCCCGACATCCGGTTCAAGAGTTACGAGTCTCTGTGCGACTCATCAAAAGTGAGCATGTCCAACCCTCCTTTAGCCTCGAGTGCTATACTAACATGCAACCATGATGGCGGCAAGGACCGCAAGAACTTTGAGTTGCAATCTTCATTATCCGGTTTAGCATTCGGTGATTCACCGACTCAAGATCCTATGGAACCCGCCGTATCCTCATGGATACCTTCTTCTTCTCGATATGTTGAAGTCCTCAAACTGTTGTCTTAGCATGGACTTCCTCATTCTCTTTGATTCTTCATTTCCACCGAACCTTGCTTTGAGAGCCATCCATATGTCTTTAGCATCATCCATATGGTGAAAATCACATAGATGATCTTCGTGTATGGCTCAGCGTAATAGTTTTCACTTTATGCTCTCTCGCATGGCCGACTTCTTCAAAGCAGTTTTGGTGGAGCCATGATAAACTTCCCATCCCCGTCGGGAATCATTTTCTTTAGACTGCTTCCTTTCTTTACTACCTCCCATGATTCCAATCAATATTGGAAATCCAGTTTTCCATCTTCATAGTCCAAAGTTCATATTCTTCCTTTTTAAATAAGGAAATTTACCATTCTTTGTTTGTAGACCGAAATGTTGCATGGAAGTGGTGTTGGTGTTGTTTGTGTTGGTGACTTCATTTTCATTATCGGATCCGTGCATGGTGAATGAATGTTTGATTGTTTGGGGTTGAGAATGGTTCTTAGTATCGAGAGACTTTCCCAGGCTCGATACCACTTGTTAGAAACATACAAAGACCTTGATAGATCTTAAGCACTCGGAGATCGTTAGTGTTGCCTATGTAATCACAAGCAAACTAATAGAAGATCTCTACAACTCGTATTGTAGCGGAAAGTAAATACAAGTTACAATAACTAAGAACTCTTTGATCCTCTATGGACCTTTTATTATAGAAACTCTATGTTTCGAATGTTATACAAGACTGGAAATATTTGAGAAAAACTTATCTATTACAAACTAACATGGTTTCTTATATAGGCAAGAAACCCTAATGAGCGTTGACAATTTACGCTCCTAAAACTAACATAGACTAAGCATGCATCTAGACAAGCATGCAACTAATCATTTTGTTTTGTTAATCATATTGTTTATTCTGAGTAAGCTCTACTTAATACTGGCGCCAACCTATACATACGACGACTTTACTCTAAACCGAGCTTATCTCTCCTACGTGGTTCGCACTTTCAAAGAACAACACAATTTGCTTAACCTCTTTCAAGTATAACTTGAGAATCCATTCTTCTTCGGCAGAATCTCTTCGATAGATTCTTCGGCAGAATCAGTAGTTTATGCTTCGGCAGAATCAGTAATTTTCCTTAATTCCCAACACATGTCATAAGCTCTAGTTTTTGGTGTTGTTCAAGCTTCTTAGCTTGAGGTAAATGTGGTACTTCAGCCAAATTTCATATGTACTTAACTTTTTTCGGTTTTAATATACTTCACCGGGGTAACCCTTTACCCAAAAAAAATGACCCCTTAAAAATGTACGTTTTAAATCCTTATCAAAGGTACATAGACATATAGAAATATATGATACTACTGATAGAAAACATGTGCTTGACTATACCTTGATTGATCTCCAGTCTCCACTATGTGAAAGATCAGAGGAAGAACTTGCTCAACAAGTTTGACTCCATCTAGAAGGAGCTGGTTGACTATAAGTCGGAATTGTTAAACCTTAAAAATGTCAAAGTTCACTATTTAACCCTTCAACTTGAAAATAGCAAACTGGTACAAGCCAATCAAGAGCTAAGAGAAGAATTCTTAGCTCTGCAAAAAAAATGCTAACAAATGGGCGACCATCTCTGCTAACCTAGAAAAATGTCTTAGTAAACAAATACTTGCTTAAGCCAAGAAAATTTTGGGTGATTTACCTCTATGAAAAGATAAAAAAAAATCCAAAGAAGTGAAATTTGTCAAGTATATAGGGGTATGAAAAAGAAGTTGGGACTTCCACTGAGTGGGTAGAGGGTAGGAGTCTCCTTGATAAGATGCCAAACTAGAACACATGAAAACTTCTTAGTCCAGTTCACCAGAGTAATGAGACCCCTCCCTCAAAGAATGAATCAGATGTATCTGAATGTGAATCAGAGTGTGCTGACACTACTCCCTTACCCCCTGCCTAAACTCAAAGGGTCTAAACCCAAGAGCAAATCAAATGGAATCAGCAAAGTTGGCAGCAATGTCCAAACCTCGTCAGTCTCTGACAAGACTATACAAGTAACTGAGAAGAAATTTCTTTGTAAGCCTATAAAAAAAACCCACCACCAAGTCAGCCTCTATACCTGGAAAAGTTCTTGAGAAGAAAACTGAGGTTATCTCTTAACAACCTCTGATGTCCATACTCAAAGAAGTATTGGGAGTCAAAGAACAAATAAAACCTTTATCAACCGATTCGACCTCTAAGTCTCAATCGGGAGTTCAAGTCTTTAAACCTAAAAAGAAAAGTATACCCATGTATTCACCGTGGATACAAAATCACCTTACAGAGGACTACTACGATAACCCCATGTGTAACATATGCAAGGAACAAGCCACATAACCAATGAACACTCTCAACATGTCATTATGTTTATAAACCTAAACCAATACAAGGCACAAGCTTCTCAAAGTGCCTTAGTCATTCTAAAACCTTTAGCCATGCAAGTATTGTGGTTTCAATGATCATCACTCAGATGATTGTTCATACTAACCTGGATGTGATGTGTGTGGGTGTTATGATCATGAATACTCTGTCCATGTCTATCGTATCAAGACAAACCCTTCCTATGTGAAGGATGGCCAAGATTTCTCATCAACAATCAAGATTTACTCAAAAGTGGGCTCACAAAAGAAACTAATCGGTTTACTTATCGTGTAGGAGACATAAATAAATATGTCTAGTATCTAGATAATGGTTGTTCTAGATATATGACAGGATTAAACAATATCCGCACAAATACACCAAGAAACAATTAGAGGATAGAATGTGTCGGTAGGCCTGAGTCTGTTTGTAGGCTTAGGCCTATTATGATTTATAAAGTTACCTATGTAATCTATAAATACATCATCAATAAAACATAATAGTTATGGGATTAACATCATTCAACATGATTTTGAGTGGGTACAATACAATACTTAGTCGGCCGCCATGAGCCACCGCCTGCACTCACCCATTTCACCTACCTTTTCCTCATTACACGCCTCCATCACTAGTTTGTCACAATAAACAAACATACCACCAAACATATCCACATTTTTTTAATACATCTCCTACACATTAATTCATATTCATGTTTTTTCACAAATCCATCATATGTCCTTTCATTCACGTTTGTAACATAAACAAATGTTTATCATATCATTTTTTCCGCACCCCACATTTGTCACTATAAACAAACGACCTCTTCATCTCCTAACCCTAATATCAAATACTACACATACATAGCCATCGCCGCCTCATGATGACCTTCTTCTTGGCATCTCCATCAACAACAAAGCAGTTTGCCAAAGCACCACAACTGCTTTTGAAGTGCTACATGCCGAAGACATCTCTGCTGTCACCACAAAGGGTCTTCAACAAAATATTTTTAGTTTTTCAATAGAGTTTTCTACTCCAGTCTCGATCTTTTGCGATTTTGTCGCTCGGACTGTGTGGGAGTATTAGATGATAGAATGTGTCGGTAGGCCCGAGCCCGTCTGTGGGATTAGGCCCATTAGGGTTTATAAAGTTACCTATGTAATTTATAAATACATCGTCAATAAAACATAATAGTTATGGGGTTAACATCATTCAACATAAACGAGGTCTTAAAGTTGTGTTTGGGGATAACTCGTCACGCTCAACTGAGGGATATGGATCAGTATACTGCAATGAATTAATTTTCACCAAGGTTTCCTATGTGAATGTCCTGAAGCATAAATTGATCAGCATTAGACAGTTCTATTTTTGTGGGTGGTGCTCTTTTGGATATGTATATGAAAAATGGGAAAGTTAATGAGGGTTGTAGGGTTTTTGGTGAGATGCTGATAAGGAATGTGGTTTTTTGGACGGCAGTTATTACTGTGCGTGTTTATAACATGGATATTTTGGTGATTTTGTAGGGATGATTTGGGGTATGATTCTTACATGTTGGCTATTGCTGATGCTTGTTTGTTGCGTAATGGTAATGAAATTCACGCGCAGACGTTAAAGAAAGGTTTTGATACGACATTGTTTGTGGCTAAACTCTTACTACTATGTATATCTGATGGTGTACCCCATCCCGCGGCTCGAAGCTTAGCCTCCAAATGCTGCACACGCATAAGCACTCGTAGTGTTCATTGGCGTAAAGCCTACTAGGTTACCGTAAGGGAATCCGCCAATACACAAGATTACATTCTCCTAAGAGCTTTAGCCTCCGAGGAGACCGAGGCTCCGTTACTAAAAGACAAACAAATATTTCGTGGACCCTACTACAAATAACGGTCGTCCTATATTCCCGCTCGTGCAAACAATCACACATGGGCATGATCTCGGAGCTTATATTCGAAGCCTTCCTATTGGCTCAGGTGAATATGCTCCCATCAACCAATCCAGCTGAGACACGTGGCAAGGCCTAAATCTTTCTTAGGGTTTTCCTATAAATACCCACCTCAGTTATCCATTTCAGGTATGTTTTTACTCCCCCTCGCTACTTTCTTTCACTAAACATTTCCCCCATTATTCCGATGACTTATTCTCACACCAGAGCATGTTCGCAGAGTCAACCCGTGCGCTCCGACTAACCCAAGCGTGATTTCAGGCCACATCAAACTTTAGAAGTATTTGGCTTACGTCACTAGTAGGCTCTGATCAAGGAGGTGCAATCCGTTGTATGATCGATCAATATTCAATGTGTGAAAGGAGACTATGCTTTGTACTCGTTTGATAAAATGAAAACGCAAGACGTGGTTTCTTAGACGACGATAATCGCAAGTTATGTTCAAACTGGTCAGTATTACTAGTGTATTAAAGCATACTTATGTATGCGAGAATCGATGTTAGTCCTAATGAATACGCCTTGCAGCAGTCGATTTGGTTGTGCAAATATTGCTAAGATTGATTTGGGTCAACAGTTTCATGCTCATGTGTTACATAACGGTCTTATAAGTTGTATGTCGGTAGCTAATTCAATCATGATAATGTATGCTAAATGTGGGGGAAGTTAGATTTATCTTCGATTATTTTTCACGAAATGACTCAAAAAGACATTGTGTCATGGAGCACTATAATTGATGGGCATGCGCAAGGAGGTTATGGAGATGAAGCTTTTAAGTATCTGTCATTAATGAGAAAAAATGTGCCAAAACCGACTGAATTTGCTTTTGCAAGTGTGTTAAGTGTGTGTGGAAGTATGGCAATTCTTGAACAAGGTAAACAACTTCATGCTCATTGTATTATAGTCGGTTTGGACCATACATCTATGGTAAGAAGTGGCTTAATTTAAAATGTATTCGAAATGTGGGAGCATACTAGAATCCCTAAAAATATTTAATGAGATTGAGATAATGTTCTGGTGTCATGGACAACTATGATTAGTGGATATGCTGAACATGGGTTGAGTCAACAAGCAATAGACCTATTTGACCAGCTTATTGAGGTTGGTTTAAGACCAGATACAGTCACCTTCGTCTGTGTTCTAACCGCATGTAGCCATGCTGGTCTAGTTGACTTGGGTTTTCGCTATTTTAATCTAATAAGTAATTACAAACTTAGTTTATCTAAAGAACATTATGGATGTATGATTGATCTCCTTTGTGGAGCCGGGCAATTGAATGAGGCTAACATGATTGCCAATATGCCATATAGTGGCGATGCGACGTTGTTTGGTCAACTCTACTGAGAGCTTGTAGATTACATGGTAATGTTGAATTAGGAATGCTTGCTGCAAGAAAGTTAATTGAAATGGACCCTAATTGTGCATTGACACATATAACATGGGCTAATTTGTATTCTGCTAAAGGGAAAAAGATTGAAGCAGCAGAAGTGAGGAGATTGATGCGAACAAAAGGTGTTATAAAGGAACCTGGATGGTCTTGGGTCAAAATTAGGGATTGTGTGTCTGCGTTTGCAGCAGGAGATCATTCACATCCTCAATGGGAAGATATGAATTGCCTATTGGGGTTATTATCTTTAAAAGATAAAGTGTTTGCTAGTGGTAAAGACTTGTTACTAGACAACATAAATGAGTCATAGGTTCAAGTCACGAAAACGATTTATTAATCATTTGTACCATTTTCATACCTACAATCAAATTTTTATTTCTTTATACACAATATAAATGACACATTTTGACAAAATCATGTATTGTGAATTTTGTGTGCAGCTTACTGCTTATTGAGTATTTTGTGATCCAAATGTGGTTATATTGCATACACCACCATATATAAAATGATTAAAAGCTGGCTATGTAAGTGGTGAATAGCAGTAACAGCAGAAAGTTAGCACAAGCGCGCATTGCTTTTATTCATTATCTACATACATGAATGTTCAGATTTAGTCACCAAAGAATGAGTGAAACAAATCGTGACAGGAACAATTAGCGCCCACAATAATAATCTATATCCATAAACATAAGGAATTATATGCCTTTAGAACCATCTCATCGCAGGTGCAAAACCATAAGACAGAAAAACAAGACCCCACTACTATGCCCGCAACCACTTGGCATGTAGTGTGATATCGTAGTAGAACCCGTAGCCATATCTGCATGAAAGTCATTATACGTTTAGGCGAAGTCAGATATTTGAATAATTATCAAAACCTATGATCCACACAAGTTATTGTTGATGACGTATATAAAGAAAGAGTTTAGGGAACATGTAGACGTACAAAATATACACCAACTGCTATAACGAGCCCACTTAGTAAAACCGCAAATCCATTCAATCCCAGCCATTCATTTACTGTGAAGATCAAAATTTAAAACATTACAATCATGAACCAAATAGTCAAATGAGTTTGGATGCATTAAAGATAAAAGAGGGTTACTTGAAAGAATGATGAACGCAACAGCAAATGAAATGGATTGGGCATGAGTAGATGGCATTCCTGGGCCTGAACGCACTTCAGGATCGGGTCGCTCCTGGTTTATAAGCTGCTTCAGTGTGAACGATAATAAAACATTCAAAATGGATCCCAAAATCGCCCAAAGGGCTAAATTATCTTGTCTCAGTAGAATCACTACACCATAGCTTATTACAACAAACCTTAAACTCTGCAATAAAAATATTATAAAAAGTATAAAAACCACATGCTTGAAACCTGAAAGAAATAGTAGAGTACGCACTACGTAAGCATGATTTATATAATGAAACGTTGATGAAAAGAACACAAACCAAACGATTAAAAACACTGTGTAGCACAGCAACTGTTGGACGGTTTAAATCACCACAACTATCAATCAGAACTGTATGTTCAAAAGCATAAACTGCAACATTACTACATTTATGACCATCGACAACCTTATGCTCAATTGGTGCCTCTACCATCGTCTTGCTTGATTTTTAAGTGCGAGAATATAACTCGAAATTAAGCTGAATGTAGGCAGTGACTCAGTGAGTTCAAATATGGTAATGAGGACAGGAGGAGTGATTGCTGTGAGTATTTATAAGCTGCTTTTCTGTACACCGAAAAGGATATAATTAAATAAATAAAACGTTCCTCTCGTTTAAGGATATTCCCTACAGTATTTTTAGTTGTGTCTAGTTTCTCAAGGGAGAAAAAAACTTGTTTCTAATTCATTTTAGTTATCCATTTATTTTTATTAAATAATTTTGATAAGGGGTTATATAAGTAATTATCAGATGCAAGTATGGAGTAATTGTTACATTTCGATGAACAAAATGAGGTAAAATGACCAAAAGGTACATACAAATCTAAAATAGTAATTGTTATATGAGTTTATAACACAAAAACAAAATACAAAGGAATCGTTAATTACATGCAAGAAAAAGGACTAAAAACCATACAAGAAAAAGGCCCAATTGGTATAAAACTCTTTTGTTAGAAGTGTTTACATAAGTTCACCCTCCTCAATTCGATAAACTAATGTGAAGAGGAAGTGATGAAAGTACTTTTTGAGTCATTATTTATGTCGACGAACAAACATTTTACGGTTTAAAACAAGTTTAGGTTGATGAACAAGTTGTTAAACATGTTTTATAGTAATTATTTTGAAATCAAGTAGTTTAAACATGTTTGAGCTAACGAGCTTTATCATACATAACCTTGTTCTGTTGATATCAAATACTGCATGTGATTACAAAAGATCTCATCTCCTCAAAACAACTATTGATGCAAGATATGATCAAGGGATATTCTATTGTCTTCAATTATTATGCAAGCAAGATTTTATTATGGTTATTATATTACAACAAAATTAAAAAATAATTATATTGCATCTTGCTTCTTGACTCAATAGAGTACATTTGTTTCACATTTACGACGGAATTTGTGTACTTTTAAGAAATCCATCCATGCAAAATTTCAAGATGAGTCCAGTGAGGATAATTTATTTGCAAGGTTGCATTATTGTCATAATCATTGATATTCATTTTTTAAATACGAAAGAAGATACATATGCCACGACGTGCAGAGAAGTGGCGTTTATACACATATTTTATTCGATCTAATTCCACTAGAATATTTTCTTGATGGCATTACAAGATAATGTTCCATGAATTGAGATACAAATCTTCTATAGGAACCAATATATGTTAAGGTACATGGAAATATGTTGCAAACGCATACTAAAATGTGAAATTACTAGTTACTCGCATTAAGTACTACTCACTTAAGGGTGAACGTCTTTACTCGGGTTGTTCAACTCAGGATGTTTGGCCGGTTCTCAAATTTTTTTAGTTCAACCCATATTGATTTTTGGTTCAGTGTGTTCGGTTATAAAAGTTTTATGTCTCAAACGAAATTTGAATCGCACTAAAAGTTAGGTTAGGTTTAGTTATGTTTAAACTAAATTTGGTTCGGTTCAGTTATGTTTAAACTAATTTGGTTCGGTTTTAAACCACAGTTACCTGGACAAAACCTGAAAATCAACTTTTAACTTAATTTTGATTAAGTGGTAACTCTGCTAATGGAAAAGTTCTAGTGAGAATAATTATTGAAATAACGAGAGTGAGAAAAATTCTAGCAATATATTTCAAATAAGAAAGGAGAAATAGTAAGGATATGCATTTATTTTTGTGATTGCATCTAAAATTAATGGTTGTGGTTTTTTCTTATTCTTATCATTTTAATTATATTTCTTATTTGATCATTATTCTACTAATAAGAATACGTATATAACAAAATATAGTTAACTGTTAAGAATGAAACTTGGTATGATAACCAAATTATGTCAAACAGACTGACGATTAGTTTTTGAGATCAATATAGATCTCATATTTATCATATATCAAATAAATCAATCTTAGTTTTCCATCCTTTTTCCTAAAATAACATATCTTCCAGACGAGAATTAAAATATCTATCTATAGATATACACTTTTCTATATTTTCGACAAACTTTGTTTTTCAAAAATTTCGACCAGAAAAATCACATATGATTTTAAAAAATCACATGTGATTTGTAAAAATCAAATCATATATGATTTTTTACAAATCACATATGATTTGAAAAAATCATATGTGATTTGTAAAATTTGAATCACATGTGATTCTTACAAATCATATATAATTTTTCTAGGCCGAAATTTTGGAAAAAATAGTTGAAAATATATAAGTCATGATATCAAGATAATTTAATTTCGTCATGATCAATATGATTTTTTCGCGAATGATTAATGGTTTACTGAGACATTTAATTTTTAAAAAATGGATGAAAGTTTAATTTTTTTGTTTTGATTAGAAAAATGAAAGGCTATAATTGATTAATTGAATCTATGGTAAATTTAAGATCTATATTTAACTTTTGACTTATTATCAATTATCACTAGTATAAGTTCTTCAGTGTGTTTTTATCATCCGGATACCGAAACATATCCTACTACTCTTTTTTTATTGCATCATTTTAATAAATGTTTTACTATTTATCAAGACATACATCCAATAATATAAGCCTACAAAACAAGGGATTCGAGTTGAAATAATGCAACGAAGCTCAAGACATTTGTTTATAAAAGATTTGTAACGCGGTGGGTTGGTGACTTCATGTTAAATCAGACAGAGAGACTAAAATAAAGAAACATATTGGCTTATAAATAGGGACGGACCTATTTGGGAGTCGGGTGTGACAGTGTCACACCCGATTTGAGGTAACAAAGTGTAAATTGTCTTTAAAATATATCTTTTTTAATACGTGCAACCCTCGATTTAAGCTAATAAATTTCGTATGATGCATTTTTAGTACTTATAATCATAAACAAAAGTTTTTACAACACTCTTTAAAAAAATCCTGGATACGTGTCTGCTTATAAAGTCATGAGGATAAGGGTTTGGAAAAATTATATAATAATTAAACATATTGTTAACATATCTATACTACTTATAATGCATGAAGACACCTCACTTTTAATTTTAAGACGTACAAGAAATTAAGCATGATTTACAACACTTTAATGCACCCAATTTTCAGAATTACAACAAAGTAAGTATATTGTACAACCAAATAAAGCGTGGTGTCATTTTAAGACCAAAATTCTATCAAACAACATTAATGCTATTAAAAACACCCATTCATCAAAAATTACAACCGTTTAAGCACAATGTACAATACTTGCAACCAATTTTCAGATTTACAACAAAATAAGCATAGTGTACAACAAAATAAGCATGATGTAATTTTCAGACTTACAACATTAATGCTATTAAAGTGGTCAATGTTATTAATGACTATAATGACTACAACTTAAAGAAAAGAAACATAGTATACAACACTTTAACGCATATGATTTTCGACGCACAAGACAAGAAGATAGTGTACAACAAAACACCACATTAATGCTATTTAATGTAGTCGGTTAATTAAGCAATAATAAATACAATTAATACAGATTATTAAAACACACCTTACATAAGAAATAAAAATTATCAAGATATCAGACAACTAAATTAAACACAATTCACGCATTAAATTTCACTACTACAAATATAAAAGACATTATACAAATATTTAAGACGAATGGGAACGGTAAATGAGTTTGAGCACGAACAGGCGCGGACTAAACGGGCTCGAGCCCCGAGCGACACGAGCCAACGGGTTCGAGCCGAACAGGCACGCTATCTGAAATTTTAATATCGGTAAATTTATTCTTAAAAAAACATAATAAACTAAAATACATTATTTATCAAAAATTTATTTCAGCAGACCGCACGCACGCGCGCGCGGATACTCGCTAAGAAAATTTAATGAGCAATGTTGTAATTCGGTTTTCATTTTACTAAAACCGTAAACCGATCACTGGTTGGATTCTGAACCGAGAGCCATTTTAAAAGAATCTTTTGGTTCTAGCTTGGTTCATTTCAGTTCGGTTTTAGTTTTTCGTTTCAAACTGAGTTGTTTTTTTTTTTTTAATAAGTTTCAAACCGAGTTGTGAACACCCCTGTTTAAGGCTTTAAGCACTTGCTAAGATAATTGAATAATTCGTTATACATGGTTTTATCTAACTGGACTGTTTCATTCGTTTAATGGTGTAATCTCGGCCCAATTATGTTTAACCCGGTCCATCTTCCCGTCTCGGCCCTACAACATACAACTATTTTGAGCCGATCCACTTTTACACACTAGGTATTTTGTTTACTGACTTTTAAATGATCTTTTACCAATTTTTGTTTTTTTTAACCATAAAACTGAAAATACAAAATAAAAAATATAAAATTTAGTAAGTTAAAAATATTAAACTGACAAAAAATACGAAACAAAAACTGATTAAAAATTTTATTTTACTGCAAAAAAAAATGGGTCATGAAGTGGAGGATGTACAAAGTGAGGTAGGGGTGTTCATAGGAACGCCTTTTATTTTTCAATAAAAAAAAAAGCTCACATTTCACTTTTTTTTAATATAAAATATATCAAATCAGTAAATCGTCACGTGACAAAAATACACCACCATGACAAAACTTTTTTATCTTCAGTAAATAGACACTTCGATATATTTTCGACGACTTTGTAATCGCACTCTTTTTTAGTGTTGAAATTTCCGTACAAATGACATGAGATTTGTTATATTAAAAATCCCGTGTGATTTCACAAATCACATAAGTGATTTGTTGTTTCAAAAATCACGTGTGAATTCACAAATCACATGTGATTTCGTAAATCACATGTGTTTTTTAAAATAACAAATCAGCTGTAATTTTATAAATCATATGATATTTCAAGACGGAAATTTCAACACTCGTTGAAAAAACTCGAAAAAATGTTTGTTGGACGTGTATAGAAGTGTCCATTTATAGAAAGGTGATCTAATTCTCGTCACAATGGTATCATCCATTTCACGTAACGATTAACGGTTTGTAAGATATTTAATTTAAAAAAAAAAAAAATCGATAAAAGTGGATTTTCTTAATTCGTTAAGAGAAATGAATGTTAAAGATTTGTCTATTTGATCATTTGTGATCGATATTAAACTTTCTCTATATTAAACGAGAATATGTCAGCAAATAGTAACCAAGTTTTATGAGTATTTCAATTTAGTCACTCAAATTTATATTAATCATAAAAATCATTAAAGTTTCAAAATTGTTTCATTTTTGTGTAATTTTCTGAAATTGATGTGCTTAAACTATCCATTTATGCATTAACATGTTTTATATTAATTTTAAAAACCTACATTTGAATTTAATTACTTCCAACCAGCTTTATGCATAACTTGTTAACGCACAACTAAACATAAACAATAATCACAAAATAATGACCAAATTTGAAAATGTGTTTCGTTCAAATAACTTTAACATAAAAAAATTATAAAAGAATATAATAACCAAGTTTGAATGATCAAATTGAAAACTTTGTTACTAATTGATGTTTTTCACCCAAATTAAAATGTTATCTTCTTTTAAAGAGGCAAATGTTATTGGAATTTTCTAATTTGTGTCACGATGACTCCATGAGACTTGTTTAAAACCGTTAAATGAACTAAATAATTTAAATTATTTTTCTAACTTTTGGCACAATCTTTTTGTTAAATACAAGGGTTTAGGTCGTAAAATAGGAACGTACTTTTCAAATGTACCATTTTGGTACGTCTGCTATTTATTGTTCCACTTAATGTTGTTTACTTTTATATTTTGTTCCATTTCGCACATTTTGATGATGTGTCACAGTTGAAAGTTTGAAACGTGTCACCATTTATAATGTGCAAAATGAAACAAAACATGAAAGTACACAATATTAAGTGAAACAATAAATAATACACGTATCAAAATAGTACATTTGAAAAAGTACGTTCCTATTTTATGACCTAAACCCTGAATACAATTATCAAACTTAAGTTATCATGTTTAAATGTAAGTTTACATTATTAATTTCTTAATTCTTTTTAGTTTCCATGACTAACTTTGTTTTTCAAAAGTAATTTTATTTTAGGGTTAATTACTTGAAAATGTATTATATTTGTTATTTTTTTGTAATTGTGTGTATTGTATTTTTTTTCTTGTTGGGTGTATTGAACTTTTAAATTTTGATTATTGTGTTTATTTTGTCACTATTTATTCATGTAAAATGACAATTTTATCTTTCAAATTTTGAAAAAAAATAGAGATAAAATGGTCACTAAATACAATAATCCTATGAGTTTCTAATAAAGTGATGTTTTAAAAAATAAAAAAAATAAAAAAAAAATAATAATAATAATAATAATAATAATAATAATAATAATAATAATAATAATAATAATAATAATAATAATAATAATAATAATAATAATAATATGGTGTGCGATACCTTGGTCGATATCTTCTCGATCCGGGTCTCGGCTCAGAAAGAGGTCGACATCGGGTTAGGTGGAGAGAGGAGCAAGCCTTACGTCCAACAGATATCTTGCTCTATTCACGAGATGGAGGCGGGATGTATGTGTCGATTTGATTGGTCGCCCCTCACGCAAACTAGTATGATTGATTTTGTGTCAGGTCGTGTGGTGAGTGATGCCGCAAAACATAAGCGCGTCAAGTACGAAGCTAAATGTGCCGATATTGGTTATGGGTTCATCCCTTTCTCATTTTCCTCTTTGGGGGAACTTGAGGCAGATGCAGTGACCTTACTTAAGCGGATCCGGAAGTTCTCTATAACTCAAGATATTAAGGCGCGTGCTGCTACTCATATCTTCAGTATGATTAGTTTTGCAATTGCTAAAGGTGTGGGAGCCCAGATTGTTTCGAGGCTCCCGACTAATTTCTTGTAATCTTACGATTTTATTCTAATGAAAGTGATGTTTTAAAAAAAAAATAAATAAAAAGAAATAATAATAATAATAATAATAATACATACAATAAAAAAGTGGCAATTATAACCACTTAAGGTGGCTTAATATCAAAAGGGCTTGTTGTTGGAAATGTATATATTTACAAACATGTGAATGTCCGGATTCGAACTCGTGATCACGGGATTGCACACATTAGCGAATGAGAATTAAAGTTAATAATTAATGTTTATGTTTACGATTAATTATTGCACATTAAGTCCGGTTAACGATCGTTAAGTATTTAACGGAAATAATAACTAACGACCGTTAAAATGAAAAGAGAAGGGACTAGTAATGGAAAGACTTGAAAAAAGGTTATGGGTTTCTCTCGGGCTTGTCCTATGGCCGGCCAAGGGAATGGGTTTTCAACCCAAGCCCTAACTTGTTCCCAAAGTTTTCCATCTACTATATAAACAAGGCTAGGTTCTAGGGTTTTTCATTACTTGTGCATTGAATTAACCTAGATCTCTCCTCTCCTCTCTCTTTCCCTTATTTCGGCCGAACACCCCTTGTAAGGGAGTTTGGTTTCGTTTTCCTTAAAACGAGGACTTGTGTTAGATCTAGCAATCGCTTGATTCGTTGGTTAATTCGTGTATACAAGAACGTGGTAGTAAGACACTATTCTTACACCATATTGGTTTGAGTTGTAGAGCGGTGAGGACAACTCTTCAAACCTCTTCTTTGTTTTGCTCAAAGGATCGACATTCGCAAGAGAGTGCGTTACGCATACTTTCGTTAATTAATTTATTTGTTATGATCTTTAAGTCTTCATTGTGTATTCTTGATGTCTATATGTTTTATTTTATGTCATATATTATAAACTCAACAGTGGCATCACGAGCCTTGTATAACAAGTAATTAATTACTGAAACACATAAATAAAATAAACATGTTGTGTTATTATTTGTATGCGTAGATCTAGGGTTTGCAAAACCTAAACCCTAATTTTTTAGGGGGGCGTTTATTTTGGTGCCCTAATTAGGGTTTTGTAAACTAAAGTTTTAATTGGATTAGAAACCCTATGATGCATGCAATTTTATGTGTATTGCGTAACTCTGTTATAATTGCATTAGTTGTTAAGTGTAATTTATGTCCATGATAATTACATGCATGTTTTATCATGGATCTGCTTTTATTGTATGTCTTTCTTGTTTAAGTGATATACACTAAATTATGATAGATCTAAAATTGGGGAAGACCTCAATCATTATGAATTTAATCAATTATGTGCTATGTGGTATGTGTTTAATTTGACTTACGCAATCGATAATCGATGCATGTGGCTCACCTTGTACATTATGTCAAACGGGTGAAAGTCTTAATTAAACATGTACATATTGACAGATCTAGAATTGATTATTAATAGGATTTATCAAAACGTTTGCATGTGGCTATTTGATATGCATGACTTATTTTTTTTTATGCATTCATTGTTTATTTGTTTATTTTTACAAATACTTGCTTGTTTGTTATGTGTAACAAGGGTATTTTTACAAGCAAAATAAACTGAACTAAACAATGGTGAAACATGTATTTTTAAGATTAGTAATCATAATCGTTTAATTGATTGGTGACTTTGGTACAAATGACTGAACGGCTCACCCATGAGAATGAACTATAAAGGGGTTAATAAAGAAGTGCGCACAGTCACACTGAAAGGATGTCTAAGGTTGTGCTTTAGCGCGTACCTGGTCCTCTGCCCTCTGTAAGTTCGAATGGAGCTACTTAGTAAGCCATTAAATGTGCAAGCTCATCTTAAGGCGAATTAGTTTTAATTCCATGCGCCACGGTGGTAATTATCCAAACACTAAGTGTTTACACTTATGCAAAAGTACGGTATAATGGATGATAATTAACACTAAATTCCTTGATTGGTGAATCCAATACCTCAATTAAAGTTTGATGATGAAAAGCTTGTACATTAAAACAAGATATAAATGTTTTAATAAAACCTATGTTACGAAGATGAATGCATGACATCTTTGTACATATTTAATTTAACATAAAAAATTATTACCCTTTTAATTTAAGTTATATGCCATCCAATGAAACGGAAACACCTAAGATTACTTTTTATTTGCGTGAGAACGTGACTTAGATCGTAATCGAAGGGTAAAATGTCCATGTATCGTGAGAACGGGCATTGACGATTTTGCAGTTTTTTAAGTTGGACAACTTAATTGAGTTAGGCGGTGAAAACTGAAAACTCAAGGCATAAGATGGGATAAAACATGTTTACATGGCGATTGATATTGGCTATATGTAAATCCCATAAATCTAGGAATTGCAATTGAAATTGGCAATTGAGCAAAAGCTCTACCATTCTGTATAAGGTTCATCACTAACAGATCAACTGATGTGATGAGATTATGACAATTTGGATCCTAGTTTTCAATAATAATTAATTGGTTATATGAATATGAACCTTGGGTATTTAATTGTTTATTGAAAAGGAAAATTATCAAAATACTAATTATGGTTTTTTGAACTTTTCTGTAGATGGCTCATCAACCAGAAAACACTATGAGCTTAATGAGTGCTGCTTTCAAAGATATGATTGGAAGGGACAAGTCGACCGCCCTAATTTCAATGATTGGCATCGTTCACTTAGGATCATCCTTCGTGTTGCCAAAATGGTTGAAATTTTGACTACACCTCGCTCGATGCTCCTCTCGACATGACAACCGCTTCTTGAACAAGAGGCATATCGTGTTGCATATGAGAAGCACAATGATGTGGCGTGTCTTATGCTTTGGGGATGTATGCTCAATTGCAAAAACAATTTGAGCACTATCCGCCTATGAGCATGCTAGATGAACTCAAACGTATGTTTGAGAAGCCACCAGCAATGAACTGTATGAACTAATTGAAAAGGTTCACAACCGCAAAGGTGAGGTTGGCAAATGTCTCCGACCACGTCCTTGAGATGAAACATCACTTGGACCAATTGGAGAAGCTCATTTGTGGTTACTCGAATGATGTATGTGTCGGCCTCATCAATCACTCCCTTAATCGAGAACGATTTGGTGATTTTGTCCGAAATTTTAACATGCATTACGGGAAGACGGTGAGCGAGTTACATGCAATGCTTGTAGACTACGAGAAGAGATTGCCAAAGAAGGCTCCTACACTGCTGTGCTCGCAATACAGGTGGTAGGGTGAATAAGCCTAAGCCGCAAGCGAGATAAGAAAGGAAAGGAAAAGGAAAAGGAAACAAGTTGTCATCCCACCGACTCCTAAGAAGAACCACGGAAAGAAAAAGGAGAATCCTAAGAAGGATTTATCTTGCCACCCTGCAACTCACCGGGTCTTTGGAAGCGAAGCTGTCGGTTTATCTCGAATGAGTGCCTTGAATAAAAATAAGATGGTGCCTAGCTCATCGGTATTTTTATGTTTGAATTATTTTCTTTTCTCATAAGTAAAATTCTCGGATATATGATACGGGATGTGGTACTCACATCCGTAATACATCGTAGGGACTTAGAGGGCAAAGAAGTCGACACGTGGAGAGAGATACTTGTACATTGGAAATGGAAAGCGTCACGGTATCGAAGCCATAGGGACTTTTGATTTAGTGTTGCCTTCGGCTTAATTTTGGAACTAAATAATTGTCATTATGCACCTCCATTGTTAGGGGTGTCATTTCGTTTCTTTGTTAAAAGATATTGGTTTTGTGCACACTTTACCGCTTATGGAATTTCGTTTCTTTAAATAATGTTTTTACTTTAATGCAATTCCTATGCTTGGTGTGTTTGAAATTGATATGGATGGTTGTATATCCAATGAAAATAATTCGTTGTATAGCATTAGCAATAAGAAGAGCAAGTCGAATCTGTGACTCTTCTTATCTTTGGCATTGTCGCCTTGCCCATATAGGCAAGAAACGCATGGAAAAGCCGCAACACGATGGGCTTTTACAAGCGGTCAATGATGAATCATTTGACAAATGCGAGTCTTGCATAGGCGGGAAGATGACAAGGAAACCTTTTCACCACAAGTGGAAAGGGCTTCGATCTACTTGGATTAATACACACCGATGTGTGTGGTCCACTTAGACATGTGTCAAAGCGTGGTCTTTTACTTCTTAACCTTTACGGATGATTTCGATCGTTATGGTTATGTTTATTTACTTAAACATAAACATGAAGTCTTTGAAACATTTAAGGTTTTCAAAAGTGAAGTAGAATTACAACTCGGTAAGAAGATTAAAGCTCTTCGATCCGATAGAGGTGGTGAGTATATAAGTCAAGAGTTCAAAGATTACTTAGTTGAGTGTGGAATTATCACAGACTCACATCTCCTTATACTCCACAACAAAATGGTGTATCCGAAGGAGAAATCGTACCTTACTTGACATGGTACGATCAATGTTTGAACTTACGACTCTTCCTTTTACTTTTGGGATTATGCCCTTGAAACTGCTATTCGCATTTTGAATATGGTTCCAACAAAGAAGGTTGTTAAAACCTATATGAAATATGGACGGAAAAGCTCCCAACTTTTCTTACTTAAAGGTGCAGGGATGTGAAGCGTTTGTTAAACGTGACACACCGATAAGCTCCAAGCCGGATCATTAAGTGTATCTTTGTAGGATACCCTAAGGAAACTATGGGTTACTACTTTTACTACCCAAAGTGAGAATAAAGTCTTTTGGCTAGGTATGGAGATTTCCTTGAAAGGAATCTCATATCTCAAGAACTCGATGGGATAGTATATGATCCGGAATATGATCAAGAAGATACAACACCTTCGAAAATACTAGCCAACTTCAAGAAGAACACGAAAGCTTAGGTGCTCCTCCGAGTTGTTCCCATTCGTAGGTCCGAAAGGACTATACATGCACTGACCGTCTATGTCTTAACGTAGAGGTGGAGGAAAATATAGTTGGGGATATTAATGAACACGCCAACTATAAGGTCGCCATGGTGATCACGAAAAGGATAAATGGTAGATTGCTATGAATGGGGAAATGCAATCCATGAAAGATAATGATGTCGGATTGAAGTTGACCTTCCTCCCAATGCTAAAGTCGTTGGAAGTAAGTGGATCTTCAAGAAGAAAACCGACATGGATGGCAATGTACACACCTACAAGGCTCGTCACGGTGGCTAAAGGTTTTACTCAAACCTATGGCATTGACTACGAGGAGACATTCTCTCTGTAGCGGACATAAGAGCTATTAGGATTCTCATAGCTATATTGCACACTATGACTATGAGATTTGGCAAATGGATGTCAAAACCGCTTTTCGAATAGCCGTCTGATGAAGACATCTATATGGCACGGTAGGAGGGTTTGTGAATCCATTATTTCCTAACCGTGTATGCAAGCTTAAGAGGTCCATTTATGAATCAAGCAAGCATCAAGGCAATGGAATAAAAGATTCGATGGAGAAATCAAAAGTTTTGGATTTACTCGAATCTTGATGAGCCGTGTGTATATCACAAAGCTAGTGGGGTCGTGTTACTTTCCTTATTTCGTATGTCGATGACATATTAATCATTGGAAATCATATACCAAGTCCGAATGAGGTGAGCGCCTATCTTGGTAAATGTTTTCGATGAAAGACTTAGGGAAGCAACATATATACTCGGAATCAAGATCTACCGGATAGATCAAGGCGGCTAATTGGTTTAAGCCAAAGTGCTTACATTGACAAAATATTGAAGAGATTCAATATGCAAAATTCCAAGAAGGATTTTGCCAATGCAAGTAAATCATGGTTTGAGCTGACCAAGGTCGTGCTTCAACACCTGCAGAGGTGGCGCGTATGAAGAAAGTTCCTTATGCTTGGTGTAGGATCTATCATGTACGCGTGCAAGGCCCGATGTGGCGTTTGCTCAAAACTTGACCGGTCGGTATCAGCGTAATCCGGGTGAAATTCATCGGATCTTGATTTAGCATATTCTCAGTACCTTAGGGCTACAAGAGATATGTTCATAGTGTATGGAGGAAATCCGAGCGTAAGCGTGCATTACGGTTTATCGCGATGCATCTCGGAAGTGTGACAAAGATGATACGAAGTCTCGTGACGGGTTACATATTTGTCATCAATGGAGGTCTTGTGGATTGGAAGAGTAAGAAATGACAACACTTGCGATGTCTCGCTGAGAAAGTGAGTACATAGCGCCCTGTCGCCATGGAAGCTGTTTGGATAAGGAAATTTGTTTCGAGGCTTGGTGTTATGCCGTCGATTGAAAATCCTATTAAAGTATATTGTGACAATTCCAATTGCAATTACTTTTGCCCATGAACCCAGAGTCATGAAGGGCACGAGACACTATCATAGACAATATCACTATGTTCGAGAGCAAGTCGAGATAGGTGAAATTGAGTTGCTCAAAGTTCACATGGATGGTAACCTAGCGATATGTTAACGAAGGCCTTACACGTGAAAAACTTAATCATTTGTCCGATAAGTTTGGACTTCGTTTAGCTAGTAGTTTCATGCCCATCCGTGACTAAGTATTTAGATAAAAGGATATTGTAAACATTATTATTGAAATGAAATAAAGTATTTTTGTTATGTTTATTATTCATTTATTATGATGTTGTCCTATATTTGCATGTTTAAATCCTTGAATAACTTAAGTTATTCTAAATAGTCCGTTGTCAATCAATAACATGGGAATGATATTGAATTAAGACAAATCGAGTATTAGTCGAATATACTTGAAAGTATATTGATGCGTAGCATGACTAATTTCGATGATATTCAATGTATTGAGTATAGGACTTATCCCACCCGCATGATAATACTTTATGGATCTTTGTCATTAAGTATATCATGGATATTTATCCTCGACTTGAGATACAAGAGATATGTCATGGATGTAGTGCATTTTTGTGAAGCAATCTAACGCTATCGTAAATGGTAGTTATAAGGGTTGTTTTCAAAAGTGTTGCGAAATTTATGAATCCCGCTTGTAGTCAAAATGGGATTTGTTTCCTTCAAATTTATTTTGAAGTATAATACTCTTGGGCCCTCGTAGGGTTGTTAAGATGTTTGCATGACCATGCCCAAGGTCTTCGGAATATGTTCGGAAGAATTGGTAATCTTAATCAATCACATAAAGCGAGAAGCAGAATAGTTAATTAAGAAATGAGTGAGATCCATATTCTTATTAACTTGGTATTAGAAACAAAGGATGAATATGATGATGAATCATCAAACTTGGTTTTCTCCAGAAAACCATACACGAGTTGTACAGGGGCATTGGCGTGTTGCTAGACGCTAACCAATGTCATTTCACGCTTTGTAAACATATCCAGTGGGAGTCTGTTGGAAATGTATATATTTACAAACATGTGAATGTCCGGATTCGAACTCGTGACCACGGATTGCACACATTAGCGAATTATAATTAAAGTTAATAATTAATGTTTATGTTTACGATTAATTATTGCACATTAAGTCCAAGTTAACGATCGTTAAGTATTTAACGGAAAAATGACTAACGACCGTTAAAATGAAAAGAAGGGACTAGTAATGGAAAGACTTGAAAAAAGTTATGGGTTTCTCTTGGGCTTGTTCTATGGCGGCCAAGGAATGGGTTTTCAACCCAAGCCCTAACTTGTTCCCAAAGTTTTCCATCTACTATATAAACAAGGCTAGGTTAGGGTTTTTCATCACTTGTGCGTTGAATTAACCCAGATCTCTCCTATCCTCTCTTGTCCTTATTTCGCCGAACACCCTTGTAAGGAGTTTGGTTTCGCTTTTCCTTAAAACGAGGACTTGTGTTAGATCTAGCAATCGCTGATTCGTTGGTTAATTCGTGTGCAAGAACGTGGTAGTAAGACACTATTCTTACACCATATTGGTTTGAGTTGTAGAACGGTAAGAGACAACTCTTCAAACCACTTCTTTGTTTTGCTCAAAGGATCTGACATTCGCAAGAAGTACGTTACGCATACTTTCAGTTAATTAATTTATTTGTTATGATCTTTAAGTCTTCCGCTGTGTACTCTTGATGTCTATATGTTTTATTTTATGTCATATATTATAAACTCAACACTTGTTAGTATCATTCTAAAATTTGTGCGGTCTAAAGTTCAATTCCAGCTAAATGTAAACAATCTTAAGTGACCACGCCAACCTCTTGAAACGATAGGTTTTGCCTGATTTGAGTCTGTGTGGTGGTGGATTTAAACTCCGTAAATTAGTCTTCTTAGTTATAAAAATAAATAAATAAATAAAATAAAATAAAAGTAATAAATATAATATATTTAAAAGCAATAACACTTTATTTAAAAAACAATTTAATTTGTTTAATACTTTTAAACAAATGATATAATGACACAAATTAAAAAAGAGAAAATTACCAAAAGAGGATTTTTTTTCAAGTGTGGTTCATTTTTAAAACTTTTTTCTTATCTCTTTCCCAAAAGAGCCTGCTTAACTGCTCAACTGGTCCTCAACTGCTCAACTCCACCCTTTTTGTGACAAGTGTCAATGCAAGTACAAGGGTAGGTGAAGATGCTTTTTTACCTTTTGATTAAATGACAAATATGCCCTCAAACACATATATAAAACCCACAACATATTTCATTTTTTCTATTTTTTTTTTCTCACTCTCTCTTCTACCTAATGACAACAAAAGATCCGGCCACCATGACAACAAAAGATCCGGCCAAGACCATCGTCCCAGATCCGGCCAGCTGCTCAACTGCTCGACTACCACTGCTCAACCACCTCACTCCATCCACCTACCTCATCACCTCACCAGTCCATAACCACCGCCACCACCACCACCGCTCAACTACTACTGCTCAACTGCTCAACCATCACTGCTCAACCACAAAAATTATTCAAAACAGACACAAAATTACTTATTTCATCACTCGATCCACCTATTCAATAAATCCATCTCCAACATAACTTACTTAATTAACCACAATTTTATTTAAAAAATAATAATAAATAAATAAAAAGAAAATACTACGCATCATAGATCTGAAAAAAAATGTATATGAGAATCATAAAACTTTGGACAAAAAAAATACCACGCATCACGGATCCGAAAAAGATGTATCAAGCATGATCAAATGATTCATACAAGTACGAAACCAAGTTAATAGCAAAACATTAATCCAACAAAATGATAGTAAACTCGTTCTTAGGAATCATATTCGCCATTGGATAACAAGAACCGCATAATCGTTGGTATGGTTTCAAATCTTTTCTCCCCACCGCCACTTCCACTTCGGCAAAGATTCCACCAGTAGCAAAGCCCTTCCCACTTGCCGGAATCTTTTTCTCCGGATTATGCCACCGCCACTTCCCACTTGCCGTGGTAATCTTTTTCACCATCTATAATGATATGGCTTTAACAACATGAATCTATATAAATCTCACTTCCTTCAATCCGTGGACAAGAATAAATTGAAAAAAAGATGAAAATCCGTGGTAATTTTTCACCATCAATAAAGCAGATGCAGCAGAAACTTTCGGTGGGGAAGAGAAGAGATGAAATAATTGAAGATAGAGGATGTGTATTTATATAGTGGGGCATATTTGTCATTTAATCAAAAGGTAAAAAAGTATCTTCACCTACCCTTGTACTTGCATTGACACTTATCACAAAAAGGGTGGAGTTGAGCAGTTGAGGACCAGTTGAGCAGGCTCTTTTGAAAAAGAGATAAGAAAAAAGTCTTAAAAATATACCACACTTGAAAAAAAGTCCTTTTTTAGTAATTTTCTCATTAAAAAATCACTAATAACAATACCGAAACGACTCTTTGCCAAGGTGTTCAGGTTCACCAAGACGCCGCATTATATTAGCAATTAAATTAGTTTATTGCTACGTCAGAAATTAAATTATTGCGACTTGGTTTACTATGACACTACATTAAATAGTTTTATGTTTCTTAGTGAATGTTTCCATTTGCTTCGGCATATGTGTCTAACTCATACTTTCCAGTTTTCCGTCTTAATTTATTTGTTTAGTTTTGACTCTTAGAATTTTTAATTTTTTAATTTTACTTTAATTATTTTATTTTGTGTTATATAATTTTTTATGCAAAATATATGAATATATTGAGTTTTAAGTATTTTTACTAATATATTTTTTATTAAATATTATATACTCCATCCGTCTCAATTTAATTGTCCATATTTTCATTTTTGGATGTCTCAAAAAGATTGTTCACTTTTCATTTTTATTAAAAACTAAAGAGTCTAAAGAGGAAATATTCTATTCATGTGGTTAAAAATTAAAATGGCTCTACTTTTAAAATTTGTGATTTCTTTCTCTTGACAATTAAATTAAGACGGAAGGAGTAGCACAAATAAAATACTTAAGATCAAGATTCTAAAAAAAATAAACTTTAAAAATTTAAAACTGGTCAAATTAATTTAAGACAAAAGGAGTACTTTTTTATATAGTATGTTGTATAAACTTCATTAACAGATTATATAAACTTCATCTTCACATATGTCATCACAATTCGTAGATAAACTGATGAATATAATAAATTAATCAATCACATCATAAATCAAGGTTTTATGATCGGGATCTTATTCAGGATCATTATATTTTTGTAAAATTGAGATCGTGATCTTAAGGTCCAACTATAATGCCATTTTCTTGATTGTCTTTGTAATACTATTTAAATCTATAAATTATAATATATCATAAATACAAAATTTAAATGTTTTATGAAAATATTGTCTTAAATTATGAATATAAGATATTTAAGAAGGTTAATATACTATTTTTTAAATTCTATAAAACATAATCTATAATTTTATAGTTTTCTAGTTTGTTGTCCGAAAAAATAAGATCAGATCGGATTATATCTTAAAATCATATGTTCAAGATCGAGATTTTATAAAATTTTAACATTGCTAAGATTTTACATAAGATCCAGATCATTTTTGCTATCAAAAGATTAGAATCGAAATATTAACAACCATGCCATAAATTCGTCATTGGGACAATCATTGGTATGGCTATGATCCACATAATACTGTGAAGGTATTATGTATCCTCGTCTTTTCATCTTTGTTTGTCTTATGATCTAGTCACAATTTGGTCATTATGTTATAATATGATATACGATATCTAGATACGTTTGATACACAAATCGATCATATTGTTCGATTATGTTGCATTTCATCGTTAGTTTGTATAGACATATATGCTCGTGCACGGGCATAATAACCTTATATTTGCTCACAAAGAAAATAGTCAACAATTAATAAACTATAATTGTTTAACAGATACTAATAATAAACTATACTAATTAGTACTAACAGATCCCACAAGATTTAAAACGCGCATGAATAAAATATGTTTTCATATGACGTAAATGATCATTTGATTCCTATACGCAGTTGACGATAAATATATAAGAACTTCCAACTCTTTTTATTAATCAAGTAGTAGTACGTTCATATTTATTATTTGGACATAATGCATCCAATAATATACTTTTTTTCCTTACATCACTTACATGCAACCGATCAACATGTAGATTCTCTTATGAAAACCTTTTTTATGCCACTTTTCCAAGTAGGATTATTAACACAACATCCAGTAACATGATCATACATGAGACGGTGAAATGGTAAATCAAACTAAAACTTGTTAGCACGATTCTCCTGTGATCGAGTTCGACGACACATGATATATATTTGTGTTAACAGAGAAACAATAGCTTTTCTCTTAACCATATAAAACTGTTCACATAATAATTTTATGAATACAACAAGATGACAAATTAATAAATTTGTGTTCGCAAAATTTTGAGAGCGAATGCTGAACAACCAACAGTACCTCTTTGTGCATGCCGACTATATTCTTATTTTTATCATTATAAATTATAAGAGTTATTTTTAATGATATTAATCACAATATATAGTAGAGAAATAGTGTGTGTGTGAGAGAGAGAGAGAGAGTTGAGGGTGAAATGGTGCAAAGGACGGTATTGAAGGTGCTGTTGTCATGCGATAAATGCAAGAAGAAAATACTCAAATCAATTTCTGGCATTCAAGGTGATTTTTAAGCTTTATCTTTTCCATGTATAAAAGTTGGGTTGATGATCGTTTAAGTAATTTTATTTGTTGTATTTAGTTACAAATTTATCCATAATTCTTATCTATTGTCAACAAAAAAGCTTTTTTGTCCTAGAGGTATATATTGGTGCATCAAACAAAATATTTTGACTTCAAGTCTCTGTCTAAGATATTTATGACGTATTATGTGAAATAGTAAATATAGTACGGTGTGTGAATAATTTACTTTATTTTTTGTTTTTAACGAGTTTTGTCGTTGTCACGCTTAAGGGTGTTATCGATTCGGGTTATTGAGTCAGTTTTGATAAAAAAAAAAAAACCTAACCCGCAACTCAACCTTATAAGAAATCGGATTATCGGGTTCGAGTCAGATATGGGGTCGAGTTATGTCGGGTCAAGTTAATCGGGTTATCTGCATGTTAGTCTTAGCTCTTAATACTAATTGTTCAAGCATAAAACGAAAGTAAACATAAAATGCACCTAAATATGCAATTATATATGAAGACACTGTTTAGCATTTGTTTTAATCGTGTACCATATATTGTAGTTCAACCAATAGTACGTAAATTTAATGTAGATTTTGTTTGAACAAGTTTTGTTACAGTGATAATATAAGAGATAGAAGAATCAACAACGTTTGTTTTTATGTATATGCCAACAGACTGATTAAAAAAAAAACCAAACAAACTTATTTTTACTATAGTAACAATAATATAACAACTTTTAGCTTGAAAACGACGCTTAGTTAATGGGTCGTGACATTTTTAGGTAATAGTTTAGGTTTTATAATATTTTTCATGTCTTATCGGATTCACCCGATAACTTATAAGATAAATAACTCAACCTTAACTTAACCCGATAACAATATTGGATTATTGGGTTGAGTTCGGTCAACCGACCCTAACATCCTAGTCGCGTATTCTCGCAATTACATTATTTTACAATTTGTTACATATTTCAAAAACTTAAATATAAAATGATAATTATTCAAATGTAATTAGCAAAAGAACATGTTGATCTAAAAGAGGCTATGTTTTTTTTTTTTTTTTTTTTTTTTGAACGAGATTTATATTGGAGAACTAGAAAGTTGAAAGGATAAAACTTTATGATGTTTACAAACCAACTCTATTCAAGGGCATTTTTTTTTTCTTTTCTACCAAATATCCAATTATATGAAAACTAGATTAATAAACATTATATCTTACGGCTTACGGGCATTCAGATTTTGAGAGTTTTATTGTTAGGGCCATAGTTAAGAGAGTTCCAAAAGCCTTCAAAAAAAGTCGAGTATGACTGAGTTCTAGTAACATCTAAGTTTTAGTTTCAGGTTGAGTTATATATAGTAATGTAGAAATTATATATAGGCTTTTAAACCAATGTTTAAAAAATAAATAAATAAAAACATACATGAAGTTATAAGATAACATTAGGTGTTTATTGTTGACAAAGACAATTTACTTGACATGATAATGACTATACAATAATTGCCCACCCTTCCTGATACCCTTGGATGTCTTCTTTGTTTCCATAGGTGTAGATAAAATTGAAATCGATGCAGCGAAGACACGGTAACAATTACAGGAGACGGAGATCCTTATGAAATAATTGTACAAGCTAGGAAAGCTGTAAAATGTGGCGTTGAAGTGGTGACATTGGACCTCCACCGCACCTCCAAAGAAGCCCGATGAAAAGAAACCCGATGAGAAGAAGCCAGGGGATGAAAACCCAAAGTCAAAGTGTGTACATGTACATTTCACCTCCATATATCCACATTCCACACAGTTGCGTTGCTTGTCGACAAGTAGCTGTGGTTCATATGGATACATGTAGTACTTGTTCCATTATGTGATCATTTTTGACATATGACTATTCTTAATTACATATTAACATGTGAGTTTTTTTTTATGTTCATTTCAAGGTGTCATTTTTATCCTTCATGATGTATGCCCTGTGAAGGTTATTGGCCTTTTGAAGCTTTTGATCTAAAGATCACTTCTACTCTTCTAGCTTCTAAGAGTTATTGGCCGATAAGCCCAAACAATTTTTTTCTTCGATCCGAATTCCCAACATATCCTTGACTCCTCGAATACAATGAGATTTCACACTGGCGAATCTTTCACTCTACCTCCTCTTATTAAGACATCATGATGAACTGCGATGTATTGGTGATGAGTATATACGAAGCTTGAGTAGTATAGTCGATTATTGCTCTGGTTTACATACAACCACGTTGATCTTAGGTGGTGTTTGTTTTTAAGAGCCCGAATCAATCAACTGAGGCGTAAATGTACCGTGATCCGAGCGGGAAAAAAACTCATGTTTGAACAAAGACATTTGCTTTTCGTACTAATTTTTTTTGTGTCACAAGAGGCAACAAGAAGATTCAGACACCCTCTCAAGTCTAGACTATTAAGATCTTACTGCCTCGAACGGAAAAAAAACAAATGGTGCGAACGACCAAAATGTCGACGCGTCTCGAGCGGTTCAGATTAAGAGGTCATAACGAAAAACAAACACCACCTTAGTAAAGGTGAGTTAGATGCACGTGGTTCCAAATTAATGCCGATAAAAGGATTTCGGTTCCATGCGATGGCTGTGACGAGGCGATCTTGTGATATTTCGGCTTGGGACGATTTTATTTGGCAGTTTTGGATATTAAATACCATTGGATGGATTACTTTGGAATATATCAGTCCTTAAAAAAAAGGTCATGACATAATTGGCATGAAAAATGTGATAATAAGCAACTTATGTTGAGTGTTAAACCAGTACGGTTCATTGACTCCATTGGTTATGCAAATGTTGTTGATAGTAACTATATCTATTCGCTTGAACTTATTATTTTTTCATTATATATTACGGAAATAAATCTTGACAGTGTCTAAGGTGCTGAACAAGAAACATGATTGAACGCTTACTATCTTATAGACAATGGAATAACATAAGAATATCAACTTATATGCATTAAAATCATATTTTAAATTAGGAGAAACCAAAGCTCAAATTGATAAAACAAAGTAGAGTAATTGTACAAAATGATATAAGACAAAGTTGGGTCTATATATGCATCCAGGATTATCGTATACTTATAGATCTTGTGTTTGATTATAGCACTTAGGTACCACGGAGTCGTAGTCGGGTAGGGGGGCGGGTAGCCGAACCCGAGCGGCTACACCGTTCCGCCTAGCTCGGGTTGGTTGAGCGGGTTGGATTTGCGAGCTCCGAAGCCGAAGAAGAACGTTGGGAAATAAGCTTTGTTATCTTTTTTTTTTGTCTTTTTATGAAATATAGTGTTAGGGTAGGATCGGGTCTGGCTCCGCCTTGTTACAGTAGTGTTAGGGTAGTATTGGGGTAGTTTTGAGTTGGAAGGTTTTTATTTGATGGAGCGACGCGACCTCGCAGACAGGGTAAAACTTGACTCCCTCCCCTTAATGCCGCTAATAAGGATCAAACAATGAGGTGCGTTTGGCAGAGAATTCGAGGAGAAAAGAAACGAAGTAGAGAATAGAATCTCGGAGAATGAAATCAGAGAGAATTTTGTTCAATTCTAATGTTTAGTAACAATGAGACTTGACCAGAAATGAAAAAAATTTATTTAAATAATATTTTGTCTAAATAAAATTCTTAAAAATATTTAAAAATTATTTAAAAAAATATATATTTTTTTAAATTTTTTTAAAATTTATGTACTTTTTAAAAAATTATTAAAAAACTTATTTTTTAAAATGTATTTACTTAAAAAAAAACTTGTTTTAAAAAATATATTTTTAAAATGTATTTATTTAAAAAACTTATTTTTTAAAAAATATTTTTATTTTTCTAAATAACAATTTTAAAAAATATTTAAAAAATTATTTTTGAAAATTATTTAAAAATATATATCTTTTTTAAATTTATTTTTAAAATTTATGTACTTTCTTTAAAAAATTATTTTAAAAATATTTTTTAAAAATGTTTTATTTAAAACAACTTGTTTTTAAAAAATGTTTTTAAAAATGTATTTATTTAAAAAAATATATTTTTTTTAAATATTTTTTAAAAATTATTTTAAAAATAATTTGTTTATATATATATTTTTTAAAACAAAATCCATTATTTAACAAAATTATAGTTGTAAAAAAAAAAAAAATAATAATCCATTTCTCCACCAAAATAAGGAAATGGGTAACCAAATTACACTACCCAAGTCTCTTCATTTCTTCCAAATTCTCCGCTTTTTCAATTCTCATAGACCAAACAAGAGAAATGGAACCATTTCCAATTCTCTTGCCTCAATTCCCGCTACCAAACACACCCTGAGTGTCTGAGCTTAAGATTGTTTGTCTCGGATCAAGCTACCAAAACCTATCCATCATATCTTCCATGTTTGGTGTGACGCATCTCAAACCCCGTTTAACTTCTTCATGCCGAATCAACTTTCTACAAACTCACTTATATAATCAAACTAGATAAGAACCCGTGTTCAACACGGGCAGTAAAAATAAACATCGACTAAACAGCGAAAGTTGAATATGTGCATGACTTTTTATCTTTCCAAAAAATTAATAATAAATAATAGACTAAAATACACCGTTGGTCCCTAAACTTGTTCCTACTCATCGCAATGGGACAAACTTGGGCATTATCGTCGTGGGGAGTCCAACTTGGGTTTTTAATGCCAAACTCGTCTCTTAACCACTAATGCCAAAGTCAATGTCTGATTTTTGTTGTAGTCGAGAGTATTTTAGTCCAAACACATTTATACTTTGTCTTCAATTTAATTCTCAGAATCTACACAAGTTGGCAATTGGCTTTCGGGCAAAATATACCCAAATATGAAGTGAGCTATGATGTCGTATCCAGTTCTTTGCATTACATTATTAATACAATTAAAAGTTATTAACTATTTTAGGACTTGCGAATGAAAAAAGCTTCATGGTAGTATCGTACCTGGTTGGTGGTAGCTTGAATGACTCCAATAGGGAGTGTAACGATAAAAGCCACTATGGTGGTGAAGGGATGATCATCCAACTTCAACTTCAACACTCGCTACACGTTTCATCCATCCTTCGACTTGATTAGTAGGTTGGGGCTGCAGTAGCTCAACTTGGTTTTCCAAGTCTTTCCTTGCTTCTGTCAGCTCCTTCAGTCCCCTTGCCATGGAAGCTGCAGTCTTACTCAAGTCTGAATTGCTTATGCTCTTCAAAATCATATCAGTTATTCCCGCGACCGTACCAATAATCAGGGGCACAATTTCCATTTCCATTGATATGCTTTTGTCGAAGATTTTTTTTTAGAAAGAAGTCTTGATAATGTCAGTCTTTTGCTGCTTCTTTAACATACGAGTAAGTTGACTCGGTTGTGCTACTAGTATTTGAGGAAATATCCTTGTTGTTTCACTATGATAGAACTACAACTATCGCAATCTATGGGTCTGTCAAGTGCTCCCCTCAATGTCAATGAAAAAGACCGGGTAATTAAATGTTTAATTAACCTTGTCCTGGAATAAAATGACTTGTAAATACATCCTGTAATCACAAGTAGCATTAACAAGAGAATACAAGTCATTGATTAAGTCAACATAATATATGTGCTAACAAAAGTAAATAGTGGAGGCTAACAGCTAACAGAAACATCAAAGACCACTAGCGTGCTAAAATTCTCGAAAAAACCCTCTTTGCTGCCTCTTACATAAGTTGGGCTATATTTCGAAATAGAGATACAAATTTGATCAATTCTTGATGGATAGCTTTGGATTACACTTGACTGGCAATGGTCATACCAATAAACTCTAAAAAATTAGCTAAAAATGAAATATGAAAAATGCATAGAACGAGTAAAGCCCATCAGAAGTCGCTTAACAAGTCAACATGTATCCATATTCTTACAGCATTCTAAATCCTTTCATTAAAAAATTGATAATCATTTTAGCAATATAGTTTTTATAGTGTGTTCACATTCAAGCTATATCTCATACCCATCTGTTCATATGTAATGCCCAACTTTCTCATACGGAGACATGTTGGAAATCGTAGCAACAAGTACCTAAAGCTATTGAGACCACAAAAGTATGATACAAAACCACTATTCTTTCCATAAAAGGCCAATTTTCTGGTATAGGAGATGGTGAGCTATGCAGAAGTAAGGGTGGATGAAACGTGTAGCGAGTGTTGAAGCTGAAGTAGAAGATTCTGAGAATTAAATTGACGACAAAGTATAAATGTGTTTGGACTAAAATACCCTCGACTACAAAACAAAAATCAGACATTGACTTTGGCATTGGTGGTCAAGGGACGAGTTTGGCATTAAAAACCCAAGTTTTTGACTCGCCACGATGATAATGCCCAAGTTTGTTCTATTGCGATGCGCATGAACAAGTTTAAGGACCAACAGTGTATTTTAGTCTAAATAATATTGGTTTTGTAGGCGGGGGTCGTATAAAACAAGATAACAATTTTAAATGTTTGAGTTTGGAAATATTAAGAGGGGATGGTGAACAACCCAATGACACCTTTATGTGTCCGATTCTATTTTTTGTTTCTAATTATATTCTTATATATAGGGATAGATAGAAATAGACCGAGTTAAAGGCTATATGGTGCAAAGAACTGTTTTAAAAGTGCAATTATCGTGTGATAAATGCAAGAAGAAAATCCTAAGATCGGTCTCTGGGCTACAAGGTAATTTTCTTCTTTATCAAATTTTACAAATTTGTAAAGACTTTGAGATACGTAATACACTACTATTGTTGTTAGAAATAGTCCATGCATGCTTACTTTAGCACTGAGTTGTGATTTTAAATGCTTGTAGGTGTAGATAAGATTGAAATCGATGGAGATAAAGGAACATTAACAGTAACCGGAGATGCTGATCCTTACGAGATAATTGTAAGAACAAAGAAAGCAGGGAAATTTGTCGAAGTGGTGTCAATTGGACCTCCACCCGCACCTCCAAAGAAGCCTGATGAAAAGAAACCCGAAGAGAAGAAGCCACCAGAGAAAAAACCCGAAGCAAAGAAACCTGAAGAAAAGAAACCCGAAGAAAAAGTTCCAGTTCATCCCTACCACAATCACATGCCGTACGATTGCGTTATTTGTCAACAAATGGCTATGGTTCATATGAATCGGTGGGAGGAACCAGGTTCCAATTGTATGATCATGTGAAAGTTTCTTGAATACAATCGTTAGTTTTAGATTTCAAAAGTAAACGAGTAACCTAACATACTAGAATCACTACTTTTATACGCTTTCTTAGAGAACTAGGATCCAACAGAACACTATTAGAAGATAAATATTCCCGATTATGGTTTCGAGTCAATTAGGGTTCCATGTTATGTTCTCTATATGCCTTGCATGATATTAAAACATAATTATGAGGTTTATTCATTATGTAACATAGTATCTGAGCGGGTCTAATCCTCAGACATTAAAACATATTATGCAGGCCAAAACATAGTATCTGAGCGGGTCTAATCTCGAGACATGGGTGGCTACGTTGAGTTGCCTTTTCTCGAGCCACCACAAATCAGAACCGCCACTATTTAGCCCTTCTCAATTAAAAATTCCAAATTTTGGCCAAGACCTACCCATCATGTTTTGGCCATAATTTTTAATCGTTGAAGATAATCGACGTTGTTAGCGTCATTCTCTTCGCTTTCAATTATGTACAATACCCACCAAGAACACCTTCGTCACCGTTGACGCCATCACGCCACGCCGTGTCGACTATCGCAAAGAAAAGAATGTACGCTTTGCTTTTACTTTTTATTTTTGTCATTGTTGTTGGTGTATGATGAAGATTAATGTTCGCTCGTAAGATGTTTTCATCTACAAATTTGTTATTAGTTTTTTGGGTGTTGCAAAAAGTTTACAACGCCGATTAATTGTCGCCAGCGCTATTGGCCATAAACCTTTCGATTTGTTTAAATCGGTCAATGACGGTCAAATTTGACGAAAACTTTCAAATCTTGCCTTAAATACCCAAAAGTCATCGTAAACTAGTTTTAATCGATTATAGTCGCTGTTTTTTTTTTTATATCTATTGCAAGATGTTTTCTAGGGAAATTTTGCCAGGAATACCCAAAATTCACCGTAAATACCCAAAATTTGCCACAAATGTCAATCTTATTGATCACCGATTATACCCTCTAGACCAATTACAAGCTACAAGAGGGTCGATCGCCCGACTACTGATTCACGACATTTCAACCATGGTTTTTCTACTGCTTTTATTTGATTTTATTGTTGCTTGAAGAATTGCTTCCGCTTGCTGTCGAATTTTTTCATAAAAAAATATTGCTTTTATACCTATATTTTTTATAGTTTAGCTTTCTTTAATTTTTATTTAGTTCTCTAATCCAATCCGAGCTTTCACGATTCTGTCGCTTGAATTACGAAAAAGTATTAGGCAATAAATATTGCCCAAGCCAGATTGTGAGTTCGGATCAATTAGGGTTTCAAGTTATGTACTATCTCTATATATCTTGCCTAATAATAAAACATGCCTACGGGGTGACAGCCAGAGTGACTTTCTTTTAGACGTGAACATGATCCTCGGTTTACAATTTAGCCGCTAACAGGAAAATAAGCGCATGTTTGAATGTAAAATCCCTATGGAAAAGGGGTAAGGGTGTTCATCATTTCGACTACGAGTAGTTCGGTTTATTTTGTTAAATATTTTCTGGATAAAACCGAAAACAGAACCGAACCGAATTTGAATTCGGTTTTGGTTGACCGAATAACCCGAATTATATAATATATATTTGTTTTCATTCATTTATATAGATTTTCAAAAAAAAAAAAAAAAAAAAAATAGGTTTTTGGTTTTCGTTTAGTTTGCTTTTCATTTTACCAAAACCATATTCAAACCTAAAATTAAATATTTTATTCGGTTCGATTCGGCTTTGACAAATTCTGATCGGTTTAATTAATTTGGTTCGATTCGGGTTCGGTTTTCGATTCCCATGGGTTCACGTTAAGCCTTATAGCCAAAAGACCAATTAAAGGTCTAAAGGCATGTTGCTGAGGCGGGTTAGATAGAATTCCCAACCCAAAATGACAGTTTGTAAATTGTAACCTTGTGGCTTTATGGTTCGTATTTTACGGTTCATAAAGAGGGATTTAAGTTAGTACAAAGCTAAACGTTTACGATGTCACTTTTTGAACTTTCAGCGAGTATTACTAAAACATGTATAACTAGAGGAATTTTCAAATGCTTACTCTTATTTTGGTGCTTACCAAGGGACAAATCCCCACCATCCATTTAGTTTAATCTAATGGTGAGGATAAACTTAAGATTTAATATGGAAACCCAAGTCCACGCTCTTTTTTTTCTTCTTCTTTTTCTTTGTCTTTTGTCTTTCTTATTTTTAACAACTTTTTTTACTTTTTTTTTAAAATTCACGTTTTATTAAAAATCATGTTTTTTTTTTTTTTTTTTTTTTTCGCTTTCAAATGTTTTCATCCGTATTCATATGTTTTCGCTCGCTTTTATACGTTTTCGTCCGTGTTCATATATTTTCGTCCTTTTTACGTTTTCATTCGATTTCGACGTTTTCGTCTGTTTTCATCCGTTTTGCACGCTTACATCCGTTTTCGACGTTTCGTACATTTTTGCGTTTTCTGCTTTTAGACGTTTTGTCCGTTTTACGTTTCGTCCATTTTTAGACATTTCGCCCGCTTTCGACGTTTCGTCCATTTTATACGTTTTCGCTTTTTCACACGTTTTCATCTGCTTTCTTACGTTCTCGCCCGCTTACGCCCGCTTTCATACTTTTTCGCCCGCTTTCATACGCCGTCCGTTTTCTTCGTTTTCGCCCATTTTACATACGCCGACGTGTTTTTATGCTTTCACACGCCAGACGCTTTCGGCATTTTCATCCTTTTCATACGCTTTTATTTGTTTTTAGCTTTTCATGTATTTTCGTCCGTTTTAGACGCCGTCTCGTATTTTTACGTTTTCATGTATTTTCGTCCGCTTTTTATACGTTTTCATCCGTTTTTAGACGTTTTCATACGTTGTCATCCGTTTTTTACGTTTTCATCCATTTTTAGACGTTTTCGTCTGTTTTCAGACGTTTCCATCCGTTTTTATACGTTTTAATCCTTTTTCATACATTTTCATCCGTTTTTATACGTTTTTGTTTGTTTTATATGTTTTGTCCGTTTTCAGACTTTATTGTCCGTTTTCATACGCTTTTATACGTTTTTTATTTGATTTAATACGTTTTTGTCCGTTTTCATTTTTATATTTGTAAGTGACACTTATTTATCTCTTGTGATATAATCACTGTAAGGAAGATGAAAAGTATTACATTCTTCATCATGTATGTATTATCAGTTGTGATACTCAACTAAGAATGTGATGGTTATGTTTTTGAAAATATTTAGGAAGATTTTGGTGTTTTATGATATTATGAAATATTAGAAAAGTTGTTCAACTGAAAACAAGAGATGTTATGATACTTTTGTTAGACTTGTGGTGGGGTTTTCTATTTAATGGATACATTGTGCATGTTTCGATAGGTTTTATAGCGGGATTTGAAAATAAATATATATTGTTGAATCAACAAACTAAATAAGCTATGGTTGAAGATACACATCTTTATAAACAAACCGGGAAGCTCGACACTTGTGATATCACGGTGATATCACCTCACTGTGATATCACACTTGATATCATGTGTGATAACACCGTTGATATCACATGTGATATCATGTGTGATATTACCGGTGATAGCATGTGTGATATAATAGTTTATATCACTTGTGATATCACCCGTGATATCACTTGTGATATCACATGTGATATCATGTGATATCACAAGTGAGGTGATATCACATGTGTTTGAGCTTAATCAGTTTATTTATAAAGATGTGTGTTTTCTTCAACCATAACTTCTTTAGTTTGCTGATTCAACCATAGATATTTTTAAATTCCGCTATAAAACCTATCGAAACATGCACAATGTATCCATTAAATAGAAAAATTCACTACAAGTCTAACAAAAGTTTCATAACATCTCTTGTTTTCAGTTAAACACCTTTTCTAATACTACCTCCGTCCCAATTTAAGTGTCCACAATGGAATCTTTAAATGTCCCAAATTAAGTGTCCATAGAATATTCCAACCAATGAAATGAGACATTAGTGGGTGAAAATGAGATTTGATTGGTGGAGAGTGTAGTTAGTGGAATTTTCTAAAACTCGCATATGAATAGTGGACACTTAATATGGGACGGAGGGAGTATTTCATATAATCATAAAACACAAAAATCTTCCTAAATATTTTCAAAAACACAAATAAGAAAATGAAGTAATCATCACAGAATATAATAAGTGATGTTTATTATCATTTTTTTCATATATACTTGGTAAAATACTAAATTCTTATCACATTTGATATGAATTTAATATTTCACATTCTTAGTTGAGTATCAACCGATAACATATATGATGAAGAGTGTGATACTCTTCATCTTCTTCTGATGTTATATCACAAGAGATAAGTAAGTGTCACTTAAAAATATCAAAATGAATAAAAGGAAGCAAACTAGGAAAATAGAGACTTGACATATTATCAAAATAAAACAAGTGTTGCATTAAATTAGCATTTTTTGAACAAAATAAGAATTCACCCAAAGAGGACTTTAACCCTTTTATTTCTACTAAGAGTATAATATCACAAGTGATAGATAACATTGGTTGCATTAAAAAATATCGTTTGTTAATTGCGATGAAAGGAACAAAACTATCTTGTAACCGAAATTATAAAAATATTAGAAAATAGATAGGTGATAATATATAAAATATACGAAAGAATGAAATATTTGTGATATTAAAGGTTAAAAACATACTTAGTTGTTTATGAAATATCACAAATGATATTTGACATTTTTTTTTTTTTTTTTTTTTAAATATCACAATTGTTATTAGACATATAATACAATAAAGTTAAATAATAAGCATGAAAACGATAAAATAGATGAATACGTATAAAAATACTGCAAAAACGGACGAAAACGTATGAAATCGGACGAAAACGCTTGAAAACGGACAAAACGATAAAAACGAATGAAAAGCGATAAACACGTATGAAAACGGACAAAACGCGTCGAAACGGACGGATGAAATGGACAAAAACGATGAAATGGACGAAAACGTCGAAAATAAACGAAATCGCCTAAAATGGACGAAAACGTAAAAATGGATGAAACGATATAAACCTATGAAAACCGATGAAAACGATAGAAATGGACGAAACGTCTCAAAACGATAAAACGGACGAAAGTACATGAAACCGTAGAAAAACAGACTAAAACGTATATAAACCTATGAAAACGGATGAAAACTTATAAAAACGGACGAAAACGTATAAAAACTGACGAAAATACATAAAAACGTAAAAAACGGATGAAAACGCATATAAAATGGACGAAACGTATGAAAAGAAACGAAATGTAAGAAAATAGACGAAAACGTATGAAAGCGGACGGAAACGATGAAAACAAAGTAAAACGTAAGAAAATGGACGAAAACGTTGGAAAACGCGGACGAAACAGATGGAAACGTATGAAAGCAAGAAACGTATGGGCGAAGAAAAAACGCGAATTATAAAAATCGTGAATAACGTGGAAAAAAAAAAAAACTTTATTTATTAAAACGTGAATTAATAAAAAAATACAAAAAAAAAAAAGTGAATAAAAACAAAAGACAAAAACAAGAAAAAACATGGACTTAGGTTTAAGTATTAAATATTAGGTTAATCCCTACCATTAGATCAAACTAGATGAAAGGTGAGAATTTGTCCCTTGGTAAGCATGAAATTTTAAGTAAGCAAAATAAAGTCCCTCTGTATAACTAAGCCTAAAATTTGACATATACAAGTGGACAAATTTTGTACTATCTGCCAAGTGATAGGTTTTTATGTGTCAACGGATTTACTCAAATCTTTAAATTGTACATCATTTACGATATATACTCAAACACGGTAAAACTTATATACGTACTCAAAGTGATCGTATCAAACCCTAGTCATAGAAAAAATGTTTACTTTGTGGCACCACCTAATCGTCATACGGACACTCCACTACTCTAATAAGTGCAACGACTTTAATGTATGGGTAAATTATACCGTTGGTCCCCAAGGTCAGGGCGAATTGCACATTTGGTTCCTAGATCTAATAACACTAATTTCAAGTGTCTCATTGGATATAACTTATAAGCTAGCACAAAAACTTTTCCAGTCAAATATTATTCTCAAAATGTGAGGACGACTTTAATAGCATTCATCTTAATGCTTGATTGTACAAGTAGGGTATTAGGTTCTAGAATTTACTTTAGCTGTTGCATTTTAAGACCACTAGTGAGATTAGATTCATGTGATTAGGTTTACTAAGTGATAAGAGGCACTAGGATTTTGCCATGTTTTTAGCTTGTGTTTGTTATAATTACATTGGCTTCATTGGTCAAGTAATTGCTCCTACCCTTCTGTTACACTCATCTTTAGTGCAAGATGCCCTAGTGAACCCTTTTGAGCCTATCTTTTCATTTTTTTCACTTAACTAAAAATGTTACACCCAAACCGCCTTAGCCTCTCGTTTGTGCACTCGATTTTAGTGTATGTACCCATTGTGAAAAATATTTAACCCTTAGTTAATTTTTATTTAATTACATGGTTGCTAAGTCTAGTCGTATACAGTTTTGTGATGCTTGTGACTCATTGTAGTATGGTTATTTATTGAGAAATAGCGAAGACCATCAATTTATTACCCTCATATACGTTTATCTCTAAGTGCTCCATATGTATAGATCATCTTAATTCAGTTCATTAGTATCACCAGTTTATGTACATGATGTTCAAGCTTAATGTTATCATGTAAATCAAGTTATGTATTATGATAGATTATGTTGAAGAAGATCAAAACAATAGCAGGGTAAAAGTAAAAATGAATAAAAAAAAAGAAAACACATACGGACTGTCATCCTTCTTATGTTTAAGTCAAGAAAGAGTTCTCGAAAAGCAAAGAAAGAGTTTATTATATTGTTTGTATTTGTTATTTACCGAGTATTGTATTAGCAACGCCGCGTTTATACATGTAATTACTTAGATGATTAACTTGCCAACAGTTAAAAATCCTCTATACTCTTTAACCGTGTATCCTTTACCCGAAGCCTTATGTTACAACCATTTTTAAAAACCTCTTTGATAGTAAATTCTAGGTGCTTACGCCAAGGCGGTGGACGTTTAATCCTTTATCAAGCCTACGGTGACCTTTGCACTATGTCATGGTGAGTGAATTTTCCTTTTCCATATGTTATACACATCATCATATACACCAAGAGATTGTGAGTATCCAAACATTGATTATGTAAGATGCTAATCTTATACTTTCGTGCTTGATGACTGTTAAAAGTGTATTGTCAAACGGGCGTGCCATAAACTATTTTTAAACTAATGCTAAATCCCCCTAACTTATATTTTTAATTATGTTAAAAGCACATATTTTCTTGATGACAAGTAAAGCCCAAATATAGGTATATTTGATGAAGTGTAATTTCATATACTTTTTAGGGGTCATTTAGCCTCTAACCTCGTATACTTTGAATCAACCTAATTTTTTTATTTATTTATTTACTTCAACTCCTGACAGTTCTCTCTCAAGCGGCGGCGAATTAAGCGATTTAATCGAACCCTATATCATTGAGGGTGTGTTTGGTATGAGACTATGGGAATGAGACTATTGACTTTGAAAGTTATTAAAGATGTTTGTTTCGTGGGCCTAGTAATGAAATATGTATATCATAGTTATAGATTCATTACACACCAATTTGGTGTATATGAAATCTATTCCTTCGGGCCTCTCTCTTTTCCACTACAAAATTCAATTATCTATACACTTTTTCATACCATATTTTATCAACCAAACATAAACAATCGTAATGATATATTTTTTTATATCCATTGACATGAGTTGAGATCTTATAGAAAGTAATAAAAATTAAAAAGTCTAGAAAGCCAATTAGCATGTGACAAGTGTCCCCCACCAACTTTATTCCGTCCCCTCATTTTTTTCTTAATATTTTCGTTTAAGGGCATTTGAGTCATCTGACTCATTTTTTAAATTCAACCCCAAATTCAAAAGCAAATAACTTTCAAACGACAAAATTTTACGAAAAACCGATTTCACCATAATTTTTAGACTAAAATACACCGTTGGTCCCTAAACTTGGCGGTGCATCGCGATGAGATTTAAACTCGCCTTTTCATCGTGGAGTCCAAACTTTGGCCTTTAAATAAATCATCCTTTGACCAATTCTCGTTAGTCAAAGTCTTAATTTCAAATGTGCCTTGCACATGAGGGTAAATCGTCATTTCATTGTTTTGGTTTATCACCCTTCATCGTCATCTTCATCACGCTTAAACCCGCATTCCCATGACCTTAAACCCAGAATCCGGCGACCAAGAAACCCAGAATCCGGCGACCTTAAATATAATCGGGGATTGGTGGTGCTATGCAATATCTATGAACATATTGGTTGCTGAGGGACTTTGGGATATTTCGGTTGGTCATTGGTGAAAGGTTGTATACTGTTTAACTCTTAGCCATTCACAAAAAGTTCTGTCATAATCATGTCACTAACACCAGATACGACTATATTCAGGAAGCTATAACTGAAGCTGGTGGTATAAAAAGTAGGGAAAATTAGTCAAATAGACCGCGCGCCATGGTGCATATCACTTTCTAAACCACTTTTATAAATAATTTGAAACTAAACCGAGGCAACCGTCATATTAAGCAACTCAACCATCATGATGTGTCCAGATGTAGAAGCGATTGTTGAAGAATTAAAAGCAAGAACTGTATTTTTTAGAAAAGGTTTTTTTGTTCATTTTACATGATACTTGTCAGGTCAAGTAGAGATCCTTTTTACATAAATAAAATATTCTGTGTTCTTATTTTTCATAAGACTGCTACTTCTCATTAAACTGCTGCTGCTTCTTCTCAATACAGATTCAAACACACACACGACTCCATCAATCCCCCAACCCTAGAAATTTCTAAACACCCATTATCCAAAAAACAGACACCCACACACATGACTCTACAGAATGTTATTTTTCATAAAAACTAAAAACTAACAGATTTCCATTGCTTAGTTGGAGGATTCGGAACTCGTTTGAGACCATTAACTCTCAGCGTCCCCAAGCCAATTAATGGATGTTTAGTTTCAGATATCATGTGTAATATTGGAGTTTTGCCAAGGGTTCAACAAGTGTTTGATGAAATGTCTCAAAGAAAGAGGTATAATTGTTCAAATCTTTGTTTGTCATTTGATAGAATTGCTGCTTGTTTGCACCTGTAAAGTTTGGATACTTGACCTTCTTGTAACTTGAAAGGAACCCCTCAAACTTACCACCAGCTACACTATTGTTCTTACTTTTTCTAATTATATCAACTGCATAGCATTCCTCTACTAATAAAAAGTACTTTTTATGGTTGAAGATTACCATTATCGTGGCTGCCAGAGGCGTTCATAAGTTGTCGCCCATCAATAGTAGTGCTCAATTGAAGGAAGCGTTGCAAAAGCTAGCTTCTATCCCTTCAAGCAGAATCATGGTAAGACCTATATGCGCTGGTTTAGTACCTTTTACCTATAAATGTGTGAATTTGGGTAATGCAGCATCTTTAACGGGTCAAATAAGTCGAATGTGTATAAAACCGACTAAATGGCCTTGTTCAGTATGCTAAATTATTTTGTGATCATGATTAACAATCTATTAAATTTAATAAACATGGATAAGAAAGTGTGTATGGGCTGACTGCTGACCAACTTGGCCCGACCCATATGTACCCATGGGTCTCCCAGTCACTCCTCTCCCCCCATTTTCCTGTTCTGTTGCTAATGAACTAGATGGTCCTTTTACAGGCAGTCGAGGTGTTATGGACCTCACAAAACGAAAATGATTCTCTTACAGAGCGAGAATTGCTCGAAGATTATTCCCTGTTACGGCCTCTGTAGGTAATCTGTTGTAATACTTTGTACATAATATATAGGCGACGAATGATGCAGAAAACTGTATCCCTTCACAATTTTCGACATGGTATTATACGAGCGTTTAAGATGCAACACATGTTCTTCAGAGACTATCTTAAGCTGGTGGATACATATGCAAGTACTTTCATTTTCTCAAATGCATCCTTAGATTGGTTGATTTTGAGAACAAAAGCGTTTACGAATCTGACCCTAATCACAGCTGGTTTTCTACTGGTTTTTATACCACACGGCTTTGTATCTCCAGGTATTTATATTGACAACTCCTTGTTTTCACTATAGCTCATTTGAAATCATTGTGATGTAACCAAGCCGATGATATAATAAAATAAACGATAAAGGAGAGGTATGATCAATTATATGTTGTGTCACATGTTTGAATTTTATTCTTTTGTGTTGTTCTTTCTAGTTTAATAACGGATATTTATCATGCAGCGCGTATACGTGGCTTTCAGTCATATGAGATGTCACATACCCCGCATCAGGTTCTTGTTAGAATACATTATTTTTATAAAGGCACGTTATGTTGTGAAATATGCATAGAAAATTAAACCATTAACCGAGCATTAAATTTGTAGGGTGATATTCAAAGAGACACACTCTCGTTCAATATAACTCCTACACAACCTGCTCCACATGTACTGGTTGCTTCTCGTTCAAGAACACATGAAGCTGAACAATGCCAGAGTAATGAACCTCTCGATATAGAAATTGAAAGAATCCGAAAAGAGCGAGAACAAGTCACAAAATTACACAAAGAAAAGGTCTCTTTTTTTTCCTAAACAAACACGTTTATGTATACTGTTCTCTTAGTTGTTGCATAACACATGATTTTGTTAATATGTAGAAATTGATGCTTATTACCGAATTTGAAAAAGAGATTACGGAGATACAAAAAAAATATGATGCAATAATCCATGAATCAGAGGTGAGTTTAACAGATCAACTTAAGATATTTGAAGACTACCACCAGCTTGTTAATGCCAATAAACTATTGGCTGAGTTTATTATACATCATTGTGGCGACACTCTTAATCTACATGGACCCGAGAAAGGTATCTACGCATCATTTATAAATACGTAAATTATCGAAACAAAGTTTCATTGTGTATATTTCTTTTGTTTTACAGATACTAGCTCGATTGCAGTTCCTCAAGTACCTGCATCTGCAACTGTTAGACCAGCAAACCAATGTTCAACGAGCGTTAGACCAGCAAACCCATGTTCGACAAGCGTTAGACCAGCGAACCTATGTTCGACGGGCGTTCTTACCCCTCGTTTCTCAGGTCAGAATTTTGGGATGAGAGGACTACGTGCCCCGGCCCCACATTTAAGGTCTTCCTCATTGTTTTCATCAGTTCATAATCGCCCAGCCACACGTGAACCACTTCTTGAGCCATTACCCACTATCTCAACTCTTGAAACCCTGCCTCATATACAAACAGCACCGAACACTGGGGTTCAACAAGTAGATTTAAAAAATATTCCTAAGCTGCCTATGGAATTTTACAAATATTATGGCATAGTCGGTCCTAGTTTTCCGATATTGAGCTCAAATCACAATACTTCTTGATTTTGTAAGTTGGCCCGTGCATTTTGAAGGGGTCTATGCTAGCATTTTTTTGTCACTGTTCATATCTAGTAGTTGAAGAGTGTATAGAAGCTTACTAAGTATATCTTCACACAGGCATCAACTTGGTTAATCTTACATAGTTCAATATACATGTTATCCACGACACAACGTCTTTAGAAGAGATACATTTGCTTACAAATTCACGGAGAATATTCCAAATTTTCGTGTTATTTTTTTCTTAGGCATGTGTCTGCTTTATGCTATACAGTATTCATTTTCCACATGAGTTACAATTTGCAGTTATATGCTTTTGGTTATCTTTTGGTTGCAAGTGATAACATTCGGCGTTTGCTTAATTTTCATCAGACACGACTGTGTTAGTTAGTATGTTTTTCATGTTGAGAGAAGAAAGAACACTTTCTAGAGATGGCTAGGAAGATAACGGTCCATGCTTTTGGTCTGTTTTATCAATATTTGTGTTTTGAAGTCACATTTTTATAGGTTCATTGTAATCCTGTGCCAAGAACATGTCTAAGTGGTGGAAAAGTATATCATGTTTTTGTGAGAATTCACCGGCAGTTTCATTTTAGCTTTTGAAGTCACATTTTTATGGGGATCTTGTTTCTTGGAGATGCACTTTATTTACGAAGTTTAGCATTAGTAACAGTTTGAGATTCGGACTCAGTGACCACATTCGTTGGTGGAAGCCAGTCCTGGTCATTATCTTCAGACTGCATACGGTCAGAGTTAGACGACTCTACAGGGTTACCCATTTTCTTTCCTCGTTTTCCCTTCGTTGGCTTTAGGACATTCGATGTTTCGTCCCATGAACTCTCAGAAGACATTTTACTTCTTAAGGAATTACTGTTAGCAGCAGATGAGTATCTTGAACGTTAACAAAGTGAATAATATAATTGCAGATATGATATAGCTCTTGACATAAACACGGGAGGGCCTAGTCGTCTTATGAGCTTTGCTAAAAAGTGCAAAAAACTCAACCTATTCCTTCAAGTTTCTACAGGTAAAATATTCCAAAGCGATATTTTTTATAAAATATTTATTACAGAAAGCCTATATATATTTTGACCATTTCTCTTTTCTTTGTAGCATATGTCAACGGACAAAGACAAGGAGGAATCATGGAAAAGCCGTTTAACATAGGGGACAGTATAGCACGGGAGAGACTCATGTATGGGAACCACATGCCGAAGTTAAATGTAGAAGACGAAATAAAAATGGTTTTGGAATCAAAGAACTATTTGGGAGAAAATGAAATGGTCCAAAAACTGAAAGAGCTTGGATTAGAGAGGTAACATATATTTTCATACCATAGTTGATTTTATTTACTCAGTTCTAAGTTATTGTGAATCACGGAGATTTGGTTTTTATCAGGGCAAAACTACATGGGTGGCAAGATACATATGTTTTTACAAAGGCAATGGGCAAAATGATGATTGATAAAATGGGAGGAGACATACCGGTTGTCATAATCCGGCCTAGTGTCATTGAAAGCACTTACAAAGAACCTTTTCCAGGATGGATGGAAGGGAATAGGTACACTTTATCTTATTTTACTAGAGGTGGCAAAGGATGGGTCGGATGGGGCGTTAACGGGTTAAATCTGGAAATTTTTGTTACGGTTCAAAACTGGGTCCGATCGGGTTGGATAGACCTGAAACACCTCGTCAACCATAAACCACTCCTATAAATCATTTTTTAACTTGGAGTATTTTCTTTTCTTCTCTCATTTGAAGGATGATGGATCCAATTGTGCTCTACTACGGAAAGGGACAGCCTAGTGGATTTCTTGTTGACCCAAATGGAGTTCTTGATGTGGTAAGTGTTTTTCTCTTAATAATGTCCATGTATTCATGTCTTGAAATCTTTAATATTGTGCCATGTTTTCGTTCTTAACCGGCCCCACATGACCGTTGCAGGTTCCAGCTGATACGGTGGTGAATGCCACCTTGGCAGCCATGGAAAAACACTTGATAGGTGGAAAGACAGAAGACAATCACATATACCAGATAGCTTCATCGTAGTATAATCCTCTTCATCTATGTTACATAGTAGATTCTCATTTCGCACTTAGAATATGAGGGTCAATGGTTCATTGGTTTGTTATCGCATCTGCATAGTAGGTTAACTTCCTTTCCCAAAAACAAATAGGCCCGTTGTACAATATCACATCTACATAGTAGCCTTTATCGTCTGGCACATAGCTGAAAGGAAGTTGATCGTAGGATATACCAGGGGTCTTAACTGTAGAGGATCATGTCTCTTTTTTTATATATCTGAAAATCCTCTTTTGTTACTGGGACAATGGTTGGAATGCATTCTAGGAAAATGCTTGAACAATGCAAGTAAATGTCAGTTTTCTTTCTTATATGTTATTAAGTTTTTCAACTTTGGCACTTTAACCAGCTAATTAACATGACTTATCTAAGCATGTATTCTTTATATTCTCAAGTAGCGTGATTGGTAATTCTAGAATAGGTGTTGCTTGTGGATGATATACCCTGCTATAGCCACGTTCTTTTTCCGCCTTCATAAATAAACACATTAGTGATCTTATCGATTCAAATTATAATTTTGCAGAGGATGATACGTGGACTTTCAGCTCTTGTATCCAGAGCTCAGCAGGTGTGCCATTATTTGCAGTTTAGTAAATAAAGTTAATATTATTACAAAAGTTCCTAGGTACATTGGAAAAAAGATAACACAAAAAAGAGACGTGCAGTGCAATTTTTGATGTATTTATCCATGTGATGCATGAATATACAAATTCATATACATTGTTCTTTTTTTTATAATGCGCAGAGTAACATTGAGAAATTGTTGGGAAATCCTTACCTTCAGATGCGTGGGCTACTTGAATTGTCGAGTGAAGGTTTATGGAACTAGCTTGTACTACTCTTTTCTTCTTTCAAGAGAGTCCTTTTTTGATGACTCGAAGATGAGTTAACCGTTGAAGTCACAAAGTCAAAGATGATTATCAGTCCGGTCCAAATACTCGGGAGCTTTATCTAGCCAGAACCGTGGGCTTCATGGAAAGATCTCTGAAGCTCACCAAATTGAGTTAGTTCAATGCTTTTCTGTACAAATGTTCGTTTATCTAGCCAGAACCGGGCCATCACGACATTCCATGGTGGGTCGGATGCTCTTTTACTAATACTGTGTGGGTGATCAATATTTACAAATGAGTAGGGAAATATTGAGCAACCATTAACTTAATGACTACCCTGATCGGTCTTATGGATCTAAAGGATTCGAGCCGTATAATTCAGTTGCTACTCCTAAAATGGTGAAGTCACTTTATTGATGTACACATATTATGATCTACCTGTTGAAGGGTTGATAATAATTATACTAGCACCATTTACAACATTCAAATATTGAATAAACGTACTTGCTTAATTCTAAATCATTGCTCCCTTGCTTTGTGATTATTTGTAAGTGTCCAATGTAAAAAAACTTTGAGGTGGCAAATTTGGTGGGTTGGGCAGGTTGGACAACGGGTCAAAAAGGGTCAGACTGGACCGAACTACGAACACAATGACTCTGCCTTTTTTTAATTTCATCTAATGATGCTTCTCAAATGATTTTAAAAGCCTTTGTTGATACAATGACAATGATAATTGAAAATAATAAATAAACCAATTTAGGAGGTTTTATGCATTGTCAATTTCCTAACATGTTTGACCTGTACCCATTTCTCTGTTAAGTCAAGGGATACAGGAAACTCACACACCAATTCATTTAGATACTTCCAATTATTACGATATTAAATATCCAATGAAACAACTTCAATTCATTACTCCACGAGCGCAGGTGTCATGATAAAAGAATGAAGTGGCCCAAAAATAAGGAGTTGCCCAAAAATAGTTGCCCTAATAAGAAGTTGCCCAAACAACAGAAGTTGCCCAAAAAGAAGTTGCCCAAGAGAAAAAACTAGCAGTGGAAACGACAAGGTAGCAGTGGTACCCGATAACACCAGCAGTGGTTTCGAGAAGCCTAGCAGTGGAAACGAATTAAAACTAGCAGTGGAAACGACAAGGTAGCAGTGGTACCCGATAACACCAGAAGTGGTTTCGATACTACAAGTTTTTTACCCCTAAAACATACAGTTCAGAAGTGCAAGTCAAGAATTACCAGGCAAAATTATCACTACAGCTAGGAAACATGATGGTCAAATCCTGTTGCTATACATAACATACAATCAGTTAAAATACACATTAAACATGTAAAAAAATTAACTCAACAGAAGAAAGAAAAAAACTATGCATCTATGTTAATGTCTAAGTAAACAGTGTTACAACATCTTTCCGGTAACCTCGAACAATCAGTATCCTAGGAACATTTTCAACCAACAAATCCATATACTCCATGTAAAAGTACGACGGATGGTTCACAGGTGGCGGAGGAAGGCTCACGAGCACTACAGCTGGCATTCTCGAGTTGTTCATAATAGTAGAGTTTAACTTAAGAGTTGTGTACAAAAACTTATCAACTTGTTGCTCATTTACCACAAATTTTTTCCCGTCTGCCATCATCGGTTTCACTTCCTTTTCAGCCTTTGTTTGCATTTCCGACAAGTAGGTTTTTACATCGGTTTTGAGTTCTTCTGCGTCAGAATCTTCCTCAGCAGCACAAAAAACACGAATCTTGCAACTCTCGAACATCTGTTTTGTTAATAGAAGCTGAGATAAAAGTAGCATTAGACCACCATCTCTAACGATCCAATACAAATCAATCGTCCCATACTGTCGCTGATACTCATTAGGCCATTCATCGAGACCTTTTACTATCACAACTGCTTTATTAGCAACAATACAATCATTTATCATCGAGACAAAAGTAGCTGGGATCTAGGTCAAATTTTCCCTACGCCATATTTCAGGGTACCGGATCACTACTATATTCGGCTTAAGATTACCAAGCCCCATGGTTTGAACAATTCCTCTGAAGCCATCTGACATGGATGGGGAGACTATTATCTCAGCCACACTTTCACAACGTCTGTAGTCATTATAGGCCGTAAGCTGCTTGCGAGCACTTTTGGCATCTTCAGCACACTTATGATAGTCTCCGTCTAAAATAGACACAAATATCGACATTCCTCTGCCTTTTTTCTTCATACAGTTGGCGAAATCAGCAAGCTTCGGATGGCATGGGACATTTTCTGGTAGCTTACCCCAAGGTCGACAGAATATGAGAGGTATCGGATACCAGTTCTTTGGATGGACATTATTTGCTGTAACCATTTAACACCAAAAAACGATATTAGACAACTCAAATTACTAATTATTGACTTTCTGCTTAAATTAGTAGTCGTAGAAAAGTATAAATGACGTTTGTGGAACAATGAAAAGAGTTGGTTACTATAACGAGCAAGTTTTTAACCATAATACATTAACCAGCGAACTCACCTCCTAAAGATCGAAGACTACGGAGAGCTAGTTGAAAATAAGCACTCTTGAAACCATCTCCCCAGTTACCAGCTTTTCCCTTAAGGCACACGTAATAGTATATTAAGCTAACTAGAGCTAGCGACACCACAGTGAACGACCACGAAATCAAAAACATAATTACTGCAACCAAACAAAACTTATAGCATTAGAATTTCATTCAAGTGAAAATAATAATAATAATAATAATAATAATAATAATAATAATTGGCAGATATATATTTCACACGTGTTACCGAAATGGCTGAATCCACTTTTTCCCTATCTACTCGACAGATGGCACTATGGAAATCGCAAATGGAGGACCACACTTCGGACTGGCTTAGGGTGGTCCCGATATCTGGGTTGGGGCAGACTATGAATGCTAGGACCTACCGGTGTGTTTTATGTTATCGGCTAGGTGTTCCCCTATTCTCTGTTCAGATGCCGTGTTCAGCTTGTTCCAGGGTCTTTACGAGGGATATTTATGGGGACCATGCTGTATCGTGTGCTGGTATTATTGGTATTAAACATCGGCATAACATGGTGCGTGATACTCTTATTGACATTTGTTCACGTTCGGGGATTTCAGCTCGTAAGGAAGTTGATATTGGGCTTAGGGACAACCCCTTACGTCCAGCTGATATGTTGCTCTATTCATGGAACGGGGGTCTTGATGTATGTGTCGATCGACAGGTCATCGCCCACCAAACCGGCATGGTTGATTTTGTTCCGGCGTGTGGTGGTCGAGGCCGCATAACGTAAACGCGTCAAGTATGAGGGTAAATGCGCGGATATTGGTTATGGTTTCTTCCTTCTCATTTTCCTCTTTGGAGAACTTGAGAAGGATCTTGTGATTTCTTGAAACGGATCGGAAGATCTCGTGACTCAAGACATTGGGGCGCGTTCGCTGCTCATATTTTTAGTAGGATTAGTTTTGCAATAGCTAGAGGGTGGGGCTCAAATAGTATCTCGGCTCCCACTAATTTCTTGTAATCCCTATGATTTTCTAATGAAGTGTTTTTTTAAAAAGAAAAAATAAAAAAAAAAATAATAAAAATAATAATAATAATAATAATAATAGTAGTGATGATTTATTGTTATTATTATTAAAAATAATAATAATAATAATAATAATAATAATAATAATAATAATAATAAAAGTGTGATTATAATAAATAATAATAATAGTGTGATTATTAATAAAAGTGTGATTATAATAAAAGTGTGATTATAATAAATAATAATAATAATAATAAATAAATAAAAAATGAGTAAAAGTCGAAAGATACCAATACTACAAAGACATGCTCCAAATAACGAGGCACTCCAATGATTCAGAAATAGCTTGAAAACAAGCTTATGCGTACCTAACATTATAAGAACAAGACCCGAATATCAAAAACTAATGGAACATATAAGAAAAAAAATTTATAATAAAAGTAAAGAATAAAAGTAGTTTACCATGGGGACCAAGTGAGGATCGAGTAATAGTGGAAAGCTGTTTACAATCATCAATATTCTTAATAAGCGCTTCAGACAGATTCTCATTTTCTTCTCGAGCCTGTTTCGAAAAAGAAAGATTAGCATAAAGTCTAACCATATGCAATATGCTACTTTCTTCCGAGATACGGGCAACTATTAGACAGTCAATTGCAATAATTACTTGATCAGTAGAGTTATTGGTAACCTAACATAGTAATGCCACGAGGAGCTTTATCATACATTACCAAGGATGGTTACAGCAAGAATTCCTAGGATGAGCTGAATGAGTTACCTAGAATCAAACTTGGTTTTTCTTTTAAATAACCTTGAGTGGTTACTATATGATCAAGCCATACGTTTCAAATCTAATAAGTGTGATACATTATTAGTCCATTTGGTCCACAATCTTAAGCTGTCCGCTGAACAAAGTTTCCTCTATTACAATAATCTAAATACAGGGCGGCCGTGAATGATTTGTACAGTCAGAGCAAACTGGCCAACTTTCTTCGGTTTGGCCACTTTCGCCCAGACCTTATGATTACTGCATACAACTTCCTATTGTTATTGTAATCAAAATTAAAGCATTAGTATTTTTTTTCTAAACTACAAAAAGTGTCCGCAGGAAACGAAGCCCAACCAAACCCGTATTAACAATGACCCATTTCAACCCAAACCCATTTTGACCCGTCACCCAATCCTCCTGAGTCACTCATCTTGCCACCTTTGAAAGAAAATGTCAGTATATAATATTAATGAAGAAGTCAGGATATAAATTATACTTTGGAAGTGATGAGGCTTTCTCCCTCATTCTCTGTATAAATCGACCATTGTGAAAGCTCCTGCCTGCCACATTTGACCACCTCCAATTTCAGTATATAATGTCAGTATATAATTCTAATCAACTGTGCATGCTCCCGTGTTTGACCACCTCCAATTTCAATACCTGCTTCAAATGCACCAATCGATGCATCTATAACTAATATTGCTGCATCTGATTGTGTTGCCCCTGAGATCAGGTTTGGGACAAAATCTCTATGACCCGGTGAGTCGAGAACCACAACATGATATTTATTGGAGCTGAAGTAAGCAACGGCCACCATCATAGTTACCCCTCTTTCTCTATCTTCAGCACTCTCATCCATTTCCCATGCATACGCAAATGACCCTTTACCCTGTGACTTAGCCTCTTTTCATATTTGTGCATTTGTTTCTGAGATATTTGACCCAGAAGATGTAGCAGCCTTCCTGAGAGTGTCGACTTTCCAGAATCACCATGGCCAACAATAGCTAGATTTAGCTGAGTCAAACTATCTTTGGTTTTATCAGGTAGCATCCAGTTTTCAGGCTTGAACTGTGAACGAGGTACTTTCACCTTGTCAGGAATTTTGGAATCGTCAGATTTCACGCTCATGGTCATTTCACTGGAAAGACTATGAGTTTGTGTCTCAGATACTGAAGCATTATTATTCTCTTCTACATGTTGAAAATTATCCTTCGAATTCAATGGTGCTTATACGGAGGAAGGTTTAGCACTTGACCATATCGCTGTTTAAAGTGTTATTGAATGTCTTTTAACGTTTAATGATCATATTATTACAAATCAATTTTTCATATGTTACGCAAAACATAAAAGAAATGTTATTTCCGTGTGAAGTGGAAAATTTTACCCATGAGCGGTACTTCATAGCTGCATATTAACAGGTGGTTAACCTAGTATTAGATGTCCAACAAACCGGTGAACCTTGGAAGGAAGAAATGAGTTGTCGAATAACCTTGTTGACTGCCTAGTATTATATGTCCAACAAACTGGTGAACTTCAGATGATTTTCGAGTTGTTTAGGTCACTTGATATATGCTAGTGAGCTTATATACTGCCGTTTGATAACGAATTTTCCAGTGACAATAAAAATACATAGTTTAACATGACATATGCTAGCTGATATACCAAACTTTCCTGTTACAGCCTTGTAAATTTTAACTTGCATTTATGTTACAGAGGTGGTGATAATGGCAGTGATTATTCCTCGGTCAAGTTATACAGGTTCTTCAATGAATCCATCGAATGTGAGTGTTACAAAATTATTTTTGTAAATAACTTGTTAACCGAGCCTGATATTTATAACTTGCCAAATACATGCAATTTCGTGTTTGACAAACCATTGTGACCCACTCATTTTTGCCACCTCTAGTCACAAAATTTAACTAGAACATGTAAAAGTCTGTGTCTTGCTCAACCTTCTCTACAACGAACTTGGTCCGCTATTCCAATGCACCCACTTGCCTGCCTTCAATTGCAGCAGTAAATTCCCACCCAAAGGTAAGGCTTGTAATGTACACATCATCCAATACCATGTTGAAATTGGTAGCCCTGTGTCTCAGTTTTCTCCTTATCTCCCTACTACTGACAGCGTGTACTTAAATGATCTAATCGGGTATACTCAAATATTTGGAAACCAGACTTCATTACTTACGCACATGTAACTACCAGTACGTCTAAAAAAACCAATGCATTCCTTCATTTAACTAAAGCACCAGCATAAACAGTTTAACTCATAATGTATATAGCTCAAATATTAGACATAAAGGTGATAGAATCATATGTAGTCGATACATAATTGTAGGAGCTAATTAGATGTAGCAGTGAAGATACCTTGCAGGAGGTTGCAGAGGTGACAATCCAGATGGCAAGGAACCCACATATTTAACTCTGTCACCTGTCAAATGATTGTATTCATTAAAATATATCCTAATGGAGACATGAGTAGCATACACTATATTAAAAAATAATTAAAAAAATAAATAAAAAAAATAAATAAATAAAAAACTATGTACCTTCCTTGAAAGTGTAACTTTTTGATGATGACGCCTCCTGCTTTGGCTTAGCACTTGAGTATGTCACCGGTCCACCACCAGCTATATCAGGTCCAACACTGGATGTTGGTTTTCTTGAATGCATAAAACTTGTATGTGTAACCCTTTTTGTAAAAAAGCTCGCCCGGTCTGGCTTTGTGCTCTCCTTCACAGGGGTGTCTGTTTCCTTAGCTGCCGATCCCTGATATCATCAAGATGAATAGAAATTATTATAACATAAATGTCATAGTGTAAATTGAATATTGGATACGAAGCTTACACCCGGTAATGATAAGGAATCAACTAAGAGTAACCGAGCACCAAAATGTTTTGCAAGAGCCTTTGTCAATGTTTCTTGGTATATTTCTGAGCCTGATAAACATTCAATAATATAATGTCAGTAGATAACAATAAGTATTGACTTCTTTAACAAACAGTTTGAAGGTCTACCTGCTGGACCAGATAACAGTATCCTGGGGCACACAGTAGGCAGATCTGAGGTGTACTTTACAAACTTGTCACACTTCAGATGTAAAAATGTCGAAGCAATCAGCACACTTTTTGTGGTTTCACTGTAGAGTTCAAACAAAATAGCAACGTGAATGAAAATCATTGAACTCTTGACATATAATTGGAATTGAGCTAACTTCAGCTGCAAAAGAAAAAAGGATATTCCATACGTAAACGAAATAGCACTATTGATTCATATGAGTCGTAAACTTCATGTTTACACAAAGTGGGACATATGATGAGCATAAAACGTACCTTGCACAGACAGATTTAACGTTGCACTAAGAGAAGAGTTTTGTCTCTAGATCGCCAATGGGTGTCTATTCGATTCTCCGATTTTTGGAACCCATGTACCAAGCAGAAGGGAACAAATTGGCAGTTGCAATATCGGCAATGAACTTGCAGAATGCCTAAAGTATCAGCAAAAAACTGAATTAGCAGATGCACTTGATAAGTACAGTGGCTATGGTAGAGAATTGTTGCTTTGGAAAAATGACCAAAACTTACGTTTTAGTACTTCTGATAGTGAAGCAAGATATAATAACTGTGGATATGAACCATCATCGGAGGTCGAATGAGTGATCGGAACTGTAGCTACTCTATTTTGCAGTATCTTTAAAGGTAATATCATTTAAATTTTCATCTGGACCAGCCTGAATCAATACAAACAGAGCATTACGAATTGCTTAAATTAATATGAAAAGCATTTAAAGGTCTCACTACAAACTACTTATATACATGAAAATTTACCTGTACCAGTCGTTTAGAAAATATTTTACCATGCTTGAACCAGAATTGATATGTGGACTCAGGACTGCAGAATTGTAGTCTGGCTCCCTGGTTAAGAGAACGGTATTTACAGTACCATAATTACCAATTACAAAAGGTTGGTGCTCGTCATGCCGCCACCCACCATCAATAATAAATTTATACTGCAAGATGAGAATAATAGGTAAAAAGTACTAGCAGTGGTTACCAAGTACTAGCAGTGGTAATCACTACCACTAGCAGTTGTTTAGTAACGCTAGCAGTGGAAACGTAAAGCTAGCAGTGGTATAGACCGTAAACATAGCAGTGGTAATCAACTCATGAGCAGTGGTAACCGTTGAGCGAGCAGTGGCAAATATATTTTAGGACTCCTACACTCTAGAGAGAGTGAGAGAAAGCAAGATATTATTCTCACTCTCTATCAACACCAATACATTCGCTAGGCATCGTACATATGCCAAACTTTGGTTCAATGTGCTGAATTTGCTGATATTGGTGAAAATGAACATGATGATAGGTTAATAGAAGTTATTGCATACCGTAAATGTATTTTTGAAATAACGTAATCCGTAACCTTTTTGTGTCTGGCAACAATCGGCATCATTAGCAGCCGCAAGTTGCATCATAAGCACGTAAACTGATGCACAAACTTCTGCTGATGAGGTAATGTTGTAGTGGTGTTGCAAATCCTGTCACAAATAAGCTGAAATCAAAATATTATAAAAGAATATTTAAGATTCAAATATTTGGTAACATTCTTTCATGTGCATTCGTGATACCATTTCGGTCAATCTTGTGTACCTGGTCAGAGCTACTACATTTAGGCTATCATTTTAAGAGTCCTTAAATAAGAGGCTTGCATGCTTTATTATGTTTGATTTAACCAACTCATATCCATATGATTTAACCTTTAACTTGACTTTCTTATGTGATCCACCAGACAAATAACTAAAACCACTTTACATGGTTACACAAGCAAAAAACCTGAAGTTCCCAAGCAAAAAACCGACAGTAGGTTTTCCTTGAAGAGAATATCCAATAGAAAATTCACATTTGTTGCGATATCCATTTACAAGTGGTGATTCAATTATACCCTCTAGTTTGCAAGCAAGACCACCTGCAACCATAGAATATATAAATAAAACATACTAAAAATGAAATTACTTTAGCATCTTCCTATTTTATGTTTACTCCCTCAGCAATAAAAAGGGTCTTCTATTAGTACTAATGTTACATGGTAAAAGAATTTTCAAGTTTGCATAAAAAGCAAAGATATTAATGAATCGAGGAAGGTAATACCAATCTTGAGAATCACCTATGTCCCTGGAATTATTTATCCAGTCTGGTAGTGGAACACCATCAGGACAAGCTTTGCGTGCATTTCGGGCCTGTATAAATAAAAAAGGGACCATAGTCAATAAAAAAATATAAGAAAAACTTCGGTTACGAGTTCATATAAAAAGACTGCAAGTGTGCTAACAAGTTTTTTCAAAATCTGACTAACAGACTTCGTCTTCTGCTCCAGCTGATCTGGGTAAGACAAATGGGCAAGTGGCGTCACAGCATCCCGAGCACTTCTGGCTTTTACATCCGAACTTCCAGGGGTAGAACCGTCATTGACTGCGTCTCCATCTTCAACCTTGTTTGCTGATTCAGTTGGCTTCTTATTCCGGTCATAAGATCTGGGATTGGCATCCACTAACTTTAAGTTTTTGTTCCTAAAAGGTTTACCTTGCAACTTCTGTTACAACGAGGCTTACTATTGTTACAAACTACACATAATCGAGTGAATTGAAATAAACCATACAGATTTGGTAACTAGACAATACCTCGATTGCAATTTTCACTTGCTCTACTGTTTCAAAGGTTATAAATCCTACAACCATTCCTTTCCTTTGTCTTGGCTGACTTATATTGAATTCCCTAGAAAGAAGCAAAACTCATGTCAGTAAATGGAAAATATGAATTACCTAAACTTAAGACCTCCTTGATTAATAAACTTAAGACCTCCTTCATTAAATATAAATAGTTTCCAATGTCCTTTTAGCATATTGAGAATCCCACAAGTTATTGTTTACTGATAGTTTCTAACTACCAATCAACAGATGTGCTTACTTTGGCAGCATAACAAGTCACAAATAACTCAAAATAAACTCTAAAATAAGCAAACTCATGTCGTCTGTGGTTATTAAGCCAAATCAAACACTACCGAGACCAAAGATAAGATGGGAAGCAAGAAAATCAACTAACCCGTGACCCATATGGGTTACGACCCGGATCTCAATTGGGTTACATACCAGACCCGATTGAAACAAATTAATCCATACACCCTTTTGATAGTTTAACCACACGAATCGTTGTTAAAACATGTTTTAATCTACTTTTTACCATGAAAACTTGTAAACCCACTTGTATTTGGTTTATTTATATAAAAGATATGACAAAATAGATGTAAGTATGTTCGGCATACCACAAGGCCGAGAGGGAGAGAAAGGTGATGAAGGGGTGCGACTGTGATGGTGGTGGCTGTGGTGGCATCACATGAACAAACACACCCTAACAACCCTCGTACTCAACCCTTAAACAAAGACACCATTGGCTCCTCTTGATGGTGATGGCAGTGGTGATGAAGCAACAGTGGTCAGATGGTGGTGACGCTGTTGTTGGTGTTGTCGTTCACCAAAAGATAGGGAGGTGATATATTTTCTTCTTTGAGAGAGAGTTGCGTTTTGGTTTTAATTGCTGCTGATATCCAGAAGATGAAGGCGAGATGAACATGGATATAAGTTAAAAAGACATGTCTTTCAAAATGCTGATATCCAGAAGACGAAGACGAGATGAACATGGTTTTAATTGCGTTTTGGTTTTAATTTAAAATGTAAAAGGACTAAAATATAAAATGACTAAAATATCCTTGTGTATAAATACAAGTTGCTTAAAATGTAAAGTTCTTAGAAAAATAATCTGAGTTCTTAAAAACAATTCATGACATATACTTGTAAAATACGTCTTGTGTCTATGTTCGTCGGACATACTATGCAATTCGATTAGGTCCAAGAAAATCGTCAAGAACCTGCCATTTTCGCATGTCAAGAGTCGTGGTCATAAAATGATATGCACTGCGCATGCTATCTATTTGCGTCATTTTCCCTGAAAAGTATTAGTTTATATGATTTTAAAATAGTATAATGATACGGATGGTGTCTTGGTTTGTGACTTTTAGTGGAAGGAACAAAATCTTTACAGCATGTGCAATTTGCAATTAGCTGTTTCAAGTTCTGTTTGTTTGCAGTTTGTGTTGATTCTTATTTTGGCTGGTTTTATCTAGTGTTTCATCAAATATTCATAATTTTATAAGAAATTAGGTGATAAACTAGCAAACAAAAGGACAAATTTTAGTTGCTCATTATGAGTAATTAACCTTAACCAAGATTACTTATGGCCCAACAAATCCTCCAAACATATGGTCTTATATTTGGTACTTCATCCAATCAACACCACATGCAAAATTATCACACAGGGCCAAACTATAAAAGAACAAACAAACAAAGAAAAATAATCAAATGATGCAACATAACTACCCACATTACTATAACTGACATGCTTTCGAATTTCTTTAATCGACTTGCAAGAGCAGTAAACTGTAAAGTGTAAACATATAACCACCACTCCTAAAGAAACACAACAAAGCCCACATCTTGTTAAGGTGGGTTCAGTTTCCTTTATAAAAGAGTTCAACTAGAAGTAGAACATATTTCACAGATACAAATCAATAAAATGAACATATTTCACAAACCGTGTGCTATATTGTGGAAGGATCTATTCTGGGCAGACTGTCTTTAAAAGTATTCTAATCAACCAATAGCCTGATATTGTATGATCCCTCGTTTTGGTGGCAACTTCCTCAAAATAAAGAGAACCAGAGACGACGGTAATATCTCCACCAGCTGTTCTAAGAAAAATAAAACATTAAAAAACGAATGTTAAAGAGCATAAAAGTGAAAATATAAGGAGGCGAAGAAACATACCAAGTAGTATATGAAGTTTAGAACAAGATGTTCTAGTACGTCTAGGTTAGCAGCTTTGTCAAATGCATTAAAGAACATCTAATATTGTCATCAAAGAAAGATATAAGATTTAGAATATTGTGTTGGATTATTACTCCCCTAGCAAAATGTTAATGAAAAGAAGGCCTCACCATTATACATCTCAGAAGGAAACATACAAAGCAGATCGATGTCACGTAGCCAACTTGCACAATATAAATTATAGTAATGAATTAAAATATATCACATCGTTAGGTGTCGCAATTGTGAGGGAGATAAGTTCGCCGGATTCTGGGTTTCTTGGTCGCCGGATTCTGGGTTTAAGGTCGCCGAAATCTGGGTATAAACGTGAGGAAGATGAAGATGAAGGGTGATTAACCAAAACAATGAAATGACGATTTTACCCTCATGTGCAAGGCACATTTGGACATTAACTGACTTTGACTAACAGAGAATTGGTCAAAGGGACTGATTTGGCATTTAAAGGCCAAGGTTTGGACTCCCACGATGAAAAGGCCGAGTTTCGTCTCATCGCGATGCACCCTGCCAAGTTTAGGGACCAACGGTGTATTTTAGTCTAATTTTTAAAATTCAATCCTCTTTAATTTGATATAAATCTTGCTAAATATTTCAAACTTTTTTTTACATATCAAATGGGTCTCGATTTTTTTTTGGGCATTTTCGGCCCTATTTTTACCCTCATAAATGTTGAATCGTTAAAACTTAAAACATGAAAGTTATAGATTTTGGTTCACTCTTTACACATGTTTTTGAATTACTCAAATCCGATGTCATATGAGTAAGATATCACATGTTAAAGATGACATTTTACTCATATTTGTTGCACACAAAGTGTTTGATGAAATGACTAGCTTAGATTTTTAGTGTTAAAATTGAGTTAAATGCACTAATTTTTATACAACAACACACCTTTAATCATTTTATTAATGTAGAATTCAAAAAGTGATGTTTTTGTTAATTTATTTTGTTCATCAATATTTATTGATGAACAAATCAAAATCACTGATGAACTTACTTTTTCAAACACTGATGAACATACATAATATAAATAAAACACTAATGAACATCAATGTTTTTCTATATGAAACCTTATTGCGCTACCTAAAATATTGATGAACAAACACAATTGCGGATGAACATTGATGAACAAACATTATATCCCTAAAACAATTGATGAACACTGATGTTCATCAGCATTATTCTATGTTTTATCTAAAACATTGATTAAGAAACTAAATGCACTGATGAACAACATAATTACTACACTATCATAATTACATCTTTACGGTCCGCAACAGAATTCATAAATCACAATTAATTTAAATGACTAAAAGAGATTTATCTTGTAAAAGTACATTTAAATGCACTAATTTGTGTATTACAATACATCTTGTGTTATTTTTGTTGCTTTTAGCTTTTTTTTAATTGATGAATAAAGATTAAGCGATGAATAAACAATCAATCGATGAACAATGTGACCATAACTGATGAACATTGTGATTTTTTTAGACAACCGATCAATATTATGATTTTTTTAAAAGCAGATAAACCGATGAACATTATACTCTTTTTAGGAAACCGATAAGCGATGAACAAACTAACTGATGAACTACAACAACTGATGAACAATATCAACTTTAAATCTATTTTGGTACACCAACAAAGTATACATATACATTTCAACTTATAATATCTTCTAGTTTTTTTATTAACATAAGTAAAACGGCCGTGGCTACTGATAAACAATAATAAAACGCTTGATGTTATTGATGAACACAAGTAAAATGGCCAAAAAGACAGTTAATGAACAAAATCTCGTTATGATGAACAGATTTATGTCTTGTTCATCACTTAATATTGTTCATCGCCTCATCAGTATTGAACAAGATTAATTGATGAACAATGACTGATTGATGAACAATACTAACTGATGAACATAATTAATTGATGAACAAAAACTAACTAATGAACCAAACTTACATTTTTTTAAAATGTTAACGATTAAAAAACATTATTTTTTGAATCTTACACTAATAAAATAATGAATAATGTGTTGTGGTACAAAAATTAGAGCATTTAACGCTAATTTAACACTAAAAATCTAAGCTAAACATTTCATCAAACACCATGTGTGCAACAAATAAGAGTAAAACGTCATCTTTAACGAGTGATATCTTAATAATATAACATCATACTGGAGTGATTCAAAAACATGTGTAAAGAGTGAACCAAACTCTAAAACTTTCATGTTTTAAGTTTTTAACGAATCGACATTTATGTTGGTAAAAAATATGGCCGGAAATGCTTAAAAAATAAAGAAAATTAACACCCATTTAGTATGTAAAAAAAGTTTTGAAATTTTTAACAAAATTTATACCAACTTAAAGAGGATAAATTTTAGAAATTACGGTGAAATCGTTTTTTTCTAAAAGTTTGTCGTTTAAGAGATATATGCGTTTGAATTTTGAGGTGGAAAAGGAAAAATGGGTTAAATGACCATTATACCCCTAAACGGATTTTTTTTTATATAATTTAAGGTGGAGGACATGTGGCACACTATGAGTGGCTTTTTTTTACACTCTTTAGATTTATAACCCTTTGCAATAGATCCCGACTCTCATTGTCATTATACCCTATATCAAATCTGATACCCATTGTAATTCCTAACAACAAATCAAACGTCTGTCATAGAGAACTCCTTATGCAAGGAAGCAATAATCCGTTGTAATAAACTAGCGAGAGAAGCGAAGCACAATATCATCCACATATAGTAGCGTAAACGCAGATCGTCAATCGTCGGTAAATAAATAATGAAGAATCACAACGACTCAAGTAAACCCAACAAGAAGAATATAAGCAAAGAAACCGTTGAAACTCGCCCGAGGCACTTGCTTAAGACCATAAAGAGAACGTAAAAACAAACATAATCCGGATGCTCGGGATCCCGAAAACCCGTGGTCGATGCATAAACAGTTTTAGCCAAATCACCATGCAAAAATGCATTCTTGACATCAAGCTGATGAACAGGCCAATGTCAAGAAATAGCTAAACTAAGAACTGTCCGAATGGTGCCCGGCTTAACAACCAGACTAAAAGACTCATCAACATCCACTCCCTCCACATGCGTGCTACCATTGGCGACAAGACGTGCCTTGTACCGACTAAGAGTGCCATCAGCCAAATACTTATGGCGAAATAACCACATACACCTAACAACATTAACACCCGCAGGACGAGGTACACAAGTCCAAGTTTTATTCTTAATAAGCGCATTATATTCATCAATCATAGAATTTCGCCAATTTGGATCATCAAGAGCAGCCTTATACTTAGGATTAGGACGAGTAGTCCCGACACGAGAACGTGTGACCATGGGATGAATAGATACAACAGCTGGTGGCATTGGTGGGCCAGGGACAGGTGCGGGAGAGACAGGTGGCGTTGGCGTTGGTGTAGGTGGGGCAGGGGATGTAGGTATATTGACTGGTTCGTGAGGTGTAGGTATGTCAACTAGTGGTATAGGAATCGGGTTTAAAGTAGGACCAATTGGGGTGATGTTGATAATGGTGGAAATGAGATTGGAAGAATCTTCCAAAAAATCATAGGATGGAGTGGATTTGGACGGATGGGTTTAAAACGGAAAAACCGTTTCATCAAATGTAACACGACGAGAGATAATATTTTTTTTTGGTATTTAGATCAAGACAACGATAGCCAAAATGATTGGCAGCATGTCCCAAAAATATGGCTGGTGTAGCGCGAGGTCCTAATTTATGGTTGGTATCAATATGTGGGTAACAAAGGCATCCAAAAACATGAAGTACACTATAATCAGGTGTAGCACCAAAAAGGCGGGTAAAGGGTATGTCATTGTTAATGGCACGGGAAGGTAGAATATTGAATAAATAAACAGCCATATTAAGAGCCTCAGTCCAATAGTTGGTTGGTAAATGTGCTTGGAACAATAAAGTACGAATAAGGTTATTGATGGTACGAATCATGCATTCAGATGTTCCATTTTGTTGAGAGGTGCGGGGGAAAGAAAATCTAAATTGGATGCCATTGGTTGAAAATAACTTATGAAAGGCGGTATTATCAAACTCACCACAATGATCACACTGAAACGAATTAATTTCACACTTAAACTGAGTACGAACATAACTACGAAACAACTGAAATTTAGACAAAACATCAAATTTATTCATTAATGGATAAACCCAAACATACTGAGAGTAATGATCAAGAAACAAAACATAATACTTAAAACCAGAAAGACTCGGAATTGGGGATGTCCACAAATCCAAGTGAACAATGTCAAAACAAGAAGTAACAGTACTAGACGAACTAACAAACGGAAGCTTCATGTGTTTACCAAGCTTAAAAGCATGGCAAAGAACGGGAAGCTTGTTAGGATTTAGAAAATTCGGTAGTTAAAGAGTCGGTCACCTCAAGAATATGTATTCATTAGAAAGCTCGTAGTCGTAGTCATGTAATGTTAGTAAGTAGTTTGTTAAGTAACACCGTGGAGGACGGACGGGTCTTTACCCACTGTATGCCTGATCCACAGCCCATAGGAGGCGTGTCTTGTAAGAAACTATAAATACCCTCTATCTCCCAAGGTAGAGGGTTGGAGCTTTCAATATCATTTTTCTTTGTCTCACTAAAGTTCCCAACACTCTTCCATTTTCTCGCTCTAGAACTCATTCTATACGCCCCTTGTGATTGTGAGTTTATGTGTTTATGAAAACCAATATGTTATAAATGGTATCAAGAGCCATGGTTTGATCACTCATCTTTCACGTTCTTGGATTTCTAGTGGTTTTCATAAGGTTTTTGGGTTTGAATGAGTTTATGGTAGTTTGCATCATTTGGATCATTTCTTGTGTTAAAGTTTGGATTTTGATAGTACTTTTGTGTTTAGAATCATTATAAGTGTTTAGGTTTTGGTTTGGAAGGCTTGAATCATCGTGGTTGGGTTGTTTTTGGATTGAAAAGTGGTATTTTTTGAATATTTCTTGGATGCGATTTGAGTCACGTTAAGACATTCTTCTATGCGATTTGTCCTAAAAAACTAAGCGATTTGTCTCTTTAGTGAATGCTTTTTGAAGCGATTTGTCAAATTAAGCGATTTGTCCCTTAAGCGATTTGTCTCTTAAGCTATTTGATACTTAAGCGTTTTGACACTTAAGAGATTTGTCTCGAATGCGATTTGTGTAGGAAGCGATTTGTCTAAAGCGATTTGTCACCAGTGCGATTTGTCTCAAGCGATTTGTCAAAAGAGGATTGATAGAAGCGGTTTGATACTCTGCGTTTTGAAGTGTGCGATTTGTGGTATGCGTTGAACTCTGCGGTTTGACAAAAGTGCGGTTTGACCATTTCATCAGTGCGTTTTGTTGACTTTTCCCGACAAAACTTCAAACGACCATAACTTTTGAACCGTAACTCCGTTTTCAGCGTTCTACCCATCAAAACGACCGTGAGAACGAGGAGAATGGCATTTCAAATGAGCTAAAGTTGATTTGGGTCAACCTTCGAGGCCTAAATCCGCTCCGAACAGAAGTTATTGAGGTTTTTAAGTTTTTAGACCCAAATTTCTCCTTAAAAACGTGCATCAACCAATCCAAATCTCAACCAAACAACATCTCTGCTAATCCTACAAACAATCATAAGTCCTAACACACAATTTTCTATCATTGTGTCAATCTATCAATCATCTTAACACGTTCTATTGGTCATTGCTTGACGGTTTCTTCTTGATTTTGTAAAATCCCGCGAAAGATTCTATTTCTCGGTTTAAATCATAGATTTGTAAAATACCGCACGCCAACATCATGCCTAACGATTGATTAAGTTGTATCTAAGATACTCGGTTTATCTGACGTGATCGTGAATGTAAGATACCTAACAATGTACAATGACTATCGTGTTTGAGTCGGATGATGCTAAAATGGATTCTTGGTGCTCAAATTCACAGAGAGAGGTACACCACCACAACCTGCAAGTTAATGCAAAGGAACACTCCATGGAAGCTTCGGATGTACCTAAGAAAGATATGCACCACCACAACTCATGTAACGTTAATGCGAGGAAAGTCGCATGGAAGTTTCTCGCACCTAGGCGTGCATCTACTACTCAAAATGATGATTATGAGCTGCATGAGTACTTTGCATTTATCCCTGATGATTCCCTTACCACTGAGCTTAACATATATAAGGATCAGGTTGCCATCTATGAACATCGTGCTAAGTTTGAATTGACCACCCGTGAGCAGGAGATGGATAGCCAAATACGTACAGTTATTAGAAAAAGTAATTTTAGGGAAGAAATGTTAAAACAAGAGTTAAACTCCTTACAAGAAAAGCTCAATAAAACTGTTAAGCAAAAGCAAGAACTTCAAGAAAATGTACAAGTGCTTAAACATGAATTTAACGCTAAGGAATCAAAACTTTTGAATGATTTTTCTAACCTAAAAACTTTGAAAAACAAACTTGAAAACAAACTGTAAGTACAAGGGAACACCATTCAGACTGCTCACATGATTACTAAGCATAGAGTTTTAAGCGATAAGCATAGTATTGCCCTTGTAGAGGAACCCAATCCTGAGTATGGTAAAATAGCGAAGGCTGCTCAAAAGGTGGTCTATGATGGTAATGAGATCCTTAAGCCTAGGCAAACACCATCTTGCATAGAGTAATCAAGAGGATAGAAAATTAGAAGATGCTTCTAAAGAGAAAATGGCAAAGAAATTAAATGATCCACGTGTATGAGTATAATATAATGCTTAAATCCCATGATTATACTAAGGAAAATTGGATTGCCTTGAACAAGTTTAGACCTCAAACTTTATTAACCCCTGAACAAGTGTTTTGGAAGAAAGATATTGATAAGCAAAAAGCTGATGAAGTTGTTGAAAAGAATCCTCCCCTTAGGAAATTGCCTCCAGCTACTGTGTATCCACCGAATAAACCAATGCATTTAGTGACTAGAACTCTTCCCACTCAAAGTAAAACCTTAATCAGCCTATATGTAGTCTACCAACTATTCGTTGATTTTGAGAAAACATGTAAGAAGAGAATCACTCCAACCGGAATTACTGAGGGGAAAGGGGTTTTGAGCAAACAAAAGAATGTTATCTAACTGAGGTCATGCCTTTCTTTAAAAATTAAAGATCAATTTGAAAGTCTCCAACAAGGCATTGATACAAAGATTAAAGAAATGAAAAGGGTGTTTAATGAAATGGAAAACGAGGTAAAGATAAATGAATGTGAGCTTAAGAGTAATGAGATTGAGAGGAAGAACCTTCACATCTTTAACGATAATTTGATTTCTAGATGTATTGCTCAAGATGTGTTCTATACTATTACGAATTATTTCATTACTGCTTCTCAATTTCATGAATTGTCTATTGCTTTGAAAGTCTCCCAATATCGTGTCATTGAGCTTGAAACAAAAATTCAAAATTGCAGGACAAAATCGAAATGGATGATCATGATAACATGGTCAGGCATTTTTCTAAATTAGAAGTTGATTATCTTGATTTACAATTAAAATATCAACATCTTAAAGAAATTGTTAAAACCTCAAATGCTAAGACATCTTCGGATCCTCCTGAGTTTGATGCAGTTTTTGAAATAAACAAACGTGATGAACAAATTCGAGCTCATTGTAACACGATCAAAAGGTTGAAAGCCTAAATTTCACAATTGAATGGTGAAATGAATGAAGTGACTGGCTCCTGTATGCCTCCACCTTTAGATTCTCAGAATTTCCAACTTCAAAACATGATTAATAAACTGCAAAAGGAAAATGAATGTTTTCAAGTTAAAATTTCAAAAGTTAATGCTCAAAACAAAGAATTATGTGATTCACTCAAGGTTAATCATGATAATAACAGTGAAAAGGTAACTTCTTTGCTTAACGAAATTGACTTTCACAAAGGCGTGTTCTTATTTTATCTTGAAGTCGGGGATGGTTGGATGCATGACTTTCAATGATAACTTGCTCGTGATTGAATTTAAGTTGAAGACTTGGTTTATCTAGTTACCAGCAGTCGGTATGGATGGTTGAAGACCTGGTTAACTATCACTTTAAGAAGTTACATTGTTTTACTCAGTGACACACGCAAATGACGTTGTGGATAATCGCAAGATGTGTTAATGTCTCATACTTTGATTGAGTATTAAGTACTTAAGAGATTTGCTTGGAGCATAAATTCTCGACACCGTTCTTCCAACATTAGTGCAAGATTAAGATACAAATGCGGGGATATCTACTTCAGTTTCAAGTTTGGTATATCGGGTTTGCTTCTTCAGTGGTCACTTCAAATTGTTTACATATGGGTTGATAAAGATAGTCAGAGAGAGTTTATGTAGCAGTTGATTCTCACATGATTCATTTGAGCTAATTTGTTGTTCTTCTCTATTTCAAGAATATTTGGTATATATATATAATGTGTTGCTGATTCTGAGGTATCAAAACCAGCAAGGGGGAAGGAGACATACATCTAAACACACAACGAGTATACGTGATGTACCTAATACTTCTTATCTATTGAAGTAATCATGGGAAAGACATATGTCATAACCGTAGAGAAACTCAGTGTTTAGTCATAGCCTTTGGTGTGTTATTCCAACTATTTGGGGGAAGAATGTATTATTCCAACTAGTTGGGGGAAGGGTATATTATTCTAACTATTTGGGGGAAGGATGTATTATTCCAACCATTTGGGGGAAGTGGTCTATGGATACTTTTGGTATGTGTTAACTCAGCCTTCAGTAGGAAGAAATATGAGAAGAATATTTGGAACGTGAGATGATATTGCTTATCGACATCTTCTATATGATTTATGATAAAGTGCTTTCGATTAGTGCTTCATGTACACAATGTAATGATGATTACGATGAGATCGCAACCATCGTGGGGAGATATGTGTACATCAGGGTCGCACAACATGTTCACATGATCGAGCTTAATCAGTTATTCTGGAGTCGACATCCACAGAGAAGATCAAGTGATTAAACCAGTTATCGAAGTCGTTGTTTCTTCTCTTGTTGGGTACTTGTATACATTATGGGATGAATGGTTATATGGAAGATAACTGGAATGCACTTAGTTAAATGAAGATGTTGATATGTTGTTCCCCTGAATAGACAAATGCTTTCTCAATCTCGAAGAGTAATGTGTACTTCGGGGACGCACAATAGGTTCATGTGATCGGGTTCAATCGTTTATTCCGGGTTTAATAACCGCAGAAATGATCCGTGTTAACTTGTTACTTCGTTGTTATCATCTTCTTCGGGTTCTTGAGCTTCATACAATTAGACTGTTTGCTTCACTTCATCTTCTAAGGGGAAATGGTCTTAATTCGAAGTTTTTCGGTTTGGGGGGAAGCTACCAAAGATTCACATTTAAAAGGCTCATGTTCAGACGATTTTCTTAGAAGCCTCGAATGCTTTGGTGATGAAAGTTTAAGAGATGTTGATTTCTTTCTTCTACAACGTGTTGAACGATATCCTTATCTCAGTACTCATTTCATCATTCTCTTAAACTAAATTATCTTCTTTGTACATATTTTATCAAAAAGCAAAATACAAAATTATAAAACCAATAAAAAGAAAATAGAAAAAATCTAAAATGTTTAAAATCCATAAAAATTAGAAAATCTTGAAAAATTCCAAAAATATTGTTTCTTTTGTCATGTTTTCTTGGTTCGATAACATCTACGGACTTTGAATTGTCATTCAATAATGGCACGGGTCTTTAGATGAAGTTCGAATTGAAGTAAAAAAAAAAAAAAAAAAAAAAAAGAGATGGAGAAAATGATAGTTTATTGTCATATCAAAAGAACAGCTTTTAAAAGAAAGAACGAGCCATGCTTAAATTAATTTTTGAATCTTCATGTTCTGATTCTAAAAACAAATGTTTGTCGCCAAAAAGACAAATGTTTCCATCACAAATATTTTTCCTTCTAAATATTCTTCTGAAAAATATTTGTCATCTAATGAAAACAAAAATGCTTTGAAAATAACTCAGACTATATTTTTGAAAATCATCTGGCCTTATCATTTGTCAAAATCTCTAACACTCAAACAACAACTAATGTCATTGATTGAGGGGCAGAATGATTTCCATCAAAGCAAAAAGTTATTTTTCAAACAATTGGCACGTAATCGAGCAAGGTCTTATTTTGGATAATAAAAAAGAACAATGTTTTTGTACTATTGGATCCAGACCTAGGCTAATGTTGTGTTTTCATAAGATACTTAAGCATGTTTAATCATTGGAGTTTAAAGTCTCTGAATTCGATCCTTATCAGTTAAATGTTTTAAAAGCAAGTCACAATTCTCCTCAAAAGCTTTCAAAAACAATTTAAATCAATAAAGATCACATATCTCAAAGGATTTGAAAATTGTGATCGGGGGAGAATGCATGATTTAAATTGGATATAAACTGATAATTCAATAAGTGGTTCTATAAAGATAATAACATGCACTCCTCCTACATGTGCCAAACGATTTCAAATTTTCCATGCACATGTTAAGGGGGAGCATCTATCTTAAACCAAAAAGGATTGAAACGTGATTGACTTGTATCAAAAGTGCAGGTTCCCTCTAATATGTGCAAAACTCTTTCAAATCTCGATGGACATATTGAGGGGGAGCAATCATAAAGAAAACCTCATCCTTTCCCAAAAATATTTTCAACAAAGTATTTAAAATACTAAATTTGATCGGGAAAGTGATAATGATAATTTTAGAAAATGTTGTTCAAAGAATTGAATACTTCATTCTTAGATTTCTATGTCCTCTTACCTCCATGTGCTAAAACAATTTCAACTATTTGATGCACATGTTGAGGGAGAGCTTTTTCTAAAAATATCAAAAATGATTCAGGTACAAAATACTTTGATCTTGTATCACAAGTACCTGGATTGATTTTCAAATGGTTTTCAATTAGTTTCATTGGGAGAAGAACAATACCAAAAGGACCAACCAAATTTACTTTATGCATGGAGATATAAGGATGGTTAGGTTAGGTATTCGTTCCCACGATCCCGCCAGAGCTGGAGGGATCTACCCAGGGACAATCCACTAGATAGTGTAGAAGTCCTTAGGTATGATGGAAAAAGGAGAAAATGAGAAATGGGAAGAGTGCGGATTGAGATAGAGCTAGAACTGGAATAAACCCAACAAGGTTCTAGTTATGAAATCTCGGTAAGCACTGAAGGGGTTGAAGAATGAAAAGAAATGAATGAAAAAAAAGGGTGAAAATAAATAGCCCTCCATTATTTCAACCTTAGGGCAGAAACCGGGTTCAATTCATATGCTACTGGTGGTTACCAAGGTAACACCGGTATTGAAGACAAGCGTCATGGACCCAGTGACGCACTGAACCTAACTTCCAAAGCTACTCAAGTTCCTCTTAAAAGGACTTGTTTCATTCTTTCGGGGAACCTACATAATCTATCGACTTTCTTTTAGAGATTGTTGATATTGAAGAAGGATACCCTCTCCCTAGTCTCCGGCATAGGAAACCAAAGTGCACTATTGAGTCTAGAGCCACGAGATCATCAATAAATCTCATTAGGATACACTATTAATGAAGACTTGTTGTTTCACACAATGTGGAAAGTAAGAATATATTAAGAGTCGTACGCATTATCCTTGTGGTATTGCCAGAACATCCGAGTGATATGTTAAGTATTCACGATGAAGATGGAAATCCTTCTAGAGCCAACATCAAACAAGCTCTTGGTGGGTGACATTTGAGATCTTTCCAAAAGATCAAGCTTGTGACAATTGGATAGAAACGATGGGGCGATTCAATCTTGAATCAACCTTGGTCTAGGAAATGGATTGACGAATACCTTTGAAAAACCGGTCGTTGTGCCAAAAATATTTTCCTTAGCACATAGACTGTGTATTAATGTTTCAAAATTAAAGGGTATTTATGATTGATAATTGATTTTTCATAAAACCTTCGTTGTATTGCAAAACACTTTCTATTAGGCAATACACGATTGTTTTCAAATCATTTTCATCAATCGGTGAATCTCAATCATTTGGTTCACTTACTCGGGTTGTCTTTTGAGATGTTCGGTTTGAGAATGGCTAGAAGCATTGCGAAGCCTGTCAAGGAGATTCTTCGAATTATACCGATCACGGGAAGTACTTGTCTTGATCAACGAGGAACCGTGGGCCGTGTACCTTAATTCAACGAAAGTGATCAAAGACACTTTCGTGCGCTTTATTGCTAACTGTTGTATGCAGGAACACCCGACGGTTGCAGCTGATCAGATTTGAGAAGTCAATCCATTGCCACATGCTCACACATCGCTTTCACATCTAAAGAAATCATGATAAGTGTTTATCTTCATCAACTGACTCTGATATTTTTCAATCCATGCTTCTGCTACTCTGATACAAATATCACGAATCAACAAAGCTTCCGCTACCCTGATGAGAAGATATCATGATCCAAAATGTGAGCATGACGGTCCGAAAGTCACAACTTCACATAATGGCAATACATCAAAAGGATGAGTCAGAGATTTGTTGTGGCTGATGATCTCAAAGTTGGCTCAAAACTCACTATCACGTGGATCAGTTAAAGACCTCCACTTGAATCAACAAAACATGCATAACATGAAGATTCAAAGACTACGGACTACAAGAGCAAAGAACTTAAACAAGAATCCAAGAACATCTAAAATGTAATATCTGTTTGTAATCAATGTAAATTGAGGTGACCTCCCTTAGGGGGAGATTGTTAGGATTTAGAAAATTCGGTAGTTAAAGAGTCGGTCACCTAAAGAATATGTATTCGTTAGAAAGCTCGTAGTCGTAGTCATGTAATGTTAGTAAGTAGTTTGTTAAGTAACTAATGCAGGTTTTACTGACCAGGTTTTAATATTTATAGTTACTCGTTATACCTATGGTCTACCCTAATGCACTAACGGCAGTGTACCCGGTCGTGTGTAGTGTAGTAATCGGTAAAGCCGAGGTCGTCCCAAGATCTATGTGTGATGGATTATTACTATGTCTAGGTGTCACAGATTAATAATGGTTTCGATAGGGATTTAATTAATTAAACTACTAAAGCAGATTAAAATAAAAGCAGATAAATGGTAAAGGGAAAATCAATAGAGGAGAGTGGTGCTAACCTAGTTAATCCTCCTAGCTAGTAATGTCTACGTCTGCTTACTTCCAATTACTTCAGGTGGGGTCAAAGTCTAGAGGACAATATTTGGTCAATTCGCCTAACCTATCAAAGAAAGATGCCACCAGGAGAAGTCGGTGTCCCTCATAAGTCCCGTTGTTCCCGGTCCCTTAAGCCAAGTCATTAAATACCGCTACATGCTATATTTATAATAGTGAGTGCCCGGCCGTTAGGAACTTAGACACTCACCCCTAATTCTTAAGTTCATCCAAACGATAGGTGATCGGTTGGTCAAATCGCACAAGTAGAAAAGGTCGTCGGGTTGATCATATCTTACCCTTCCGTCTCGGTCCGCTCACCTAGGGTCAGTTGGTCATATCTCCTAGGCAATTGGCCTCTACCGCCATTCAAAACTACCGAACCAAGGGTGGCTACCAATAAACTATGCATGCATACACTTAGAAATAATTGTACGGAAGTAAAGTAAACGCAAACAAAACAATTAAGGAATCATAACTAGGCCAACACCAAGAGGTGCTTAGCTCATATTAATCATACAAACCAATTCAATATTCAAAGGTACGAAATACATGAATTGATAGTAAAGAAAATATAAAATGCTAATGCTTATCGTAGGGGAGTGATTTCTCCTTGGAGACAGACTCCAGTATGCTCCTCTAGACCTGCCTTGAGCTTTTTCCCATGTTCTCTGGTTGTTGTGTGTGGAATGGGATGATTAGAAATCTTTGGAATTTGGGGTATTTATAGGCGGATCCGGGTTACTGGCAGAACTATAACATGAGTTACGCCAGTAACCTTCTATTTCATCGTATTTTGCACTAGATTTGCTAGTTACGGCGTAACCTTATAAGTGGTTACGCCGTAGTCTTCAATAAACTTGGTTACGCCGTAGTTGAGGTAATAGTTATGGCGTAAGTATCAGCGGCGTGGAACCTCATTTGACCTAATATAGTTACGTCGTAGCCTTTGGGAGGAGTTACACCGTAACCTTCTAATAAGTTGGTTTTCTGAGTCACGCAATAGTTACGGCGTAATGTGAGAGAAGAGTTACGCCGTAACTTCTTCAAAATCAGGATACTAAGATAAATCTTTAGATAATTCTCCAATTCCGCGTCTCTTTAGCTCCAATGCTCGTAATTTACCTGAAAGTGGAAAACAATGGAAAACAAGCGTAAATCCATATAAATGATATAAATTACAAGCATTATCTGGGAAATTGACACTTAATAATCGGGACTATTTGATGTTATCAAATATCCCCACTTGAACTCTACTTGCCCTCAAGTAGACCTTATTAGAAAGATTCCTAAAAGATATCTCCCAAAACACCGAAAATATAAGTTTACAAGTCCCTTATGCTAGAATAAAACAAAGCCGAACACCTCACGAAAGGGGAACAAAACACTCAAATCTCTCAACTATTCTAAGTGTCAATTTCGGGTTGATCACTCAATCGCATATCATAGCATGTATTCTATCATAAGCTTGGCGGTTACACAAATCTCCACCACTAGAGTTAAGGGATAAACAATTCTCGAAGGCAATATGGGTAGACACGACAAAGGTTAAGGGTGACTCGTCATTACTAACATGTCACGCGAAGTGGAAAAATTAATGATACATGACCAAATCCATGGCCAAGACACCAAAGATTGCTCGTTGCATCACCTAGACACGCTTCATGACTAAAGGGTAGGATAAGACATGGGATATATAAATGGTGTAAAATAAAAACAAGGTGTAGTCTAAATCTATAACCAAGTCACCACCACTTACCGTCCGCCCAAAGTTCAAGCTTTGAAGTCAAGAAACCGGATCATGAAATACAAGGTAGCTGTGTCATTAGAGGACGTCGTGATGGGCACACTACCTTTTCTCCAACTGTTGGCATAACTACCAACTTCAATATTCAAATGTGACCGAGGTGGCCTCCTCGATACTAAATCTATAAAGCTCATAATATAGTGCTTATAACAACGCACTTTACAATAACTAAATCATAACAATTTTTATTTTTTTTATTTTTTTTTATTTTTTTTCAACGTAACAATAATAACTTAAACATAATATCCCCCCACTTGAGATGAACAATGGGAATTCGGGGGTCTTCAATGATCTTCAGGAATGTTGTCGATGAAAGCATGATTTTCGAACCTTTCCACTCGAACCTTGAACTTAGGCAAATGATGACTTCTTAATCACAAATAAAGACTACAGGGTAGGCTAAGGTGTATAGGTGTATCGAAACAATATATCGGGATAACAAAATGAAAGGAATGGCTCAGATGGGTGTATCTAGGGGTATCTTGCACTAAAGGTGAGTGCAACAAAAGGGTTTCACATGGGGGTCGAGAAGTCGAGGTGACTAATCGATAGACACACAATGGTAGGTCGTTTGGGTGATAATCCTATAATATTGCCTTCTAAACCGAAAAGTCCAAATACATCGAGCTAACTCAACATACCTCGCCTATGGTCTCGAAATGATGCAAAGGCCAAGTTCTAAAGTTTACAAGCTACCCAAGACACTCATAATTTGGTGGATTTGGGGTAAAATATTGGAAACGGATAAGGCTAATCTCACCATATAATATCAAGGGTTGTATGTGCTCGGCTAAGGTCTAATCTAGTTAGATTAAGAAAAACGTGTCAAAATTTTAAAAATGGCATAATTTTTCAAAATAAACTAGAAAAACAAGGGCAGAATAATGTTCAAGAGATAATTCTACTCTCGTCCCCCCACTTGAATTGTACAAAGTCCCTTTTATACTAAGCATTAAATAAAGGTGAAGAGAAAAGTAGAATTAGATCGAGAACTTCCCTGAAATTTGCTCCATTAAGAAAGAAGGCCCACGAAAAAGAGACGTGCCTTCGTATAAGCATCATGAACAAACTTAAATCCCTGAAATCACACTACCGAAAAGCATAATTCTATAATGAAAAACAAACCTAACTCACTTTCGTAGGAATCACGGTTGCATTTACCATATGCAACAAGCCTTTTAAACCACTTGGTGTCCCAAGTGGACGAGTGAAGTCTCGTGAGGGTTTACAGGGAACACACCCACAAAGTTCATTTAAAATACTAATACAAGGTTATTGTGTTTTAAAATGAAAGAATTAAAGCAGATGAGGGTTACGTCGTAACTCTTATGAGGAGTTACGCCGTGAATCGCGTAACCGACATAAGTCGCAAAGCGAGTGGTTACTGGCGTAACCATCGAGATGGTATTACGCCGTAATTATTAATGCGCCAAGAATTGCTGCTAAAGGTTGGTTACGGCGTAATCACTTAGATGAGTTACGCCATAACTCGGTCGATCAAGAAACAAGAAGAAGAATTACTTCCTCGCTTCCAGTAAAATGGTTAGAAAACACAAACCCTACTAAATGGAAATAAAACAAAGAAATGGATAATTCGGGTTGTCTCCGAAAGAGCACTTTTCTTTATTTACGAGTCTTTGTTAGACTTAGAGCCATGAGGCTTTAAGGGGCCTTTGGACTCGCCGACTTCCTCCACTCGTTGGCACTCATTCATCCATTTGTCAAACCCCTTTTCCTCGTAGTATTGGATGCCATCTGTTCCAAATTCATGTGAAAGCCATTCATCATGTGATTTTCCCCGGTCATCATCTTCATCAATAAGACTACTAGGAATACTTATGCTAGATCTTGCACCGTTTATTGTGTCAGTGAGATGATTGTACTTATACTGCTTAACCAGTCCCTTATGGATTTTCGAGCTCCCAAATCTTATTTTGTACCGATCTTCTAATGCTAATTCAATATCATGTCGCTCTCCCTTGTGAGGGTATATCCATTCATTTGCCTTTCTTTCACATTTTGAAGACGAGTAAACGGTGGCCATGCTGTCACTGATTCTCTATCCTTGGTTGACATCGAGTTGCAGAAATGTTTGTTTGGAACCGGAGTTTCCTCAATGCCTTGGACAATTTCTTTATGTTTCTGCTTACAATTATCAGCATTCTCTCTACTATCATTAGTAATAGGATTAGAGTGTAAAGCAGGATCTAGCGATTGAACATTAACAACATCAACATTATTTGAAATTTCAACTTTTGGTTTTAAATGCTCTTTCATACTAAAAGTTATTCGTTCATTTTCGTTCCCAAAGAAATTTGTTTTTCAAAAACCTTAATTTGAGCCCTACAAGTGGCCAGAAAAGGTCTTCCAACAATTAAGTTGTAAGCCTCCCGCTTCCCATGTCAATAACCACAAAATCGATTGGGAAAAAGAATTTTCCAATTTTTAAAAGCACATTATTCACAATTCCCGTGGTACGACTTTAGAGAAATCACCATTTCTATCATAATAGTTGTTTCTTTTAAATTGGTAAGTTTTATTTTATCAAATAAAGTGGTAGAGATAAGGTTTACCCCAGCCCTAAATCGACTAATGCGGAATCTTAATGTTACCAATAGTGCATGGGAGAAGAAAATTTCGGTATTGTCAAGCTCAAGAAGTTGGCTCGGCAGACCTCGTCGCCTTCGATTTATCATCCTCTCTTAGGTAGTTAATCCCGGAAAGATCATTAGTGATAGAGGATGTGCCGCTTTTCTTTGCTTTATCTTGCTCAAATATGGCCTTGCAGCAATGGCTTTAGCATTACTCGTTTCAAGGTTTTTAGCCAATTGCCCAATTTGTATTTCGAGGTTTTAATCGCAGATCTTGGTTACGTAGGTTCATATTGGTGTTCTCCTTCACTTTGACCATCCATTCCTTGAGTTTATCTCCCCTTTTCGTAGATTCTTCGATGTTCCTGTGCATTATTTCTTCAAGTCTAGGTTTAGGCGGATTGTTGTTGATTCTTGTGTAGAATCCAGGGGATTTTTCTCGATATCTGGGCCCGTTATTATTGTAGTTGTTGAAAGGGGATTCTCTTCCATATTTAACTTCTCTGATCCTTTTAACTTCCTCGTTGGAGGAACATTCTTTAGTAGGTGGAGTCCCCGTTTCGCTCTACTTGAATGGAATGCACATTTTCCTTGAGCTTCTTCATTTCTCTTCCAAGGCTTTCTAATTTTTGTTTATTGCTGCAAGGCCTTCCATATCTCCATTCTTACTTCGGTTGCTCCCTCCATTGTGCCATTTGTGAGAGTGGTCTTTGAATAGTTTCTAAAGCCAAAGTGGGTGTCATACCAGGAATCGGCCTTGAGAATCAATCATTTGTCTTGAGGAGATGTTCAGACCCTTGTAGAAGAAGTGCACCTTTTGTTGGATGTTGAGACCATGAGTAGGGCATTTGTATAACAATTCGTTATATCCTTCCCAAGCTTGGTATAACGTTTCATCACCCTCTTGCTTGAAGTTATGGATTTCTTCCAATTGCTTAGTCGTCTTTGATGGAGGACAGTATCTCTGAATGAAACACTTTTTAAGATAGGCCAAGTGTTGATGATCCCCAGCAGTAATCGATCAACCCATCTTTCGCAGCTCCCATAAGAGAAATAGGAATACTCGTAATATGATAGCATCGTGTGAGACTCTGGGAATTTTGAATAGGCTGACAATGTACTCGACGTTGTCTATATGTTCATGGGCATCATCAGTGATGCTTCAAGAGAAGGGATTTGCACGTAATTCCCTCATGAATTGAGGTTTGGTTTCGAATTGAGCATCTTCTGCGATAGCCGGCCTAACAATCCCTGGTCCTTGTTCTTCCCTTGTTAATGACAAATATTCCTCAAGAGTGAGGTCATCAATGTTAACAACTTCCATGGTACTTAAAAACTAGAAATATGATTGTGAGAATAGTAGAAAAGTTTAAAACGAAATGAAAGACTTAATATTAATCCTAATATAACTCTCCAAGAAGCGCCAAAAACTTGATGCAGGTTTCTTGACTGTGTTTTAATATTTATAGTTACTGGTTATACCTATGGTCTACCCTAATGCACTAACGGGCAGTGTACCCGGTCGTGTGTAGTGTAGTAATCGGTAAAGCCGAGGTCGTTCCTAGAGCTATGTGTGATGGACTATTACTAAGTCTAGGTGTCACAGATTAATAATGGTTTCAATAGGGATTTAATTAATTAAACTACTAAAGCAGAATAAAATAGAAGCAGATAAATGGTAAAGGGAAAATCAATAGAGGAGAGTGGTGCTAACCTAGTTAATCCTCCTAGCTAGTAATGTCTACGTCTACTTACTTCCTATTATTTCAGGTGGGGTCAAAGTCGAGAGGACAACATTTGGTCAATTCGCCTAACCTATCGACAAAGATGCCACCACGGGAGAAGTCGTGTCCCTCATAAGTCCTGTTGTTCCCGGTCCCCTAAGCCAAGTCATTAAGTACCGCTACATGCTAGATTTATAATAGTGAGTGCCTACCGTTAGGAACATAGACACTCACCCCTAATTCTTAAGTTCATCCAAACGATAGGTTATCGGTTGGTCAATCGCACAAGTAGAAAGTGGTCGTCCGTTGGTCATATCTTACCCTTCCTGTCTCAGTCCGCTCACCTAGGGTCGGGTTGGTCATATCTCCTAGGCAATTGGCCTCTACCGCCATTCAAAACTACCGAACCAAGGGTGGCTATCAATAAACTATGCATGCATACACTTAGAAATAATTGTACGGAAGTAAAGTAAATGCAAACAAAACAATTAAGGAATCATAACTAGGCCAAGACCAAGAGGTGCTTAGCTCATATTAATCATACAAACTAATTCAATATTCAAAGGTACGAAATACATGAATTGAAAGTAAAGAAAATATAAAATGCTAATGCTTATCGTAGGGAGTGATTTCTCCTGAGACGACTCAGTATGCTCCTCTAGACCGCCTTGAGCTTTTTCCCGTTCTCGGTTGTTGTGTGGAATGGGATGATTAGAAATGCCGAATTCGTGGGGTATTTATAGGCCGATCGGGTTACGGTAACTATAACATGAGTTACGCCGTAACCTTCTATTTCATCGTATTTTGCACTAGATCGCTAGTTACGGCGTAACCTTATAAGTGGTTACGCCGTAGTCTTCAATAAATTTGGTTACGCCGTAGTTGAGGTAATAGTTACGGCATAAGTATCAGCGACGTGGAACCTCATTTGACCTAATATAGTTACGTCGTAGCCTTTGGGAGGAGTTACACCGTAACCTTCTGATAAGTTGGTTTTCTGGGTCACGCAATAGTTACAGCGTAATGTGAGAGAAGAGTTACGCCGTAACTTCTTCAAAATCAGGATACTAAGATAAATCTTTAGATAATTCTCCAATTCCGCGTCTCTTTAGCTCCAATGCTCGTAATTTACCTGAAACTGGAAAACAATGGAAAACAAGCGTAAATCTATATAAATGATATAAATGACAAGTATTATCGGGGGAAATTGACACTTAATAATCATGACTATTTGTGGTTATCAGTAACACCGTGGAGGACGGACGGGTCTTTAACCATCTGATGCCTCGATCCATGACCCGTAGGAGGCGTGTCTTGTAAGAAACTATAAATACTCTCTACCTCCCAAGGTAGAGGGTTGGAGCTTTCAATATCATTTTTCTTTGTCTCACTAAAGTTCCCAACACTCTTCCACTTTATCTCTCTAAAACTCATTCTATACGCCAGATAACATCAAATAGTCCTGAATATTAAGTGTCAATTTCTCCCGTTAATGCTCGTTATTTATATCATTTATATGGATTTACGCTTGTTTTCCATTGTTTTACACTTTCAGGTAAATTAAGAGCATTGGAGCTAAAGAGACGCGAAATGGAAACGTTACTAAAGATTTATCACAATATGCTTATTTTGAAGAAGTTACGGCGAACTCATCTCTCACATTACGCCGTAACTATTGCGTGACCCGTAAGTCCAACTTATCAGAGGTAACGGCGTAACTCCTCCCAAAGGTTACCACGTAACTCCATTAGGTCAAAGAGGTTCCACGCCGCCGATACTTCACGCCGTAACTCTCGCATCACTTACGACGTAACCAAGTTTATTGAAGACTACGCGTAACCACTTATAAGGTTACGCCGTAACCAGCAGATCTAGTGCATTTACGGTGAAATAGAAGGTTACGGCGTAACTCCTCTATGGGTTACGCCAGAACCCGTGATCCGCCTATAAATACCCCACGAATTCCAAGATTTCAAAGCATCCCATTCCACATACAACACTGAGAACGTGGGAAAAGCTCAAGGAGGTCTAGAGAAGCATACGGAGTCGCTTTCAAGGGAGAAGTCACACCATTACGATAAGCTTTAGCGCTTATTATTTCTTTTACTTTCAATTCATGTATTTCGTACTTTGAATATTGAATTGATGTGCATGATTAATATGAGCGGCTAAGCACCCTTTGGTGCTAGCCTAGTTATGATTACTTAATTGTTTTGTTCGTTTATCTTTACTTCCGTACAATTATTTCTAAGTGTATGCATGCATAGTTCTTTGGTAGTCACCGGTTCGGTAGTTTTGAATGGCGATAGAGGCCAATTGCCTAGGAGATATGACCAACCAATTCTAGGTGAGCGGACCGAGACGGAAGGGTAAGATATGACCAACCGACGATCCTTTCTACTGTGCGATTTGACAAACCGATCACCTATCGCTTGGATGAACTTAAGAATCGGGGTGTAGTGTCTAAGTTTCTAACGGCGGCACTCACTATTTAGAATCTAGCATGTAGCGGTACTTAATGACTTGGCTTAGGGACCAGAACAACAGGACTTATGACGGTGCGCTGATTTCTCTGTGGTGGCATCTTTGCCGATAGGTTGTATAATTGACCAAATGTTGTCATCTCGAATTTGACCCCACCAAGTAATTGGAATTAGGTAGACGAGACATAACTAGCTAAGAGGATTAACTAGGTTAGCACCACTATTCCTCTATTGATTTCCCTTCACACATTTATTTGCTTTTATATTCTACATTAGTAGTTTAATTAATTAAAACCCTATCAAAACCATTAATATTCTGTGACATTTAGACTTAGTAATTATCCGACACACATAGCTCTTGGGACGACCTTGGCTTTACCATTTACTACACTACACACGACCGGGTACACTGCCCGTTAGTGCATTAGGGTAGACCATAGGTATAGCGAGACACTATAAATATTAAGACCTGGTCAGTAAAACCTACATCGACGCCCCTTGTGATTGTGAGTTTATGTGTTTATGAAAACCAATATGTTACAAAGCTTCTCTTTATTACAAGAAATAGTATCACTAGACACAAGACGCCGCAACACTTCACTTCCTGGATGTCCAAGTCATTGATGCCACGTATACTGACTGGTAAGATAGGCTTGAGGAATTGGAGAAGGCTTCGTAACAGGGTAGAGATCACCCGTGCAATCACAACGGAGGAGTACCCGTTGAGTTATGAAGTCCTTCACATAAAAACCAAAAGGATCAAATTCAACAGTGCAATAATTATCACGAACAAACTGACGCACATAAATAAGATTTTTTACGTTATGAGGAGTAATTAAAACATTATTTAATTGAATAGGACGAAAAGGTGTAGACAAGATACTTTGACCGGAGTTGGTAACGGGAATGAAACGTCCATCACCAACCACGACAGACGGATAAATGCACTCATTAAGAATATCACTAAGACAATGCACATAATCATTAAGATGAGAGCTCGCACCTGTATCCATATTCCAATTACCAGCAGACAGGTCCTGAAGAGTGTTAGTAGTAAAAGCATGCGGCAAGAGAGTCGCTTGACACGACCCCTGTGGACCCGATGCTAGTAGTTGACCCGGGTTAAAAACTGAACCTAACGCCAGCTGTGGAGAACCGATCAAAGTCCCTGGCGGAACCCCTTGCGGCTGTGGACCTGCGGATGAACCTGCGCAAAATTGAACCCCAGGCTGTAGTGGACCGGCGTAGTGAACCGGACCTGTTGAACTCCCAAACTGAACCCCTGGCGACAGTGAACCACTGTTGTGAACGGAAGGCCATTGAACCCTGGTGGTACGGTAGCCCCATGTGGAGATGAACTTGCAGACTGAACCGGTGTTGTGGAGACGTTGAACCCCCATGGGAGACCTTGGGCTGGTGACAGGCCATACGGAAGGCTTGGGAACCTTGGGACTGTTGGGCCGGGTAGGAGTAATAAGGGGGTAATTGGGTCGATGAGTTATAAATAGGTGGGAATTGGGCCGTGGCATGATATGCAACCGGTGTAGTGGTAGAGGAATTTTTGCAAAGTATCTATATCCACAGAACTGGAACCACGAGGAAGTATTGTAGACTTACCATGTACGTCATTATGAAGATACCGACACGCCTCACCAAACGACAATGACCTTTAGTAAACAAAAAACAAGGTTTGTTTACTTTTTTCAATGGATTAGACGGACGCCGAGGAGTATTATTTGCCAATAAAACCATAGGATGTAGCATCCACAAACGGATCTTGAACTTTAGACATCATGCGCATCTCTTGCATGGTCAACAAAGAACGAACCGTTTTGAGATCGGGGAAGGGTTCCCGACTAGCAATAACTATTGAAATCACATCATACGTGGAGGGTAAGCCTTCAAGTGCAAACGTAACAATGTCATCATTACTAAGAGGAGATCCAAGACCATTCAAAACCAAAGAAATTGATTCAATTTTTTTAAAGTAAGCATCAATTGTTAAGTCCCCAAGCTTTAGATTACGTAACTCCGCCTTCAAAGACATAGCTCGAGGGCGTTTATTGTCTTGGAAAATCTCCTCAAGACACACCCACACCTCTTTAGCAGATTTAGGATTAAGTACAACCAGTCTTTTTTTGAAGATTCGCGGCAAGTGTGGAAAAGATCCAAGACCGAATGATGAAGTCGATCTTGAGCCATTCCGCATCTTTAGGGGTTGAATCCGTAGGAGGCGTAGTGGATGAAGAAGCTTCAGGATCAACAAGATGATCCAAGATCCACAACCATGACAAAGATGAGAAAAGTAATACACCTATGAGGAGTAATTCATCTCATCAACATCAAGTTTGATGGGAACAAAAGTGGTAAGGTGATTCATAGCCATAAGTTTATCCGATAACGCGAGGGCAGGTGGGGGAGGGTTCGTATCCGTAGTCATTGTAGTGTTTAAGGCTTAGTAAATCGTTCTTGTGTAACAAACTGATAGACAAACACGTGGAGAACAATCTAATCAAATTAAAACTTGGATAAGAAAGTGGTCGACAAATTAAAACACGTGGATAATCAAACTGTTTTTTTTTTCTTTTGGATAAGAAAGTGGTCTAATGGTCGAATAAAATATTGATGAATAATACTGGTCCAATAAAATACTGGTCGACAAATCACTTGTAATGGTCGAATAAAATATTGTAGTGAGTGGTCGAAAAAACACGGGTTTAGGGAATCTTGAAACAAGGCTATTAATGCAGTAAGGGCTAATCGAATAAAAAACCGGTTGCTCAAATTAAAAAAAAAATACACTTGTAGTAAGGGTTTAGGAAATCGTGAAACAAGGAAGGTCGACAACATTCTTGGTTGACAAACAATCAAACACACAAGGTCGAGAAACAATAATACTAAACGAATAAAAAATTGCGGAAGCAGAGAGTGAATCAGTTAGGGTTAATACCATGTAAGTTTGTGTATATTAAATGAATAATAATGAAAAATACATCAAGATTATATAAGCTATATAGTGAGCCTAATATACAATAGGCCATATACTAATTTTAATACTAATAGTCTAAGAGATGCATTATTCCTTTGTTGTTTATTGCATGGATTAAATTTATGATTTGGTTATTCTTGATGTATTCGTTAGCCACGTGTTTATTCTTTGATTAAATACCAATTAGCGCCTACTTTTGTTTACCATTCTGTCAATTCTCTATTTAAATTGGTTTTAATTCACGATACGATCATTGTGCTACGTTTTGGACGCATTATTTACTTTTGGACTTATTAATTGATTATGGCTGTGTTTGACGAAAGGCATATGAGAATCTTATGAGGTTTGGGCTTTTAAAATAAGTCGGATTATAAAATAAGTTTTATTTGTCATGTATGCTTATGAAATCATAAGCCCTTAAAAGAGTTTAAAACTTTAGCTTTATAAAAGGGATTAAAAACTTTAGCTCGAGGCTTTTGAACAATAAATTACTTATTACCCACAAAAATATCTAACATATACAAAAACTCATTTAATTATGTATTTTTTTAGTAATTTTGCATTAATAAGCCTAACCTTAAGCCCATTTGCCAAACAAGTTTACGAAAACACAAATTTCAACTTCGGCTTATAATAAAAGCCCTAGCCCCAGCCCAAGCCCTAGCCCTAGCCCCAGCCCATTGTTACGGTTTGCAAGTAAAGTAACTGCTTCTAATTTACATGCCGTCGATACTGCCGAAAAAGACAAAACGAATGCATGCGGTTCTAATTTGGATTATGGTGTTGACCTTGCTTCTAAGATCTGTAACCTAGAAAAACAATTGCTTGATGGTAAAGCAGTTTTATTGGGCGAAGATGGAAAACCACTCAAACCTACTAATTTTAATAGGAGTGCTATGAGTGATGAGGCTACGCGTACTGTTACTATGATTGCGTGTAAGAGTTTTAAAGAGGAAATGAGTGATGTTGCTTGTGCTTCTTTGCCTTCTGATGACAAGGTAGACAGCATACCAGTGACCAAAACTAATGTGGAAGCCCCCTCGTCTTATGCTTCTAAAATCAGCCCTACATATTCTACTAAAGCTAACTTTCGATTTATTAAAGAAATGTTACATAAGGATGTTGATTATGATGTGGGTTTACCTTTAGATTCGTTGCAAGAGGTGAATGAGCGGATGAAAAATTTGATTTATGGTTATTTTATTGGTAAAAGACTTGCATTTCCTGTGGTTGAATGGTTTGTGCGTAACAATTGGGGTAAATATGGGATGCCGAAAGTTACGATGAACGCGAATTGTTTTTTCTTTCAAGTTCTTGTCTGTAAAGGATGTCGAGTCTTTTCTCCGGGGATGGACCTTAGATGATTCGTGTAATCCCCATCTTTTTAACAAGTGGCCTCCATCGATAAGTCTTATTAAGGAATATTTGTCTTGTGTTCCAGTATGGGTGAAGTTTCACGATATCCCTTTAGTTGCTTATACTCAGGATGGTTTGATTTTTATTGCTTCTAAAATTGGTACTCCTATGATGTTAGATTCTTATACTAATAGCATGTGTTTGGTGTCATTGGGGTGTAGTAGTTATGCAAGAGCTTTGATAGAAATCAATGCATCAAATGAATTTCGTAACAATGTAGTGTTGGTTGTTCCTATACTCGTAAGGGAATGGCATACAAAGGAAACTATTTGCATTGAATACGAGTGGGAACCACCTCGTAGTACTTGTTTTCTCTATGGTCATTTGAATGATGATTGTCTTAAATCCGCTCCAATACGTGTGGTGAGTTGGATGGGTAAAAGTAAATATATTCATTCAGGTGTATCTAAGAAGCTCTCTAATGATGGATTTACTGTTGTGAAGCGGAAAAGTGGTAATACTAAGAAGTTCAATGTTATTCAAATGAACAAATTTGAGTATCGACCGGTTGCTCCTAAGGATACCAAGACGTCTCCTACTAAAGATAAAATAAAAGGGGCGTCTACATCTAGACAACCAAAGAAGGCTGCGAAAGTGGTGGACACTTCAACCAACGTGGCGTCTACTTCTAAACAGCCTACAAAATATCGTCAATGTATTAGTACTTCTAATGTGTTTGCTGCCCTTGGTGAGATAGATGATTCCCTATGGAAAATGTCCAACCAAGTGATAATTCCAATACGCCTATTGTTGATTCAGATGAATGTGCTAATGTTAATGTAGCATCTTGTGGTAATGCTACTACTAATTTTGATGGAGGACACGCGGAAAACAACGAAAATATCCTAGTTAGTCTAGTGTTGCTGTTTCTTCAAAGAACACACCTTACATGGTTAAAGATGTAAAAAGGTTGGTAATCCGTTTTCTAAAGTTGGGATTTTGGTTATTTTGGATAGTAAAAGTGATGATAATGAAGTTCTTGATTACTACAATAAAACGGCAAGTTTTATGGCATTTGATGGTTCTAAAGGTGGAAGTGGAATGGGCATTAAGAGCTTATTGGAGCATTGGAAGGAGGGCACCTATGATCAAACCCTTATGATGATGATGATGAGTTTGATGATTGTGGTCTGACTGATGCACAATTGAAGTTTGCTAATGCATATGGAATTAGTCTCCGTAGTTAGCTTAGATAGGTTGTTCTTTTATTTTGCATAAGTATAGCATTTCATTTCTTATGCTAGTTTAGGTCTTAAGCAATATATGTGCTTTTGGTTTTCCTTTTGGGTTGAGGTGTGGGACTCAACTACATCTGTTGTACTTAATTGTTTTTTTTGGAGTAATAATATTTTATCGGGTTTAACCCTTTTACCCAAAAATAAATTGTTTTTTTTTTAGTTTTAGGTACTTGAAAGAGCAAACGCTGGAAACATACAAGTTTTGAGCTCGATTGGATGAAGAACGAAGAAAAACGATAAATTCAGCTTCGTGACCATCATTTGTGATGTGGTCACCAAATGTGCCCACAAAGTGCAAAATTAAGATTTTTTTTGATGGCTCAGAGTCTGGAGACGACATAGCTGACTGCGTTAGAAGACCCAAGCGACGACGTCACAAGCCATAGGTGACGCTGTCACACTATGATGGTGGAAGATCAAACCCTAAGATCACAACCTCAAGGTGAAGCCGTCACAACCTGCTCTCTCTCTCTCTCTCTCTCTATATATATATATATATATATATATATATATATATATATATATATATATATATATATATATATATATATATATATATATATATATATATATATATATATATATGTTAGTGCAAATATTACGATATTTAAATACATTCTCATTTGTTTTGTTGATGACAAACATGTAACTTGTAATACATAACGTAGAATGTATAAGTTACTTGTAATTATATTCTGTCTCAACATACTCTCAACACCTCTTGACGAATCAAGTCCTTGTATGCTACAACACAGGTTCGTACATGTTTGTTATGTTGCATTATGATCAAAACCCTAACAAACCATTAAACATGTTTAGTTAAATAGTTTATAAAACACTTAAGTAATTTTGGTTACTTACATTTTATAAAATACATAAACATAAGTAAATGTGTTGGGTAAAACCCATGACCCATGACCCAAGACCCATACCCAATGTCTAGATACATTGTACCTTGGTGGGCACTCAAAACCATGACCCATAGCCCATGGTTTTAACCCATAAACTATGGGTAAAGAGGGCGCCCACGGATCCTCAAATGTCCCACGGATCCCTTGGAATTACAAGGGCGGATCCTCCAGGAGGATCCTTGGGGCGTAAACATGGTTTGGCCTTTTGCTATAAATAGCAAGCCACTTCTTACCATTTCTTTACACCTTCACACATAGTTTCTCCACCATTTCTAGGATATTTAGATCATTAGGAAACATGTAAACCACCTCATCTCATATGATTATAATGCTTTTAACTTTCATTTGTTGTAAGCATACTCAAGTGATCCTCCAAAGCAAGCTTAGAGATCTTGCATCCTTACATCTTGAAGTGATCACCCATCACAAGCATACAAGCACATGAAGATCTTCTACAACAAGCTTGGGAAACTTGTCAGCTTCATTCATAGAAGACTAACTACATCATGTTTTGTGTTCTTGATGTTTAGTTTAGGATTTCATATCCATTAGACACATTGTCTTAGATATTGTCTAGTATCATATTCTTGTATCTATGACTAGACTAGATGGTTTATGTGTTTGTGCCATAAAACATAAGGTTTGTTATGTTGGGCCACAAAACATAACGGGTGTCATAGATATGTCATAGACATAAGTGAAAGATGTCTAAAGGGTCAAGACGAAGACACTAGTGAAAGGTGTCGAATGTCCATATTGAAAGCACTAGTGAATGGTGCTTAGTAGTCAAGGTTAAAGTCATTAGTGAAGGGTGCCTAGAAGATCGAGTCAAAGGCATTAGTGAAAGGTGCCTAAGGTGTACATTCCATATGGTGTGATTCGATGTACAAGATAGATTAGTATTGGGCCAAAGGATATTGATATCCTTGTTGATGTTGTCATAAGGAGTGGATCTCCTTAGGGATAGGATTTGTGTTGGTCAGGAAATGGTTCCTCCTTTGTAATGGAACCCGGTATCTAGCCTTGTACCGGATAAAGTGTAGGCGACGTTGTGATAGGTTTGGTTCTACCTCGTGGAAGAATTCGTTGTTTAGCTTAGTACCGGAAAAAGTGTAAGCGACGTTGTGTAAGGTTTTCTCCGCCGAGAATGGAGTTTGTTGATCTAGTGAAGCAACTCTCGAGTAGGTGACTCGGGGAGTGGAGTAGGGCAAGGAAGGTGTTCTTGTAGCCGAACCACTATAAATCCTCGTGTTGGTTTGTCTATCCTTTTACTTATCGCTTTACTTTTATTCTTGCATTACAATGTTTATTTTCTATGTGGTTGATGTCTATGTTTATGATACATATTTGGTCTTTCATATAGTCATAAACTATATTTAACACTTTACATATTATGACACGCTTGATCAAGAAAAAGCAACCGGACTAATAATGGTGAAACTTGATTTATAATGAACAATTAATCTTGCGGAATCTTATGTGATATTAAGGGGTTGGCATTACATGCCGTAATGCGTTAAATGCATCCTCACGTCGAGATTAGCAAATGCAATGGTTTATACTATATTTGATACAAAAGTTTTAAGTTTGAAATGGAAACGTATTCACCCCCCTCTACGTTTTCACAATATATATATATATATATATATAGGATCCGGTTCCATTGAAAAGGGTTCTTGATTGAGAAGATTGAGAAACAATCTTGGCCTTAGAAATATTTTTAACTTTCATGCATTAATTAAACTATTATGAGAGTAATAAGGGTAGAAAGGTAATTAGATCAATAAAATAATCTACTAATGAATCATAAATTCATACGTTAAGCTTCAATACTTCCGAATTTGTTGACACCAAAATAGTATGACAGTTCATTTCTTCAAACCATAACCATACGAGTATTCTTAATTTTTTTTTTAAATATCCATGCTCTATTTGTGAATCATTCATTTTTTAGCAACCTGTAGATAAATTTTCGAATATCCAAACTACGCTAAAAAATCTTACAAATACATGATTCATTTTCTTTGTGCGACATGACTTATAGTTTTCAAATCATCATAATAATAGATTTAGAGAGTGAATTGTTTTGAATTTTGAATCATCAAACACTATATTTTTTATAAATAGTGAATCACTGAAAGAAAATTGCTTTGTTTTTTTAATCACTTTTCAGAATTTTTGAATCAAAGAACAAAGTTCGAAAAAGTTGTTTGAGTTAATTTTGTAATTCTTGAATCAAATATTAAAACTGGATTTCTTAAGTACTTTATTTTGAATCATAATTAATTAAATGAATCATTATCTGATTAGTGAGCTTTGTTTATTTGGATAAGTGAACCATGATATAAACAATGAAGCATAATCGAACGAGCGATTCACTACAATAATATGTTCGTGTTAAATTTTGAGTTATATTCGATATAATGAACTAATAAATGAGTTTGTTTTTTTTTTTCTTTTTTTTGAATAACTACATACTGAAAACATATTGACTCACAAATCATTATTATTATTATTTTTTTGAATCTTTAATAGCTGAACATAATATGGACTTATATAGAAATATTAAAAACAAAAAGTTGTTGTATACAATCAAAAAGAGATATGCGTCTCGGTCAACAACAATCAATAAAGAAATATAATTTGGATCTATTTTTTCTAGTGCCGTTATCATTGTCGTAAGAAGAAAAACAACATGGGATATAATTAATGAATGTTGTATAATACCAATTATACCCTTTGATGGTTTGATGAGATGAATGAACATGATTTGTTCTCAATCTTTCAATCTAAAGTCTTCTCAACCGATCCGATTTATATATATATATATATATATATATATATATATATATATATATATATATATATATATATATATATATATATATATATAGAATCCGGATCGGTTGAGAAGACTTTAGATTGAGAAGATTCAAAAATATAGTGTTTGATGATTCAAAATTCAAAACAATTCACTCTCTAAATATGTTATTATGGTGATTTGAAAACTATAAGTCATGTCGCACAAAGAAAATGAATCATGTATTTGTAATATTTTTTAGCGTAGTTTGGATATTCGAAAATTTATCTACAGGTTGCTAAAAAATGAATGATTCACAAATAGAGCATGGATATTTAAAAAAAATTAAGAATACTCGTATGGTTATGGTTTGAAGAAATGAACTGTCATACTATTTTGGTGTCAACAAATTCGGAAGTATTGAAGCTTAACGTATGAATTTATGATTCATTAGTAGATTGTTTTATTGATCTAATTACCTTTCTACCCTTATTACTCTCATAATAGTTTAATTAATGCATGAAAGTTAAAAATATTTCTAAGGCCAAGATTTTTTCTCAATCTTCTCAATCAAGAACCCTTTTCAATGGAACCGGATCCTATATATATATATATATATATAAATGCATATTTTTCATTATTGTGTGTGAAACTTAATTTAGAGGAGCTTTTGTATTCGAACCCTAGTCGATTTTATCATATTTTTAGGGCTTTCGGTCTTTGAAACATTGTGTATATTTTAGATAAGTTTATTCAATAATCATTCAATCATGTTAATCCTTAATTGTGGATTTTGTGTATTTCTTGTTTCTCTATTGCTATGTTAGGCTAAATTAAATTAGTATTTACTTAGAAATGCATGAAACCTAGTTTGTTATACTTGATATATTGTCTCTTGTTAGTGGTGTGTGTGTTAGGAGTTGAGAATTGGCTATATACCATATCTTAGCCTGAACGTCAACTAAAACATGTCTAAATAATGCTTACGTCTTAGGTTATTAATCAGTATGGGTATTTATTGTGTGGGTTAGTTATTGGGTAAGTTATTGATATTTTGATGGGCGTCACTCACTTAGGCTAGAGCATATATGTGGGACTGACCACCCTACAAGTAATAAGGAATACTCCACAATATATTCACAAGGACGTCAGAATGCATTAGATTAAGTAGAGCACGACTAGGAAGTAATGCAACCGTAGGTAAATACGCTTTTCCCATATAAGAAGTTTCCACCAATTTACTTTCTTGCCATTTAATTTTCGCATTTGGGTTAAATAGTAGTTTACAATACAAACCCCCTTAAAACCTGGATTTTAGTTTCTTTCAATTAAACAATAAAATACTAAAAAGAATTTTCCTTCAATCTTTAGCCTTAATCCGAAATACACTTTGAGCCTACCTCACTATTCCACTAAAGAATGATCAAACTCCCGAACTTATATGTACTACACTAAAACAATTAGGTACACGTCCTAGGAGGGTTGTAAAACTAGTGTGTTGCAACCTGACATATCAAGTTTTTGGCGCCGCTGCAGGGGAATAATCTAGGTTTCGATTTCTATTTCACTTAGGTCTAGTTCACAAGATTCCTATCTAGTGATCATATTCATACTTCCTTTTAGGTTTTCTTTATTTTATCTTTTCTTTGTTCCCCTTGTTCGTAACCCTTCCATTGACTATTCTGTTCCCCATCATGGAGCACGCGAATCTACCCATTTCACAAAATCCACCAAACCCGCACATATCACCTAGACCCCCTACTCTAGGTGAGTAATTCCCGACCAAGCCACGAAGGATAGACCAAGCCACGAAGGCTATCGAAATATCATTGATCTTACCGAAGAAGCCAATGTTTCCCATTTGCAATCCGACACCATCCGTTTGGTGCAAAATGGATGTGCATTCCACGTACTTAGGTCCGAAGACCCAAACCAACACCTTAAATATTTCCTATAAATTTTTGATTTAGTTGACCTTAACGATGCTTCCAGAGAAACGACGCGATTATGTCTATTCCAATTTTCTCTTCGCGCTTAAGCTAGCAATTGGCTTGAATGTTTACCCGCGAGATCCATCTCGACTTGGGTGATCTCACTTCTCGTTTCCTCGCAGAGTATTTTCCACCGGGGAGAACTACTAAGCTTTGGAATAACTCGTTTCAAGGACTTAATTCTAAAAGTCCCTCATCATGGAATTTATCTTTGGCTTCAAGTCAAAATCTTCTATGATCATGTCAACTACTCAGCTAAGCAAGCCATCAACCATGTGGTTGGTGGTAAGCTTCGTGATAGAAATGCCGAGGAATCATGGGCCATTATAAAGGACCTTCCCCTCTATGATAACAAAAGTTGGAATGACCCTCGAGTACTTGTGGAAAAACCAGTCAATGCAATATCCTTGCCTTATAATGTCTTAATTATTTCCGAACGTCAGCGCATTGAGCTTGAAGACCAAGTAGACTACTTGATGAGAAAACCAAAAGCGCCAAAGTAATCGAACGAAATCTCAATGAATCCTCCTCAAGTACATGTCAATTCTGTTTCTGTAACCCGACCCCAACCACCTTATCCGGAATCAGCTAAAAGAGAAAACAAATTTATCTTTCAATAACATGCTTATCTTTACCTTCAAACTATAGAACTCGAACTTGAACCAAGTTTCATGGCTCAAATGAAAAAGTACATGGTAGCTCACTCGAAAAGAATGGTAAAGTTTTGTGAGGCCATTTACGAACAAAGAGAGGAGATCAATGATAAAATGACGAAAATGATGAGCCACTCGAATGAATATACTAAGGGAGAAGCTCCAGAGAAGGTTTTGGCGAGAGAAGAAAATAGTGCACCAATTACTAAGTACGTGAATGCTATCTCCATTGTTCAAGAGGAAGATGAAGAGGTCAAGGAACAAGGGATACTAATATCGATGTCATGGTGGAAGAAGAAGAAGTTGTGGACGGAGAAGAGGAAATTGTAGAGGAATGATTAGATGATGATGATGAAAGGATATTTCCTCAAAAACGAGATTAATAAGAAAACCATAGACCATCTTATAAACAATAATAAGTATAATGATTCTTTAAGAAAATACAAACTCTTTCAAAACCCGGAATTTACTTGCTTTTAATTAAACAATATAATGCAAAAAAGAATCTTCGCTTAATCTTTAGACTTAATCTGAAATACACTTCGAGCCAACCTCATTATTTGCATAGAAAACGATCAGCCATCCGAACTTATCTATCCTACACTACAACGATTAGGTACACTGCATACGAGAGTTCTATAACTAGTGTGTTGCAACCTGACGCATCAATATGTATATGTGTGTGTATGATGTTCTTGTTTAATTTGGAAGAGAAATAAAGGAGCTTGAATAGTCTGGGTAGAAGATAAACATGGATGGATGAATTTTATTTGGGAATTGAATCTTTTTTAACGTTGAAGATGTATACTGGTGAAATGAACAAAATTTTCTCATGTGACATGTACATGAGGACTTAACAGAAAAATACTAACACCTGTTTGGTCAAATGACCGGTCTGTTACAAAACGACAAACACATGAACGAGTGGTATAAAACGAAATGTAAAAAATGTGTAAACCACACGAACGATTTATATAGTTAACTCAAATTTAAAAGTACAAAAATTTTTATTCCAAAACCCACATAACATATCGGGCCCTAATTCCATATCTAAATCCAATTCCAAATCTAACCCTTTTGCGAACCAAACGCACCCTTAATATATATATTAAAACAACAATCAAAGAAATGGTATATGTTTATATCATAAAAATACTATCATGTTTTGGTGTATATAAATTAACATTTTTTTTTTAAATGTTACATTTTTACGACCTACACCACCTATCTCACAAATTATATCTCACATGTCTTGAATGAGACTTGAACCCGCAACCTTTAAGTTGATGAGTCACTCACATACTAAATTACTATTAAATGATTAATTCATAACTTTATATCAACAAATGTAAGCTTTAAATAACTTTAAAAACGAATATTGTTTACATTATTTTTGTGAAGCACGTACCTATTACAATTAATTTGGAGTATTACATCCAAATTGCCATCCTCAAATAATTCCATGTTCTTCTACGTTGTTTTCTCGTCAACAACCTCCATTCTCGCCCCTACATATATGATAAACCCCACGTATGGTACAATAGCAAACATCAAAACCAACACTTTCATCAGTCAAACCTTTAACCCTACATCACACAAACTATACTAATTCATTTCTTAAAAAAACGTTGATAAGTGATAACTAGCAACACACTTGCTTACGTATCACCACATCTAAATCTAACATGTCTTCTTCTAAAACTAAATCCATATTTTCAAATGCCAAAACCATCGTTTCAACCATTGGTTCCATTGCTGCTACTGCAATGGTTGTCCGTAGCGTAGCCCGTGAATACCTGCCCCGTGAGTTCCGAGGCTACCTTTATATCGGTTTTCGTAATTTCATTAACAAATTCTCCACGCACTTGACTATGGTCATATATGAATCCGACGGGTTTCAAGATAACGAGCTTTACAACGCAATAGAACTCTACATTTCCTCTAAAATGTTTTCGGATATCCACCGTATGAAGATTATGAAAAACCGTAACCAAAAAAACATAGCGGTTGCTATGGATATCAATGAGGAGTTCACAGATGTTTACAATGACTTCAAATTTTATTGGTCCATGGTGTCTAAGAAGACTCCGAGTAGATCATATTATAGTGAGGATGGCATGAGCCATACTTCACGATCAGATCTTCGATCGATGGAACTCACGTTTCATCGGGATTACAAAGATCTTGTGTTGAATGACTACTTGCCTTTTATACTTAAAGACGCGGAGATGAAGAAACGAGAACAGAAGACGGTGAAGCTTTTCACCATTAACTCATCCTATTCGAGGCCTACGACAAAGTGGACGTCAGTAAATCTTGACCATCCTGCGAACTTTGACACACTGGCAATGGACATTGATGTGAAGGAGAAGGTGATGAAAGATTTGGATAGGTTTGTGGAGAGGAGAGTATTATCGAAAAGTTGGAAAAGCGTGGAAAAGAGGTTATTTGTTGTACGGTCCACCTGGAACTGGAAAATCGAGTTTGATAGCGGCTATGGCAAATTACATGAATTTTGATATATATGACTTGGAACTGGCTGACGTAAAGTCAAATTCAGATCTGCGAACATTGTTGTTGGCGACAGCAAACCGATCCATACTGGTTGTCGAGGATATTGATTGCTCGGCGGAGTTGCATGATCGGTTGGATGTAGAGGCGAGAAGAGCTGAAGCTCGAAAACATAAAAGGCATTACCACGAAGAGAAACGGGTGAGTTTATCTAAAAATATATAACTACATTGGACTAGATATTTTCTAATGTTATTTTTGTTTTTGGAATAGGTAACCTTGTCGGGCTTTCTTAATTTTATTGACGGGTTATGGTCAAGTTGTGGTGATGAGCGTATAATTATATTTACTACAAACCAGAAAGACAAACTCGACCCTGCACTAGTTCGTCCCGGACGGATGGATGTACACATTCACATGTCTTATTGTACCCCGTGTGGATTTCGTCTCTTGGCCTCCAATTATCTTGGAATCGACCAACATGATCTTTTTAACCCAATTGAGGATTTGATGCTCCAAATAAATGTAACCCGGCTGAAGTTGCAGAGCAACTGCTTAGGGCTGATGACCGGATAATGTTCTTGATGGTCTTATCGAATTTTTCATGTTAAGAGGAAGGAGAATGAAGAAGCCGAGGCAAAAGCAAAGAATATGAAGGAGGAAAAATTAGCTGCAAAAGAGAAAGGAAAAATAATGAAAATGAGATAGATTAAGATGTTTGTATCACGATTCAACAGCTAGTTATTTTGGGTATGTTTGCTTTAAGCAAAATTATTGACCCAATGTTAAATTAATAATAATATTAACTACATACGAGTAGCATTTTCTTTTAAACTGTTGTTGTTGTGTATGACCAAGAAACCATACTGTAAAATGGTATAGATAAACAGCCAAACAACAAGAAACACCAAGAACTTATTCTGTAATACCCTAAAAAAAACAACCGTTTCCCGAAATTCATATATAATTTAAAATTTACTCTAAATACTATGAACATTAGTAAATAATTAATACCTTATGTTATAATTAAATTAATATATTTTTTTTTTGAGCGTGATTTTCATTTTGGATTAAGTCGCACCCACCCCACGGTGAGCCTTCATCCACCATATACCCGCACTATGTTGTGTTTTAACGGGGTCATGGCGTAGTGGGCATTTTAAAGGCGTCCACGGAAACCGTATCGGGCCGGCTCGGATTCAACCTCGCAACTAATGGCTTGCGCTCTCCTCTTCATTGCTTAATATCAACAGCTTATGGTTCACAAGTGAGGACTTCCGTGGGTCACCCACCCGTCATTAGTCTCACTTGTGGCTCGCTTAATTGCTTAAGCTTCATCCACCATATACCCGCACTATGTTGTTTAACCGGGTCCACGCCGGCGTAGTGGGCATTTTAAAGGCGTCCGCCGGAAACCGCATCGGGCGGCTCGGATTCGAACTCGCGCAACTAATGGCTTCAGGCTCTCCTCTTCATTGCTTAATATCAGCGAGCATGGTTCAAGTGAGGACTTCGATGGAGTCACCCACCCCAGCATTAGTCTCACTTGTGGCTCGCTAATTGCTTAAGCTTCTACCACTAGACCACAAGCCCCATGATATAATTAAATTAATATGACTCGTAATCTTTTAGATAAAAGATTGATATACACTTATAAATAAAAATGTCACATGCATATAAGCCCATTTGCTATAACCCATTTATTTTATTATTATGTACACATTTAAAGATGGTAAAGACTCCCCTATGTTGGTAGTATATCACCCTAAAAACAACTCAAGTGGCGGCACATTCTTTTTCTACAAGAAATCAAAAGGTGCGAAGAAGGTTTAAAGGTGGTAGGATCGTGAGTAGCAGGGGTTTGAGAAAGTTTGAATCGAGGGCTGGTTGTGTCCTTTTGGTTTCGTTATTTCAGGCCCAAAGGTATGATCACCACCATCACTCCATTCGACACACATACTTGGTGTACATAACTCAGAACTGAAACATGACCTATTGCTATGTTATTATGAATATGAATATCGACACTATTAAAGACCACATAAAATTATGAAGATATAAAACATATGGGTGTTGATCTTTATTTCCGTCATTGGGTCATTTGAATATGTGCATTCCACGTTTTATTTTTTTGTCACTAAAAACGTTTGTACCATCTTTAAAGCATGTTCTTGAACCTGGTAATAAAACTAAAGAGCTAGGACGAGTCATGCATATGATATACGTGAATTAAAGGGCTGGGAATGAATTTGATTTATGCGAATATGTATGTGTGGTGTTCGTATCTGATGGTGTGCGTGCATGAATTTATATGTTTGAGTTGCATGTACTTGGGTCGATTATGGTTATCAGTTTATATATATGAATACTAGCTTATAAGACCCGTTGACACCGGGTTATGTTTTAAAAAAAAATATAAATGAGATGATAATAAAAGTAATAAGAGGAAAAAAGATGTTGCAAAAAGAAAAAATTAGTATGTAAACAAAATAAGAAAAATAATGAAAGAAAACAAATAGTGAATCATTATTTATTAATATGAAGTGATAAGTCAAGACAATATATAGTACAATTATTGTAAGTAATAATGTAATAAACAACCATTCACGTGGTCTTCAATCTTGTGACCTTCAAAAGAAAGCGTATGTAGTGGGAAGTAGATGAATTGGTAAGGCAACACAAATTCGTCGAGAACCTAACAAACCATGAAAAGAATGTGTAAGTAAAACATTTGTGTGAATTACAATAAACATGCAAAAAACAAATTCGTATCACTTTAAGTGAATATCCGAACATACCTGTTGATAACTGATCAAAGACCGTGAAGAACCTCTTTATAGACTACATTTGTAGTAATCTTTAATAAATTACGATCGGCATCGAAATAACAACCTTCAAACCCTTTTTGCTTTTACGGCGTGAAAGTGCGACATATAATTGTCCGTGTGTGAAAGCAGGACGTGGTAGTATAAACCAACTTTCGAAAGTGATTGTCCTTGGCTCTTGTTTATCGTCATGGCAAAAGAAACGACACGAAATTGTTTGCGCACGATCTTGAGTGGTAAACGTTTATCTGATGGAGTAATTTTCAACCTTGGAAGTATAACCGTATTGCCAAAATGTGTTCCGTTAATTATTTTGGCTTGAATAGAGGCACACGTTAATTTAGTCACTTGAAGCCTTGTCCCATTACATAAACCTTGTGATTGATTAATGTTTCTCAACAACATTATTGGGACACCGACCTTCAATGCGAGCCTATGGTTTGGGACACCCGAAAATTTTAAACCGTTGATAAATTCAGGTGAAAAGACGGCTTGGTCTATAGCACCACCACGGTCGAGTTTATCTATGTTGTCACAACTAAGATAAACCATTTCTTCACCAGAAAGGTTTGAAGCAAATGATCGTTAATCATCGCCAACCACTTCATTGGTTGGAGCAAGAATGGCCTTTTCACGGAAGTAAGACGGATCACCTATGTTATCGAAAATGTTTGGGTAAGTGAAATCTATAATAGATTGTACGGGATCATTAGTTTCATGTATTAGAATATCTTCAGGTATATCTATCAAAACCTCTATAATAGATTGTCCTATAATACATTCAAAGGAATAGATTGTATTATTGTTTAAGCAAATAAATGTTTCGTAAACTAAATTTATACAAATTCGGAAAAAAAATTCAGAAAAATATCGATTATGATTGTAACATACCTTCGTCGTGATGGTTTGAGTTTGACATTTTTTTTCCTCCTTTACTCCGTAATATGTTAACAATTATGGTTTAAAGAATTTCTCATACATACATTTATAGAATATGAAGGTGACAATATATTAGGAAATGATTTGTTGTATAATTTATTTATTTGTATACAACTTATTTTAAAGTTGATTACACGAAATATTTGTTTGTATACATATTGTTAATTAAAATATAGTTACTTTAAAATGTATTTGTGGCGGATATACATGGAGGATATATGTAAAACAATGATACAATAACGATGAAACGCAAATAGTTCCATAAGTATTGTGAAAGAAAATTGACGTGGTTATGTAAATGTATAAGTACTAATTACAATTTAAGTGCGAAAGCGGCAATGTTGGATTAGTTGTTGGTTGAATGTGTGTAAAAGAGACAGAGGAAGCTATCATTTAAAAGAATAAAGCATAATTTTTTCTTTTAACATGGGATGAATGTAAAAAATAAATTATTCGTTTGCATAAAGATGAATATACGAACATCGGTTCCGGAACATTCTCTAAACAAACAAAATAATCTTTGTGAAACGATATTTAATTGTAAATAAATGTGTTAGCTACTACAAATTTTGTATACATATTGTTATTAAGTAAACTATAGTTACTTTAAAATGTATTTGAGATCCTATAGATGGAGGATATATGCAAAACAATGATACAATAGCATAGTGTAGATGAAACGCAAATACTTGCTTAAGTATTATGAAAAAACATCTACATGGTTGTGTAAATGTATAAGTACTAATTACAATTTATGTTCGAAAGCGGCAATGTTGGATTACTTGTTGGTTGAATGTGTGTAAAAGAGACAGATGAACCTATCATTTAAAAGAATAAATCATAATTTTTGATTTACCATGGAACGAATGTAAAAAATAAATTATTCGTTTAGATAAAGATGAATATACGAACATGGTGCCGGAACATTGTCTAAAGAAACAAAAGAATATGGGTGAAACGATCTTTAATTGTAACTAAAGGTCTTAGTTACTACAAATTTTGTATACATATTGTTGTATACAAAATTTGTAGTATCATGTTTTTCTTGCATTGAGTTTAAAGTAAACTGACTAATGTATGTGATTTGCTTTGGTTGGATTATACTTTAGTAAATAATATGACTCATCCGTAGAATCTTAAGTATTACATCAAAAATCTTGTAAAGTAATGGCATATTCGTGATCAGTAACTTGCTAAAAGCTATTGCTAATATAAGTCACAAATTCTAAATAACATTCTGAAGGTCATCATGTGTGTGTTGGTGACCGGACGTTGATTTTATCAGGATCTCATTAGAATTTTGTTGTCAAGAGCAAAAATAACGTACGCATAATCTGTCACAGATGCTTCTTATCGTGAATGTCATGATTGTTGACATTGCTTAGTAAATGGTATATAATTAACCGGGAGATATAGACAATTAAATGGTTTAGCAGTTCATCTTCATTGATTGGCTACATTAACAAAACCTTTTAAAAAATTGGGTTACCGTGTTTTTTTTAATTGTATATGACAAAAAGCAATGTTTGCATGTCAAATGTATTAAGTCCAAATTTGAATACAAAACAAATTCTTGCATCACTTTGTGCAAATGTATGTATTACACACAACTTCTTATGAAACATGTAAGTGATAAAATGTTACAAAACAATAATTGTGTGCTTTTATGGAAATATAATTTAATTAGTTATACAAAATTATACAAAAATGGTAATTAAGTCTACAATATAACGCTTGAGTACTTATGCATCGGAAAAATTCAACACAAACCATCATGACTCTAGATAGGTGTGATCTTACGGCGGTGCTATAATTAACGTTTAACTACCCCAATAATTTCACAACACACATTCAACTTTATCTTCTCCATCTCTCTCGCAAGAATCTGAGTTCTCCAAATAATTTTATTTTATTTTTTTCTTGAATGATTTTGTGTTAATAATGCGAGATTAAGCACCGATCAAACTATTTTTAATGTTTGTGATTATTGTTAGATTGCAAAACAAAGGAAAACACGGTTACATTAAAATGAAATACCGATTGACACTTTGCATGTGTGGTTAGATGATATGAAACATATAAAAAATAGAAGATAGTACTTTTAAAGATATGTATGAGTTATGTTAGAATCATTTTAGTAGGACCATATTAGATAGTTAAGGAAGATCTTCCTAAGAATCTTAATATAGGTATTAACATTGTATGAAATTATGGGGATAAGTTTGGCTAACATTAGTATAGTATAGATTAGTTGTTGCATATGAAAAAGGGTGTGATCTTTGTATCAAAGGTGGAAGAGCTAAAAACATATCTTGTAAGATGGAGATATGATTACACAATATGAGGAACAATTTCGAATGGATGTGTAGTTAAATTCTATGAAAATGTGCGAAGTTGAAGTTAGTACTTTTAAATAATTATATGGGTTAAGATATTATCGATTTACTAAGACTTTGTTGCATAGTTACTGAATATGTAATTATGCACTGTGAATATCGGTATGAACATTGTTTGTAACTATGGCGAAGGTAGTTTGGGTAGATTGTCGATTAAGTTTTCCATATGAAAAAGCGCGTGATATGATATAATATGGTGAACAGCCAAAAATAGGTATTAAATGCGGTCAAATGGTTAAATGATTATAAATGTGTGCAACAGTTTAGTATGTAGTAACATATACGAATGTGCATATATTTGTTGATGTGAACACTTGTTGACCCTTTGAACGTATGTTGTTTTATGAAATAGAATGATGGTGCAGTTTCTGGTTGAGGCAAACCAAATTAACATTCGAACATTACAGGTATGTTGTTGTACGATCAAGTTATTTAATTGAGTTGTTTATTCGAAACTCTTGACATTAATACATGCAGCATGTTTTTCAATTACAGCTTCTTCCTACTCTATTTACGGGACCACTGAAACCCAAGAACAATTGGATTTACTTAATTCATAATGGCGGAACGAAACATAAAGTTTACATAAAGATGGCTGGTGGGAAGCGTTTTAAGCTGTTTGAACGTGAGTAGCGAATATTTTTAGATGACAGCAACTACATGAATGTCGGGACATTTCATTTTATTAGGCAAGAAGAGGACTGTTACTACGTTACAGCGTATACCAATGATGGATCTGAGTGCAATGGATACGACTGGCTGTTGTAGGTTACAGACAGCGAAGATGCTTGCTAACTTTGCAACAGCTTGAACAATCACCGGTAATTACTAAACTCTAATCATTAAATTGAATAACTTGATTACAAATCTCATGAAAACCCATTTAGTAAATAACATTTTCTTTTGTATAAACTCTGTTACGCAGGACATTCCTTGCGGTTTCTTTACTTCAACCGATAATCCTCGCTTTCGCGTTCTTGTGGGTGGAGTGCTTGTAGCAACTGTAACTCATCGTAGGATTGTGCTGCTGGATGAAGATAGACATGTCCATGTATTCGGTGGTCAGGGATGGGATATTTTAGTTCACGTAGAAAACCTGACTGTTGGCAGAAGATTTGTCTTGACAAACTTGCTAAACAATCTTTGTTTCATTGATGCCATTTGACTTGTTGGTGTCGAGATGCGTCATGATGTTGTAGAAACGATGTACCGAACGGAGAAACCCTTTCATGAGAAACCGATTGACAAAGGTATGTTATTGAAACTATTGGAATAATATATGTACTTATTTCTCAAGATAAAACATTTGAATATGATCATTATTTAACGTAATTTTGTTTTGTATATTTGAAATTTAGATAAGAGGATGAAACATATGTGTGATTGGGAAGGACACAATTGAACATGACAATGAGAGGGAATTTATACGCACCGATATTGGCGTGCGTTACAGACGAAGGAGGTTGGTAAGTGGTGATTGATATTAATATATAATTTATTGGAACTTGTAAATCTAAGGTTATTCCTTACATTAAGTCTCGACACGAGAACATTCCTCATGACTTTGTGAAGGCGCATGCAATGTGGCGATACCACAATGCGTTCTTTGTCTGAAGAAGAGGAGTTCTATGTTGACGTTGATTTGGGCGCCACAATGGCAGGCCAAAAGCAAAAATCATGTTACAATCAATTGCAACCGGACGAGAGATTGTTAGAGATTGTGATTGGGAAGATAACAAAATGGTCCGGTTCAAGCTTGTTAAAAAGTTCGGACGTCGGCATCTCTTTGCCTTCGTGTAACAAAGTTGAAATTCAAGATTCCACATGTGTTAAGACATCCGCAATCGTGCGTCAAGAAACTTTGTGTGTGTGTGTTTATGAGTGAACATGTTAAGTCTAAGTGAAGCATCAGAAATTACGTTTGGATTGCTTATGTTTAATGTTTTGTGTTTTGGAGTGGTTATGAAGGCTGGCCGTATATGGCATGAACACTTATTCTATAATGATATGCTATGTATGTAATGGTAAGTAGATCAATGTTATGAACTTATGTGTAGCGTTTGTAATATATTTCAACAGTATGTTCTATTTTATTGTCAACGTTTATTTTTAACTTGTATGAAAATAAGTGTGCATAGTTTAATATGTTCGATTTGTTTCATCAAACTTAATAGCGTAACAACTGTATTGGGCTAATATAAGAGAATAAGAGCTTTTACATGCGCCTTGTTTTGATCCAGTTTTTACTTCTACTGCATTGATTACTTTTTAAAGGATATGATATGTTGGTTACATGGCGATTTGAAATTTGATTTCTCATTTAGAAACGCTATTAGGATATCACATTAATTGACACACCTATCATCTTCCCCTCCATAAACAGATCTGATTATATTAATTGACGTATTCAATGACATTAATACATGGTTATAGAAAGTTAATTTTGTTAATATTGATGATAAATATGTAGACAAATAATTATTTGAACCTCAAACACTTTTATAAAATAGACATAATATTCATCACGAAATGGTGTTATATGAAGATAAATTGTAAGGCCTTGAACTTCAAATAATTTTATTAATAAAAGTGACATAACATAAACATGAGAAGAAAACTTTGATGATGACAGTTCAATCCTCGTCGAAGAAGTTTAAATCGACAACGTAGTCATTAGTCAAATCGTGACCCATTGCCCGTAATTCATTGATCATAGCTTACGCTTTTAGCACCTTCAACTTAACAAACATTTAGAATCTTGGCTTGTTCTTGGGATCCCACCATTTACTTTAAGCCAATCAAGAAAAAGCAGATGTGTCTAACTCACTGCATATAGAAAATTAAATTAGCCACTATAAAGGAAATATATATGATGATTTTATTTATAAGATGGTAACGCTAGTTATCGACATACCTTTATCATGTTGAGAAGACGATCCTTCTTCAAAAGCGATGCAAGAAATCTCATTGCATCATCAACTTTGTGATTTGATTGTTTCCTCGCCCATCACGCATGCGTGTTCAACAGATTGGTTGCGTTGCGGGATCAACATCAAGAACGGTTGGAGGATTAACCTTGCACTTGTTTTTGCCGTATTTGAGTTTTCATGCTCTATGTTTTTAGGGTTTGATGATGCCATGTGTAAACTCGTATTGGAAGATGTATGTCAATTAGGAGTATTTATAGATATTTTGTGAGTATAATTATGTATTTTACACATGTGATCCTTCATGATTGAGTAATATGTTAAATAAGCTTTCAAAATCATTAACATATATAAAACTTGCTAAAAAACTATATATAGAAATTGTATCATCAGAAAATATATATGATCTCATTTAGAATCCTTCCTGAGTTACCCCAAATGACAATGACAACGTGAATAAGAATATCAATGCATATGCTATCATTAAAATACATATACTTTTAAAACTTAACATATTGAATAAGAATATCAAGAGTGAAACATGTCTTATTGAGAAAACAACATTTTTTTGCAATTACATTTCTTATTCAATCAAACATCGTCGTCATAACTCATCATCATCCGTAGGAAACGGAGTTGCATCCTCATCGTCAATAAAATCGCCAAATCATCATCAATATCATCGAGAGATTCATCAATATCGGTATCAAGATCTCCTAAACTAATTCCATCATCATCTTCATTATCAGTACCATTACTAATCGTATCGTTAATGGGAATAGAATTATCTTCAAAGGTAACGTTATCAAAATCATCATCCGTTTCTACGTCCATGAGCCTTGATGGAAGTGCATTTGATTAGAAAGTCCTTTGTCTTTTTTGTGATCGACTAAACTTTACAGGTCCATCGTCATCATCTTCCTATGTAAAAGGTAGTGCAACATGATATTAGTCATATCTTGTATATGTATAAACTGAACAATTGTAATAGCAAAACAAATATATTATAGATGATCAATTCATACCACATTATAATTGTGTACAGTGTCATGAACGGTTTCTTTTTTTTTGTGTTATTGGCTGAACATTTTCATCATCAGAAGAAACAATGTGAATAACATTGTTATTCACAGAAACATCTTTTTTCAACAATCTTCCACGTTTGCGAGATACGGGGCACTCCTTGACAATGTAATAATCGGTTAAAAATTGTACGAATTGTTTGTTGAATTTAATTGTAAGAATATAATCTTCATTTTTATTAACGATGACATATGCATTTGAAATTCTTACCTCATTGTCAATTGATATGTCGATAAAAGATACAGGTTTCTCGGATGGATCGAATGTATTTAATGCTTTACTGGCTTCCTCTTTTTTGAGAGCCTACATACAAACAAAGAGGTAAGATAAAAGTAAAATGAACAAATTTGACTATTTCAAATGAATCGAAAAGTTTATTTAAGTTTAATCACTTGGTTTGTCTATGAATATCCTAAAATACATACGAACCTTGGGTGAGTCGTTCTTCACCATAATGTGTTTGTAGGAGATTAGTTGTGTGTTTATGTCCTACATTGGTGGCACCTTTTATACAAAATGTATACAAAGTTAAGTTAAGAATTGATCTCTAACATACTCTAATTTACTTTTGAAATTACATAGAATTTGTGACTTGATTACATGAAATAATTTAATTGTATAAACAAATCTTATGCGTATATAGAGTTGACTAACTTGATGGGTAATTTGTTATTTAGTATCAATACAAATATTACAAATATACTTTTAAAAATAGCATTTATATTAAACGTGTATTTACAAAAGGTAATGATTGTTCCAGCAAAAAAATATCAAACTTACCTTGATAAATGAAACGGTGGTAGATGATTATCAGACACACCTCATTCATTAAGAAAGCAACATTGTAGCGATTTCTAACCAAGAACAGGTAATCATCTTGAACAAAATACAAATCTAGTAAATTTATTGTTAGTTTTCTTTTGATCTGCATGTAAGTAAGAATGACAACTATAATATATTCAACACCAATTGTGTATGGTTTAGGTTGATTCTTAACCCTTAAGATGGTAGTGATTTATAGTATGTTGATACATAGATACTTGCTTGGGGTATGCGGTTTCATATTTGTGAAATAGGTTTAACTTGAAAGACTATTTGTTTTGTAGTTTCTATAAAGCTGTAATAGATATGAAGATTAGTCTTCAAGCATATAGGTTAGTTAATTTTATATGGTGTATGTTTTGTTTAAAAGTTAGTTAACAGAATAACATATTATGTGGTCCATTATTTTGTTACATGGTATGTATGATATGATTATAGAGTGAAATCATATAATCGAAAGGTTACGCAAAGGAGAAAGTGTAGTCATACTGTATAAGTTTTATAAAGGTGTTGTGTTTATGGTGTATTCGAAATAAGTAGTATGTATAAAGTATTCACGTAAGACATACAGTGTGTCGATTAAAAAGATTTACGCTTTTGCAATATATATGACATGTGAATGTATACTTATGATATTCATTATTAGTTTGTTTCTAAAGGAAACATAAATTAGTATTAGTTATAACGTAATCACTTATGACTGTCGTGAATAAACGTAAACCATTTGTTTATTTATGATATAGCATATGCGAATTTATATTTGTAAAGTGATTCATATGTTTTTTTTGGGTAAAGGGAGTAATCCCGCACTGGTAAATAGATTAAACCAAAACGTTTGAGTACGGATGGAATGTGGTGAAGTACCACATTAACCTCAAGCTAAAACAAATTGATGAGACAACCAACCTAGAGCTTATGACATGCCAAAGCTCTTAACAACTCTAGAATCAATGAACCTAGAACAAGAATCGGAACAAAAACAAGCTAACCAATGACTACCGTGAATGATGAACTTCCACCTTTAGTAGAGGTATTAAATAAATTAGCCGATTCATCAAACACGTTTTCAACACAATCATCATCACCATCTTCTTCAAGAGCCAAGCAAAGATAAGCATTTGACGTAGAAACTTCACCTTCCTTAAAGGAGGAACCTTTAGACTGCAACATAGAAGATGATGCGGCACACTACTCCTAATAGTGGCTCCCTTTTTTGGTTCACTAGTAGTCTTCTTTGGCTCATACCTGAAAGTCTGTTTGATAGAAGTACCAACCTAACTCCCTTTACCAGACTGGGCTTTACCTTTCTTCTTCTTATGACTCACCTTTTGGAAACCATTGTTATCATGCATAGTAGTAGGAGTAGCGACATTTGAAGTAGTAGCAACATGAGGAGTAATCACTTTTTTAGTACAATGCTCATAGATATGCCCAAAGATCTTACATGATGTGCACCTAGGAGGCCTCCACTCATACTCAACTCGGATAGATTCTTTAGTAAACCCATCCCCTGTTAGAGAGGGGACACCAATAGTAATAACTTCTATGAGCTCATCCTCTGAACCAACCTCGATTAAGCACCGAGCAAAACTACTTCTACCCCAAGAATCCTTACACATAGAGCTTGTGTACGAATCCAGCATAATAGGTTTGCCAATAAATGAAGGAATCAAGTTGATACCATCATCTTCAAAAGCTTGAATATGCACATCATGTAATTTAACCCATATCGGAATACGAGTCAGCTCTTCCTTACATAAACTAGTATCAATTGACCATTTCTTGAGAATGATCGGTGATTTACGTATCATCCAAGGTCCTTCTTCCAACACTTGCTTCTAAACCGACTGGTATCGAATTTAAAAAGAAAAACCTTTTGCATTCATCATGATCTTTTCAAACCATACTTAGCCCAATTATTTCTAACATAGTATTCAACCCTTTGGAAACGCCATTCTATTACCAATAAAGTAGCCATATAGAGTGTATTCAAGGCGTGCACTAACCTTTTCTACTACTCTACGTGGAATAGACACGTTAACTCCTTCACAAACAGGCTCATATGTTTTAAAATGAATACTTGTTTTGATAATTGTGTACAAATACAGTCTGATTGCTTATATTTGTTTCCAATGTTGTTGCAAAACGAATCATTTAGCTAATCTACATGTTACTAATAATTTGATAGGATGAGTCTTCAATTTGTGTTTGCTGTAAACAAAGCAAAGTTTGCGAAAAGTCAGGTATGCGCGTAAGGTGACAATTTAAACGTTCTCCAACATTACCTTGTTTATAATTGAATATTTGTTTTATTTTGTTTGTGTTGTCAGCGTTTACCATCTCTGTTCACAAAAAGCTTCTACGATGGAACACCATGGCTGTACTTAATACATAATCGGGGAACAAAACACAAAGTCTGGATAAAACAAAGCTCAGAAAACCATTACAAATTGTACGCCGATGAGTGGGCCAAGTTTCTGGAGAAGAGTAGGTATACAGACGTGGAAATGTTGCACTTTATAAAGGAGGAGGAAGACACGACACGAATCGCCACAATCGTCTTTGGCATTGAATGCGGTGGATATGACAGCAGCCTGATAGGCAGCAGGCATATGAGATGCTTAGTGTTTCAGAGCGAGAATCTTGGACATTCTCCGGTAAGCACACACGAACTATTATCTATTTTGTAACGTGTTTTTTTAAGTTCGAATATGAACTGATTAAATCTGTGAATATGTTGATTATTTTCAATTGTATGTAGTTGCTTCCCGGAGATTTCCTGCAAGATATAGTGACAAACGAATTTGATATTCGGATGGGAGGAATGAATTTAGCAACTGTGAATCATCGTCGTGTTCATATTCGAGGAACATCAAATCCAAAAGTATATGCAAACTTGTTTTACGGAGATGGATGGAATACTGTTGTTGACAGTCAACACCTGGTACCCGGGAAACCAATGGTTTTCACAAATCTTGGTGGTGCAGTGCTTAATATGATTACTTTCGGAAGGGATGGACTTGGTTTAGGCTTTGAGGACATCCCGAGAACAGAATTGGATTTAGCTTTTCCTATCTGTCGAGGTCCCCTGGACAAAGGTATCATACGATATTTATGTTACACATCTATACTATATGATTGCATAATTCTAATATTTTGTGTTCACAAATTGCAATATAGATCCAAGGATGTTTCACATATGCGACTGGGAAGGGCATGATCAACATAGAAATGAAGATGCATGTTTTTACACACCAATGCTGGCCTATGTCCTAGATAGGAACCGTTTGGTAAGTAGATACTACGTATAATTGTTAGTGCATGTCAGTTTGTGTGTATTTAAGTTTTGGTTATGTCTACTTAAAAATAAGAGCTTATTGAGATTTTATATTTCATATCTGATCGTACACGCCAAGTTTGTTGATAAGAGTGAACGTATACATTTGACAACGCAATTGTTAGACACGGTGGGATGGAGTTTCGGTTGACTGGTGATGTAAGGCACAAACAGAACCGGAAGAGGAAGTCGAGAAAGAACCATCTAACAATGATTGCAAAGGACAAATGGAAACATGTCAAAAGGAAATGCCGTTTCGGGAAGGACAAAATGATTCAATTTCGACTTGTTGACGTGATGGTGATTTGGCGGAGCAGTTGATCTGAGTTTCTGTGCTTGTTCCAATATTTGATATGTCTTTGAATGAAGGTGTTGAAGTGGATTTGACTTTTGTTATCGGGATTGTCGATTGGGATTGTGTCTTTTGAAACAATGTTTAATATCAAGACTTTAGTAGTTTAGTTATATGTTAAGTTGAATAATGTCTGGATACATGACAATGAATCCAGTCTATTATCCTACTACGTTTAAGGTGTTATCCTACTACGTTTCGTATATTGACAATCAGTTCTTATTTGTATATTGTTGAATCAACTACTTTAGACTAATGCAGTCATCTGTTAATTAGCTTACTTCCCTTTAGGAGTGTATGTTATTGTTTAAAGTATGCTTGCTTGTCTATGTAGTAAGAATTTTAGTTGGGTTACAATCTGCTATAAAACTGGATGATAGTATGTGGGTTAGTACCTTTTTATAATGTTTGTTATACTGACATGTTTATATAGCAGATTGATTAAGTAGGCATCCAAGTTCATCTCGATACCTTTTTTGTAATTTTACTTTTTAGAATGACAATGTGCACCAATGTATATATTGACATATTAATGGTATGACACATCAAGATGGTTTCATCTTCATTTGAATAAAAAAGAACATACATTTGTTATCTTTTAAAACAGCTTTCGATGTAGACTACTTCCATGATCCTTAAATATGTCCTACACACATGTTTTATTGTGATACAAAATGTTTGTGGCAAAAAATAACTATTTTGGTAGACTTGGTTGAATGCTTCAATTAATAAGTTACACATAATTAGGCTTATAATCGAGCCCATTAAATCCAAATGACCCAATAGATTAATATCTCATGTTCCGGTCAACTGCAAAAGTCCAAAAGCTCAAGAGATTTTTTGCGTGTATAGATATAGATAGATTACGTTTTCCAAGCACAAAACATCTTGAATCTTAGTTCAATAGCTATCAAGTCGTTAGGTGTTCCACTTTTCAAAACATTGCATGATGATAGTGGTTAGATTATCCAACTTCATGTAAGATAGTGTACACAAAATATGTTAACGATGATAATTGATCATTGCAAAAAATGCATGATATTTGTCTACTTGATGATCTATGTTACTGTTAAACATGTATAATACCCTAATCATCTTGAATCTTAGTTCAATAGTTAATGCATGTGGTTTTCAAGTATTATATTTGTAGATGTACGATAAAATGGTTTGTTGATGCTTATATGAATTGCAAATCGATGTACATTTTTTAATGGTGGTGGCATGATAAGTTGGTGATGACATGAATGGCAGTGTTCTATCAGATATATAAGTGTTGTCCAATATGTGATAGAATGGAAGTATGCATCTTGTTTTCAGATATATAACAGATATGTGACAATGAGTATATATCATAAAACAAACTGGTTGTCCCAAAAAGGGTAATTACACATCATTATCAAGAAGTGAATATTTGTATTATGCTTCAGAGACAAAAAGAGTCTAATGAACATAGTAAAACAAATATTCAATAAAACTGCATTGATAGTTAGCCAAAAATACAAATGCTCAATACAACTGAGTTGATAGTTAGGATAAAATACAAATGTCACTAAATAAAAATGGAATATTATCATAAAATTTTCATTAGAACATATAAATAATACATAAATGTGCAAGTATACATTTGTTGTTTATGCATCTGATTTTGAAGTATAAAAAGGTTTTAATGACCAAAGTGCGTGTGTTTAGGGTGAAGGTGATTAAACTTGATCAAGCGATATAGGTTCCATAGAATATAGCACACCCTTACCTGCAAAATGAACAAAACAGCCAAAAACAGGTATATAATGGTAGCTGTCAAAACCTACAAACAACTTTAAGCACAAAACTTATTTCCAATAATTAACCAAAGTACTGATTGGTTATTCTTAATAAGACATTGTCCACAACGAAAAATCAGATCAAACAGTATCGCAAACGCGAGGAAAATAAAATGAAAGACCAACATAATGGTACTCAAAAAGTATTGTTTACGTGGATATCCATCCACAGCTTCCGCTTATTTCAAAAGTAACAACTCCAATAAACAGTACATTCACGGTTTCTCAACTTTAATCTCCTTGTCAAGAACCAACTTTGTCCTTTTGGTAGCACTATTTTCTTCGCCTTGGAGCAAGTCAGTCTTATCCAATAGATCAACCTTCTTTTTTTCTTGAGACGTAGTATCAGAAGACGATTGCTCGACATTCACAACATCATTCTTTAGGGCGGCGAGCGGCGTTGTGTTCTCATCGGTCTGTGACTCCAAATCCTGCGTAAAATCGCCCAAAGGGTAGGTTAATCATTGTAAAATGGTTACCAAAAAACGTCGCAAATCACAGTAGAAGATGTGTAAAAAAAATGTGTACAGTAGCATCAATGAAAAATACTTACAAATGGCGTCACATCAGCAACCTTTAAGCTGGTGGCTTCGTTTTCAGCCTGAGATCCAAATGAAATAAAGAAATTATATGGCTAAATTTTTGGTGGTAATGTCTTAGTACATGAAGTTTGGTTAAAACTGTTTAACAATTTAAATTCATTTATCACCTTTCCCGGTGTAGCGGTAGCCAAAACATTTAATGATATCGGGATCATTAGACAAACGCAATACATTGAAGACAGCATCGCCTTTTCTTTGTTTTTGGCATCAATGACCACCTTAAAACAAATTTCTTATCAACAATTTCCATAATCTCCGTCGGGAAGACAACATCAGACTACATAAGAACATGTAAATGGGTGGACAATTTAGAATGTACAAAGTGTTTAAAACAATTAGCACTGTTGATGAACAATTTATACCTTGCCATACTTATCCAGCAACTGATAAGCAGTTAAGTTATTCAGAATAGCCTGCACCTCATCATTAAATAGACAAACTGATACAGTGCCAGTTTCATCTTGAACCCTCACCTGTAAGCGGAACCTAAATGCAAAAAAGTACACAGGCACTGAGGCACTAACAACTGAAAACAAATGCTATATCAAAGCCAGTTTAAGGGAAAGTATATACTCACTGGGTTTTGATTGACGTAGCAGCAGCATTGCATTTTGAGCACCACCATTCATTAGGATCAGCAGCCGGTTTTGGTGTGGTATCGGATTCAAGGTCAATAATATCAGCAGACTTAACCAACTTCTTTCTACACACCCTGCATCCGAGGTACCACCAACCTTCCTCCTCTTGGATAGCACAAATTGTAGCGACGATAACGGATGGAACACCCTGCATATATGTCCGGATAAGTTGGTGTTATTTTTGTACAATCGTTTTAAACATGAAACATCAAATTGGTATGCTACATTTCATTACATAACCCAACAAAAATGTATTGTTTGGAACAGTTTCATTGTACATTTATGTATTGCTGAGTATACTATATGTAAATGCTGGGATTGTCAATGAATTTACCTATTCAACATCAAAAATTTCCGCAATGTTTCTAAACAGGTATTTGGTGACGAAATCATCTTTTGTAGAATTCTTTGAAGCAGTTGAGATACGTGATGCAGTTTGTTGAGAATCCTCCGTACCTTGAGCAGCCACCAAACTACGTATGGTTAAAGAGACCAAAGTTATTATGGACCATATCAACGCTAATATATTAACCAATTTAAAAAACATATACAAATATTGGTTTAAGATACCTTTTCCTAAAAGATTCTACATCTTTAAATTCATTGCCAGGTATACAGTCTTTGCCGTTGAAGAGGAACAACCTTATTCCATTGAAACCATTTTGGATGGCCATTTTTCCTGTTTATTCAAAAACATGTACAAAACATTTAAATGATTTCGGATTTATACCTATTGTCTCTAGTGCAGATAAATAAACTGAATGTAAACAAAATATAAACGTACCATCCCAGACTTTCATCATGACCAGCTGGAGGACAGCAATGATCTTACCATGTTCATCGAGTTTATTCAAAAATTCAGCGAATTGTTGAGCAAAACTACCCCACAACGTACACGGCAACTTATTGCCCCTGTATATATGATTGTTATCAATTCAGTAAATACATTGTAAACGTAAATGCAACTGTAAAAAGTTTGTTAGAATGACCTACTCAGCATCAATGATTGTGATGGGTTTCTTCTTTCCAGACCTGCCGTTTTTGTCATAATTATCCAGGTCATCACAAGCAACCACCTGGCCTATCACATCTGCATAATGTTGAAACACAAAAAGTTTAAATTGGTTGCCATATCATGTACTAAAGAAAAGACAAATGTATACAAATAAATAAAAGGATTCTACATACCGAACTGGCCAACTTCCTCATTCTTAAGAGATGTAATGTTTCCATAGGGACGAAAGTCAAATCCATAAAGAGAACCGGTGAAATCTGTGCACTTTTCTATGACAGTGTTCGAAAGAAAGCTTAGGCGGAGTGGTTTTTTAACGATGTGGAACTTTGGTTGAATCTCCCCAAGACTATACCGTTGAAGGATGACAGCATTGCCCTCTTCTAATTGATGTTTGAAACCACTGACCAACGCCATCCTGATGGTTGCTTGCATCCTAGTGTTCTAGAAGAAAAAATGTGCATATTTTAAAATTTAGTACATAAACAAAACTTCTATACAAAATAACAATTCATATCTAAAATGCCAAACATCAACAAACAATGCTATTTAAAAAGACACAAATAAAAAGTATAATTTGAAGCAACTCTATCAAATATTTGGGCCCACGTTGTACTTACAAAGACAAATCTAACACTTTGTCTGTTGGGCAACTTTGACCTAATATATCGCAAGAATCGACATTTTTGTCTTTTAGTGAAAAAGCAAAATTTTTATTTTTAAATTTTTAAATACAAATAAGTTGGGCAACTTGGCCCCACACATATGTACTTTTGGGCAACTCTCTATAAATACCACTCTATACCATACAAATACACATTTTAATAAACCAAATTACACATCCCAAATAATTATTTATTCTCCTAATACACCTAAATACACCTAAATACAAAACACAAATTACCCAAATCATCCCACACACACACTACTGCTTTACCCCACACACACCTTCCCTCTCAAAGGCAAAAATCATCTGCAAGTTGAAACACATATCCTTCCCTCTCAAACTCAATAATCCAACGCCCTAATCCTACGACGCATATTCGTACATTCAAATCAATCCGACGCATATTCGTACAATCAATCGCTGTTCTTCAACATCTCAAGAATCCAACCACGAACATGTTTGATGCAAAGCTAACGGTCGATCTAGATTAGAACATATTGCTACTATTAAAGGTGCATTGAATGTGAATAGAACCAAATTGTTTAGAAACTGTCTTTGGCCCTTGGTTAGATTTTCCTAAGTATTCCCGACAACCACTTATACCATTATTTATATCAAAATGCGGTTGAGGTGTCAAAAGTTAGTGATTGTTGTCCACCTTTAACTTTTGTACTAGGTGATAATGTTTTGATTTTGGCCGTGAACAATTTAGTCTTCTAACCGGGTTTCGTTTAGGACCGTAGATAAAAGTGAAAGTGACCACGGCCATGTTGTTAAGGGTTTAACATATAGTCCTTTTTGATCGGTTGTTTCCGAAAAAAACTAAGAACAAAAAGTTAAGGGTGATGACCTTTTGGCGTTGGTAAAGTCGGTGGAAGGTGGGAATTGTTATCCGATGAAGATGTTGTGAGGGTTGCTTTGTTGGTGATTGCAACATTTGTATTTATTGGTCGGGAAGGAAGGTTTAATGTTCGACCATTTGCTAAGGAATGTTGAGGATTTTGTGTATGGAATGAGTATCCATGGGCGAATACATGTGGGCTCATCTTTATAAAAGAACGGTGAATGTTGTTCCTAGGCATCTTGAGGCAGAATCAAAGAAGCCCGTTCCAAAAGATCCAAAAAAAGAACAAACATACACTCTGTATGGATTTACATGGGTGTTGAAGGTTAGATTTTACTTGTAACATACATTATTTGTGCTTGTATATATTCTGATGGTTAATCTAAATAATGTGTTGGCATTGTTCATTAGGCATTGGCTTGGTTTCCTAGGCATTGTTCTGTAGTGAGTGTAAGTGTTTGTGTAGATTTAAGGATGTTATGGTTGATGGTTTCGCACTAGATAAATACATAGAAACGATTTGTAAACGGTTGGTTGAAACCACTGACAATGTGTCTTCATCCACTGCTAGTTCAGAAGAACCCACTGCTGCAACAACACGTTATGTAATTGTATCCCCTGTTACTACATATACAACCAATGCTATCCTAACCACTGCAACCATAATCACAACCACTATAATCACAATCACTAACTCTTAATTCGATGTATTTGTTTTTGATTTGGATTATGGAGACATTCCCAAACAGCTCCGATTCGGACCAAAGACCCGAGAAGATCCCACGTTGTCTAGCTTGGTCAAAAGTAAAAACTTTGAAAAAACATTACACAATTTTATTTGATCCGTAAGTAAAACCCAAAATTAGTTTACCGTTGTATGTTTTATTGCATTTAGCATATCGACTTATCTCCTTTGTTATTTAGGCTTTCGGACCACTACAGAAGATTGTACCAACAAATGCCGAAATGAGTTGTCCGTGGTACATTCGCAGATGGAGTACATCCGTCAACTAGATTCCCAACTTGTTGAAAGAAAGAAGAGTTGGTGACCAACTGATGGTGGAAGAAGAGGAAACTATGGCTGGTGTGGATGTATGCGGTGGAATTCAAGCCGATTTAAATGTCCCTTTCTGTGACGCCGATGAAGTAGTTACAGAAGGTCAAACGTCTAGTGTCAATGACAAAGCTGTTGAAGAAGAGAATGTTGTTGGGTTTGGTGAAATGTTGAATAAGAATGAGCCTGAGAAGGTTGAAGATGTTGTAGCCGGTAATGTTGAGGTTGCAGATGGGATCAAATGTGACAAAGCGGAATCGTCACATACCTTAGATAAAGATCACTTTCGTGCCGAGCTTAAATCCCTTAAGTCCAGGGTGGGTAGTATAGAAGAACGTGTAGGAGTAGTTGGTGTATCACAGCTCTTATGTGAGTTACACAGCGTAGAAAAGAGAATTGTGGTAATTGAGGAAGCTTTAGGAATAAAGTCACAAGATGATGTTGGTGAGATTAAGGTAAAAAGCTGTTATTTGAATTTTTGTTACTTCATTCCACCAAAATGGTCTCTTTGAGTGCCTAAGTAAGTTCACTTTTTTACAGGTGGATAGTGTTGATGCCAACAAACCGTTGGCTACTTCCGATGAACACACCCCAATCAGGACCAACGTAGGATCCGATGACAAGCAGAACCTGTTGTATACCGATTCTGATGAGTTTACCGGGCCTATGACCCAAGTTATGAAAGCTGCTTTATCGGGAGGTCCTGACGATGCTCATCATTCCAACAATATAATGCAGGTGGATAACAAATTTGATTGTGTTGCCTTACCAAATTTGAATGATGAGTTCTCAGACATTGCTTACGATGGGTTTGATCCAACTCTCGTTGATATATATATATTATATATATATATATATATATATATATATATATATATATTTTTTTTCCTTCTTTTACTTTTTCTATTTCAAATATTAAACCCACATACCCTTTATCTAGGAATCGATGGATGTGAATGGTGCGGAAAAAGAAAATGACAGTGCGAAGGGTAAAGAAATTGTTGTGTGGCGGCCACCTCTTTTGTGGGAATGGTTTGTGCAGTTTACTCTTACATTGTTAGAACGGTGGCTGCAGCAGGGGGCTTTACCGGTAGACAACGTTTATGATCCCGCTGCGCAAGGTGCTGCACAAGTAGACACATTGGATATGGAGGTTGAGGAAACGGCTATGGAAGGGGCAGATACACAACCTGTTGAAGTGATATGCCTTGATTATGAGGATGGGCAGGATGTTGTCAAGGTACATTTAATTATCTTATCATTTGTTAACAACAAATGATGCATAATAGTAGTACAATCCCAGAGCAGACATGGCAAAAAATAAGCTGAGCAAAGACATTATTAGCGACAAACAAGTCCCTGCTTTTCATTTGATTACTATATACATTAATACATTTGCATAGATAGCACATAAACACACATTAAAACAGTTTTCGACACCTAAAAAACAAATATGATACTAAAAACATAAATGACCATCATGATAATCTACATTTTAGTTCCAGAGCTCTCTCCCTTGCGTTTCTTATTTTCCTTGAGTCGTTGAAACAGTATTTCAAGACTACTAATCCTATTTTCCAAATTATACATATTCTCAAATAATGTAGGATTATTCACATGTTGCTCCAATTCGTTTTTATCATCTTCCTCAGTTTGTTGCACCACCTCCCTTTGTTGCATCACCTCACTTTGAAACTCTTGCTCTACCTCATTTTGCTGCACTATCTCGACCTTCTTCGCACCACCGAGTTTCACCTCCTCCTCATTCTCTAGATCTTCCTCATCTTCATCTTCTTCCTCCTCTTCCCTATCAAGTCCATAAATCTCATCCCAAGAGAAGTCTTGGCGACGCACCAAGTAAGGATATTTGTCCTCATCCACACACTCACTTGCCTATATGAACCATATTCGACATTGGTTCTTCCCAAAAGCATCTAACATGCGTCAAAAGCAAAGTGTTGTTTAAGACAAACTCATACTCTTCTTCATCATTTTGAAAGTTTCCATTTGGTGTTGCCATTGTTCTTGAGTGAGAATAAGCGAGAATAAAGTGAGAGTTGTGATAATAAGAGAGCAGAAACTAGGAAAAGAGAGAATAAAGTAGGATATGTAGCAGTAACAAGAATCTTATCTTTTACATTCTGCTGTACTTGAGTTAGAATAAAATACTATCTTTTACACTGTGTAAAGAATCTTATCTTATCTTTACAATGTGCTACAGTTGATATAATTATTAAAATATAAATTTTTATTTTTCACTTATTTGTATTTAATACATTAATACATTAATACATCACTTTTACAAACTAGGAAACATGCAAACTATTTTCTTTTTCACTTATGGTTGACTTGACTGTTTGAGTGTCTTATGACAATTCATTTGCTTCCGAACATTAGTTTTACGGCTACTAGGACCAACATCTTGCGCATTGGGTCCCAACCTTTGTGATTGCTTAGAGTTACCACCGCCAGTTGGTTCTATAACTTGTTTTTTTTCAATACCGTATATCTCTCTTCTTATGTCTTCTAGCACTTCAGCTGGTAATCGGTAAGTAGGTTCAGCATCTGGTCCATATAATTCATATATTTCATGAAACTTGCTACCTTTATCGACCACTCCCTTTCATCATGGTTTTCCTCAAACCTAACTCCTTTAGAACTCGACATAAATCAATTAATGTGATGGAAATATGGTTATGAAACTGAAAATGAATAGGAGCAAATATTTGATGGAAATATGGTGAACAATAAGATCATGGTTTCGCTATTAAATAGACACCACGTGCTAAGTCACATGTAAACAGTTAAACATACATAGTCAACTTTGCAGAGGATTTACTTTTGAAAATAATAAAGGGCCCTGAACAAACAGTCATGATTTGTTGTGCATGTCCTTAAAACAATTACCACAACATTGGTAAGTCATGACTAAAAAAATTTATGCCGTAGAATATCAGTTGAGTATTGAAGTTATTTAATTGTTGGATAGTCGAGCTGTTTGTTAAAAGATGCATCGTTTTTTTAAGGCTGCAAATATCAGATTAGTTTTCAACTCCCTTAAACGTAAGAGGAAGCCAGGGAGATATTGCACCTCACCCTATACTACTCCACCAGCCACTACTCCAAAGAGAAGGCGTTCAGCACGGATTAATTGTCAAACCCCATCCCCTCCTAACGCTCCAGATTTTGATGATACGTTGGAACCGTTTGTGGAGGTATTTGACTGTGTCAACTTATATGTCTCTTACTTTGTAATACTAACATTAACTAAAAGAGTTAATTTGTTCTAATTTAGAATCTGTCGAGAACTGGAACTGGGAAGAAAAAAACAAAAAAGGTAACTGTGCCATGTTCCGTTCAAAATTTTTGAAAGAGAATAACGGAACTAGGTTTATCTTCCCATGGGGCAATGAAGACACATTTGCTGATCGCCGGTTTTGGGACTGTTTATTGGCAACGGGTGGTAACAAGGATGGATGGCTGAGGGACGAGGTGCGTATAAAATCAGTCGTTAGTATCGTACCATAATTGTTTCTTTGTGATTCCCGTTATGTGTTAATAATGTGCCCGAATGTGTAAACAGCACCTTGACCTATGGGTAGATTTGATGTGGCATTTCCGACCATCAGATGCCGACTGGGCTATGGTGGGTCCCTTTTTCACACCTCAAGTAGTTAATGACATGGTACGAACCTATTGGGCAAATGGTGTAAAGTACCCGGTGCCTTGGGCTGATGTCGAAAAGGTATTTATTTCTTTCCATATTGCCGTACGTATAGATTGTTCAGCCGGCTCCGTTATGCTGATGTCGTAAATGATGTAGGTACTATTTCCAATAAACGAACCTCGAAGCTCGGGCGGTAGGAGAGCTGCATATCAAGACGGTGTTTTGACATTGTATGATTCGTTTCCACCTTTACAAACAAACGGATTTGGTGGAAGGATACCATGCCTGCAAAATTTCAGTATTGGCTGCCAAAATTACTAGACGAAACGGGAGTCTTTGCAGCAAAAGGCATAGATATCAAGACTTATCAGATTAGCTTTCAAAAATGTGTTGACGTCCCCAAACAAACAGGTCAATACGGTGACTGCGGGATATGGTCTTGCATTAACCTATATAGGCTGAGTCATAACATGCCATTAAAGTCTGACGATCCTGCAGAAACAGCTATTGCCTATCGCGAAAGAATGTTTGAGTACCTATGGAAATACAAGATTGAGTATGCTGGTCATTGACTATATTTATTACAAGTTTTGGTATCGTCAACTCTCATTGACTAAGTATGTATATAATTGGTACATAAAGGTGTTAGCTCATAAGGAATGGTCATTCTTTGTCTATGTATAATCAATTATAGTAACTATTGGAATGATAAATCTGTAAATATCCAAAATGTTTTGTGAATGTTTGTAAATACTATTAGTTGATATTAGTATTGCTTGTTTAAATCATAATAATCACTACTCAAAACTGATTACATATAAATTATGATATTACATTTAAACCAGCTTCCAATCTTCTACTAGCCGTGGTTTATTCTAAACTAGCCGTCGTATCTACTCAACTAGCCGTGGTTTCAACAGTGCTTGTAGCCGTGGTTTTGATCATACTAGCCGTGGTATCTTTTCAAGTAGCCGTGGTTTCTTCTCAACCGACCGTGGTATCTTTTCAACTAGCCGTGGTTTCAACAGTTATTCTAACCGTGGTTTCTTCATACTTCCCGTGGTTCCAACAATAATTCAATCCATGGTTTGACCCACCATCCTCCTCAGCCTTCTTATTAGATACACCACCCATTCTACTTAACCTTCCTTGAGAGTTTTATTGCCAAAGGACCTTGTACACCAGCAATCTTTTGAATCTTCAAGAGCAATTGATCTACCATTGGATTTGTTGATATGGTTCCTTGTGGATCAAGCGTCGCTTCCAACATTTTCCTGGCAACAGTTTTGGACAATGGATAGGGTTTATCAATAAACATGAAAAACTTATCCTTAGTAGATTGTACAGCATGTACTCTGGAATGCTCATAAAGCATCCATTCAACTACTTCAAATTGTTTCCAGAATTTGTCCGCTGGATTAGGTTGACACATGTTTTCACCGATCTCCACACGAACCTTGCTAATCCTCCGGTTGGCCCATGCTTTCCATATCTAAAATCAATGACTTTCCATAACTGTTCCAAATCCTCTTTTGATAGAAAGAACAACAATCTTCCAAAATCTACGTATGTATACGCATCCATCGCTCTTGTTATTTCAATCACTTTCTACCATTTTCGGTGATTATTTTCAAATCATTAATCGGTCGACTTGCGCTTAGTGGTGTACGATTAATCGGCTCTTGTATACCACTGACCTTAAGATACACATCCATTCTTTCTTCCCTCTCCATCCCTTCATCCAATTTCTGTTTCTTAGAACGCACATTCTCCCTAATTTCTGCCATTCGCTTTTGTTCGTTCTTGATCCACTCAGCTTCTTTATCAGAATTCATAGGATTGAAATCATCTTTCATTCTTAACCAACGTTCATACAACTCTTCAATCTCTTCGTACGTGCATTTGTTCAAATCCTTGGCTTTGCAAAATTCCACGTGCTTGAGAATCGTGATCATGAAATTTCTCCTTTGAGCCCTAGTAGGAGGTTTGTTATTCTTACTATTATATGGTACGACACTTCTTTCCTTCTGCATTTGTCTCGCCCTCGCAGCCAGAACCTGTGACCTTGATCGAACATCTAATAGTGCCCATTCTTCATTACTCCATTCCAACTTTGTCATTTCGTAAGCTCAAGAAATGCTTGTTCCTTGTTCCATCGCTCAATCACTCTCATACTAGCTTCATCTTGTTCTTTTTTTTTTTCAAAAGCAAGATGTTCAAATTTTAAAATTTTCATCCAACTGTATTGATAATTCATGATCATGTGCAACCTGATCCTCCTTACTATCAAATTCAAGTTCTTCTTCAGGTTCAGAAATAGATTCACCCTTTCCTATGTCTCGTTGATCTACTACTTTATTAACTGGCTCCCCATTCTTCAAACTATTAGCCAATGGTTTATTTCCATTAGGTTCAATTACAATGGGAACAGTTGCAATAACAGAATTAGGAATTGCTAAGGTTCTACATAAGTTCAGCAGTGTACCATCAGTGGTTGTAGTAGCAATATGTGTATCTGAAGTAATAGCGTCGATGATATTACCTCGAGGTTACAAAGAAGGTTGTCATTTGTAGTATCACTAGATAGAGTCTCGCACAACTTCTTCCTCTTCGTCTTCAATCGCAACATTAAAAGGTTCGACCAATTGTTCTTTTCCTTCCTCTACCAATCCTGCTTTTCCAACCTTCAAGCCTTTAACCAAAGGTTTACCCAAGGGTTTAGGACCAGTGGGTTTAAGTAGTATAGGAAAATGTGCAGTACCCGATCCAGTCCGACTGGGTAAGGTTTTACATAAGTTCATCAGGGTACCAGCAACCTCTTTCTCAACTTCATTAGACTTGGGTGGTTGTGTGACCGTGGTTGTCATTAAGGAGGCATCACTTATTTCATTTGTACTACCAGGGGATTCAGCAACAATAAGAGTGGTTGTTTTCGCCCACTTCTTCCTCTTTGTTTTCAACTACAACCTTTGAAGCTTCAAGCACGGCTTCTTTTCCTCAATGTCAAGAACATATAGTCACCACCATGATCTCCACTATCGAAATCCACCTCAACATCCATGTTTACATCCTCCCCTGAATCAATGATTTTGCTCCTCCCCTTTGAGGACCTGCCTTTCTTAGGCATCTTCGATACTCTAGTAGATGCAGCAAACCTTGGTCTTCTTACTCTCTCCAACACATAAACCCTGTGCTTCAACCTTCTTATTGTATTTTCCATTTGTGTACATTTAGCCTTCAATTCATTCACTACTTGTATAACATTCTCACCATATGTGGTACCCGTGGGTTCAGAGACGGTGGCATTGGGTTGAGCGTCAGTGGTAGCAGGGGGATCAGCATCATTGGTTTGGGTGTTTTGTGATGCAGGTATAGGTAATGGTTTAGCAGTGGATTCTGATGGGTTAGCAGTGTGTTCAGACGTGGTAGGAGTTGGTTGAGCATCATTGCTTTGGTTGGGTTGGGATTCAAGTACCTCCTGATTATCAGGAATGTCTGGCAAGTTAATCATATTAGGGAATAAAGGTGTAAGCTTTCCTGAGAACTTGTCATTCTTTTTTCTCAAGTGTGTGAACACCCTAGAAGACATATGATGTACCTCATACTCCCTTTTATCACGAACGGGTTTTTTGATCTGTTTCTCCACTATTAATTGAACAAACCTAGGATATAAGTAGTATTTACCCTTTTCTTTAATGTTCTTCATAAACCCCTCAAAGATCATCCTAGACCAGTTAAACACCCTCCCCTGTGATAAACATATGACAGCAGTTGCTATTTTTGATGGAAACTCATCAAACCCAGTGGTCTTATTGCTAAGACACAGAAGCAAAGTATGTATTAAAAACTTCCATTGGGGTGAGAACATACCTTTATGATACTTAATTCTTTCCACATTTTCTCATAACCCAATCTTTTCAACCCTCAAAATATCTCGCATCGACAAATTGACAACCCCATCGGGATCCTCCGACTTCAAAACCTCCCTAATCACCTCCTCTTCGACTATTATCTCATTCTTACCAACAACACTCCTAATAACCTCTCGCTCCATCTCGTTCTTGAATTTCTGCCTTCAACCAAAATTGATTAATGTAGGCTTTAAGAATGATAGGTTGTACACTTATTGCATAGTGAATTGGTGTGTGTTTGATAAAATCAATCATCTCATGGAACCCTTCAGTATGATTGTTCTTGGTTAGGTATGCAACGACGTTGTGTGTGGTGGGATATTCTTTCGCCATTTGTGTGATTTAGATGTAAAAGCCGTTTAACTATCAGTTTGGGAGTGGGTTAGGGTTTCTGTAGAGCGCCAATTGCAAGTGTTTAAAGATCAATTATTTGATAGCGCGATGATTTGGGGATTATATACTTTTAGATCAACATGTTACATAACCGCCTCGAGTTTCCATTTTCATCAATAATGCACTAGCAGTGGTTTGAAATATACTAGCCGTGAGTTGCCCACACACAGGGGTGGTTAGAAAGATACTACCCGTGGGTTGCCCACGGCTATTCGTGGTTACAATTGTTCTATCAGTGGTTTTTAACAGCAGTGGTTACACCATGTTTACTCCACAACAAGTCACACCTTATTCACATTTTTGGATAAGATCTTGTCATGTTTATTTGATCATGAGAGGTAATGCGTTTGTTTTAATTGAACATTCTTTGAATAATTGAAAGTGCACTAGAAGTGGGATGCCCACAAACATTTGTGCTTCTGATGAAGTGCTAATCACCAAGTCAAATATTCAATGACTTCATTTACTACACAACAACTCACACCTTCGTTTTATAAATTAATGAATAATTTCCAAGTATATAACCACGTAACAAACATGCAAGTCCGGAAAGTGAAATATATGAAGTTTAAAGAAGTGAATTACATGTTTTTTAAACTAAGATTAAGTTTATGAAAGAAACATACAAGTCTCGGTGATAATCTAACTTTAACTAAATTTAACCTTCAAATAAGGGTCCAAGGTGACCTTATTCAATCGATTCCACAGATCCTCGTGTTCCCGGTCTTGCCGCATTCTCTCTTCCATTTCTCTTTCAGCCCTATCTTGTTCGGCTAGTTGTTCCATTATTGCTTCATCTTCATGCTGCTTAGTAATCGACTTCTCACCATCAACATTTCCATTTATTTTGTTGTGCTCATCTTTATTCTTGTCACCTATTTCCTTGACAGCCAACGCACCTTTTTCAGCTACATCCTTCTTAGATCTTTTGTTAACTTGTTTCGTATATATTTTATGAAGCACGTCATCAGATGGTCGTTCCACTTCAAAAGACAAACGCTTACGCACAATCCCTGTTAATTATGTAAAAAAAATTAATAATAATAAAATAAAAAAGTAAGGATCCTAAATATATTACTAAAACTAGTAATGAATTGTTACCGTTAGACATTACTACAAATATGAAATTGATATTACTTAAAGAATCTATATGTAGTTGGCATTAGTTACTAGTTTCATCCACTGGGTAGTTGGCAATTTTACTCAACTTAATAAATTTTTCACATAACACAAATAAATGTGTATCTTAGTAAATCTTAGGCAGTTGGCACAAGTACACCATTAACAATAAACAATCACAAACGGGTGGTTCATACTTAATACACTCATTAAAGTGTATCTATGTTGATACATTAAATTTGGGCAACCTTAGAAAGTTTACATTGTTGGGCAACCTAAGTAAATGCACAAGTACAAAGGGCTGGTAATTTGGACTTGGCTTGCCTCAAACAGTTTACTGTAAAGTCCAAGAATTATTTCCACCTAAATTTGTTCAAAACACAACCATGGATTACGATGACAATTCTAATTTTAAGGTTTATTTAGTGCATCCCGCATCTAAACATGCAGTTAAACTACCTAAAAATATCACTTTCAATAAACTAGTGGCGTATGTGAAGAAAAAGGTTAACGGTGTGAAAGACACACCAAATGATAGAGTCAGGTTATCTTACAAAGATGGTTCCATGGAAGTGGACGTTGTTGATGATGAAGACGTCCAATTCTTCATTCACGAACTCTGTTGTAAGAATGAGCAAACTCAAGCTCTGTTAATTTCAACAAAAGAACCACCACCTTCAGAGGTAAAATCATCTTCGGCTTCTAATCATTTATCATTAGACCTGAATTTTCCGCTGATTCACAAAGATAGTTACCATGACACACCAAAGGTCGAGGATACCTTTTTTCACCAACCTGATCATTCACTTCCTCCGTCGCAAAGAGACTCATTTAAAAATATGCCCACGCCACCAACAGCACCACAACCAGAATTAAAAAACATCGATTCCCAAAACAGCGATACCTTTTTTTTCAAACATAAAGAATTTTATAATAAAGCAGAATGCATGTTTACTATTGGAAAGAAATCATTACTTGAGCGCTTTGAATACAAAGTTATTAAATCAGAGCCCACTAGGTACAGCGTGAAATGTATAAATCAAGGCTGCTCATGGAACATATACAACCGTAAAAAAAAAGTGGATAGCACTTTCTTTGTTTCTAGCATCAACAATGTCCACACATGTTCAAGAACTGAATTACATCCTAATCATCGTAATGCGACAATGAAGTTACTTAGTCAGTTGCTAATCGAAAAATTGAAAGATACTCGGAGGGTATATACTGGAAAGGACATACAAAGAGATCTGAGTCTTGAATGGAAAGTAAACGTTTCTTACAAACGAGCTTGGGGGTAGGAATTTGGCATTTGAGGTGTTGAACGGTAAACATGAACAATCGTTTGAGCAGTTAGCTTTATATTGTCATAACCTAAAGCTAAAAAGCGAGGGGACTGTAACACACATCGATCTGCATTTAAGTGGAAGATTTAAGATGGTTTTTGTAGCATTTGGTTTTGCGGTAAGTTTTGCGGCAAATTTATATTAATTGTTAGTATATTAAGCTTTAACGTATACTAAGCACTAATATATACTTAACGATACTAGATTCGAGTTTTATAGCCTTCATGCGGCCATTGATTATAATTGATGTTGCGCATCCGAAAGGAAGTATCTAGGAACCAACATGCTTCTTTGTTGGTATGGACGAAATAATCGATTATTCCAATCGCTACCGGGTCGCACAGGTGAGACCGTGAAGCTGGACATTGTTTTGGGGTGGTTGAAAGAATGCATTGGCGAAGTGCCTAATCGGCGATTATTTCGAGACAGGCATCATTCAATAACAAAAGCTTGTGACACGCTTTTTCCAAATTCCTTTCATGGTTATTGTTTTCGTCACTTGATGATGAATTGCAATATCACCCGTAAAAAGCATAAGGCTTTGTACTGGAAGGTGTGCAAATGCTACACAACTGAAGATTTTGATAATGCAATTTCCGAGCTTCGTGCAAAAAATCAGAAGCCGTCAAAAAACTTGAAGACGCTGGGTATGAAAAGTGGTCTAGGGCATATTGCATTGGAAAAAGATACAATTATTTGACGTCAAACAGTGCAGAGTCAATAAATTCATTAACAAGGCACGTTCGAAAGGTACCAATAACTATGCTCTTGGAGTACTACAGACGTCTTCTCTGAGATTGGTATTTCGAACGTCGCGAAAAATACTACGGTATAACTATATATTAGCCGTCTCACATTTACTTGTTCGATAAATGTTACCTTATGTATGCTTATTTTGCAGACGCACCGGAATTTGAACTTACACAATGGGCAGCTAGGAAGGTTGAGCGAGAGAATGTGGAAGAGTGCTAATTGGGAAGTAAGAGGCATTGCCATGTGTCTTTGTGTACCAAGTTATAGACAATCGTCGTAGTCATATTGTTGATTTTGTAAAGAATGAATGCGATTGCGGTGTACCGCAATATCTGAGTTGTCAATTACGGTAAATGTTGTTTATTCGTGTATGGTTTTGATTACGAAGACTCGTGCAGAAATGGCAACTTCGGGACTACCATGTGGTCATGTGTGTGCGGTGTGTAGAGAAGAAAAATTGACTAAGCAGAATGGATGGGCGGAAACATGGTTTACAAAAACTGCACTCAAAGGCACATATCATGAAATGGTGTATCCTTTGGAAATAGAGTCAGAATGGCATGATCCGGGTAACTTGCAAAAGGTTAAACCGCCGTTGATGGACAAGAGGCAGGCAGGAAGACCTAAAAACAAAGATCGCTTCCCATCAAAAAATGAGGAGCCAAAAGTTAGAAAATGTGGGAGGTGTGGTACCGTAGGGCATACCCGTGCAGCATGCATGGAACCAGTGCCCAGAAAAAAGGTAACCTAGATTGTTCGTTCAAATGTATATCTAATATTGTTTTTTAGTATTCTGACACGATTGGTTGTATATGTTGTTAGAAAAAAACGAATAGCAGGACAGACAAGGGAAAACAAGTTATGCAAGGGATGGCACCTGAACAGGGAACGCGTAAAGGTGGGTCAGGTGCTCATTTTCAATTGAAAGATGACCCACAATCGCAAGTGGACGACGAGTATTTTCAAAATGGGAGAATTTACCAGGATTGGGATGCCGTACGTTGGGATGGAGAACCAACTAACAACGTTTCGGAGGGTTACGTATATAATTCTGGCATTAACCTAAATTCACTCCCTGAATCATCAAATACATATCACTTGGATGATTTCAATAACATGGATAATTACTAGGTCAATGTTCTCTTTAATTAACTAATGTAATAGTTGCTAAAGTATGTGTATGCTTAAAGTTAAACAGTACTTCATATGGTTGTGTGGTTTGATTGTTGTTCCAAGATTAACTTACAAACTATCAATTATTGGTGTGTTGCACTTTGATAAGTGTTAGAAGTAATAGTTTTAACCAAGTATTTGTATTTTGTCATGAATAAAACGTTGTGTTTGTGTATGAATGTTTTGTTAAGTTTCATGTTCAAGGTCATGGTAAATAATTGTGAAAGTTTAGGCAATGCAAAAGGCTAGTGCAAAACCAGCTATGATTTGTCCTGTTTTGGATGTTTGTTCGAAATAGTAAATCTTGTGAGCATGTGTAAGTGAAAAAAACAAATATAGTGAGAATATGTGGATTGGGTTTAAAGTATTTGAAAGGCTCTAATTTTTATTGGATGTTATTCAATAATATGGGAGCATTGTGCATCATGTGACAAATGCTATATGAGGACATGGATTGGTGTCATGATAATACAAATCTGATTAACGATAATGTATGTATTTCTTTGCTTGCCTATTTAAAGGCGCAAACCCATCTTGTTAGTTAACCAGTTTATTTATTTTTTTTTTAATTTGTGATAACGTATTGGGATAAGGAAATGTCTAGATTTCCTAGGTGTGATAAGCTTAGAGCCGATGCAAATTCTAACAACCGGCACGATATGTTAGTCTTCTATTGCTACCAAGCCTCTGGCGAAGATGTTCGTATGGCACAACAATTGAATGCGCTTATGGAAGATTGCTTCAAATCATCGAAGAAAGGCTTAGCTTCATTCAAGAATTGGAGAGTGTTGGAAACATGCATGCTCAAAAACAATGAGAATATTTGAGGGGTAAATGGTAAAGATGATCAAAAGATCATGCGGATGCGTATCCTTTCACGGAACTGGAGCTAAATGTGCGAACAATGGCATCTTTATCGAGAGACTCGGGGCTTGATGGATCTCTAAGTGTGTGTCTTTTCGGTGTGTTCTATGTTGTTTGTTGTTTTGCATTAGTATCGTCCGTTATCTTATTATGAGTGTTCTTGTAGTGATTGTGTGTCACCCATGAAATGCGATTGTAAGATATTGAATTGAATAAAATGGGTAGTTATATTTGTATGAATTAAATTTTTTACTAAGTGGTTATCATTCGACATCTATTTGATTCGCACTTTGATTTTAAATTGTATTTTGAAGTGGTTATCATAATGTGTGTATATTAAGTATTGTTGGATAGAATTACCTCACAAGTACTAGTTGCATTGGTTTGTGTTAAAGTAGCCGTGGTATCTTCTCAAGTAGGTATCTTCTCGAACTAGGCGTGGTTTCTTCTCAACTAGCCGTGGTTTCTTCTCAACTAGCCGTGGTTTCTTCTCAACTAGCCGTGGTTTCTTCTCTACTAGCCGTGGTTTCTTCTCATCTAGCCGTGGTTTCGACATTGTACTAGCCGTGGTTTCTTCTCAACTACCCGTGGCTATAAGCATTCTTGAAACCACGGCTAGAAGGATCAAACAACGATCAATGTCATTTAAAAGATGTTAACAAGAAAATTACTAAGTAGTAGTAAATTGGCCACCATGAAAAGGACACTTATCTTGCAAAATGAGATGAATTCCATCGACTACATTCTTTAACTTTGCGTAGCTTGTTTCTTCTACACGTGTAGCGGATACAACAACATAAAGCAAAATGAAAAGCTTTTCATTATTTAAAGATAACTTAACAAGAAGATTAATAAGTTGTAAATAAAATGCCACCATGAAAAGGGCACTTATCGGCAAAATGAGAAGCATTCCTTCCGATAATTTCTTTGAATACTTTCGATACAAAAACACAACCATGCGAACACTTATAATGACAACGATATTAACAAAATAATACTTCCTGTTTGGGGTTCACATTAATTAAACTAGTTGATACATCGGTTTAGCTACTACATACCACGATACAAAATTCATCCCTTGTTACAAACAGTTAGAATTACAACCAAATATGACAACAACATGTCTACCAAACACATACCGTGTTTTAAAAAAATTTGCCATATGCTCACGATATGCAAGGCACTGTCTGGGGTTATCGACGGCCAATGACTTCCCATTTGACATTTCGTATAAGAATATGCATACCAGATACCACAATCACCAAACGAGTCCCCGATGCGGAGCGTTGGGTGCATTCTTGAAGGTAATTGCATATGTTGTCGGATTTATACCTTTCTTCTGGAAGACACTGGCTTTGTCTAGAACGATTGGTAGTCCAGCCTGTATATACATCCAAACATATTTTGTTATTTTACATAGCAACTTAACACAATACATAACAACTTAAATGTATACATCCAAACATATTTTGTTATTTTACATACCAACTTAACACAATACATAACAACTTAAATGTTTGCATCTGACACACTGAAGCTACGACAAACACTAAAAACATAAACTACACCAAACTACAATGAAACAAGACATCCTAATAAACCGCCATATCACGATGAGTCTGCAAAATAAGTGATTCACGTAACGGTTTGAACATAAAGGACCCAACATCTCCCTCGATGCCCAAGTCTTTGGAAGTTCCCGAGAGCAAGCTTGTATAGTACAATGGTTGCGTTAAATCCTTCTGGTTTCCAATTTCAATTACTGTGGTCGTCGTTGTCGTCAAAACCGATTAATTTGAGTGCTATTGGGGTGGTAATGCTAAGAAGCGTGTAGCGGATGCAATCGTACCACCACCAACCGTTAAAACCCATATAGAAAACAGAATCGACATCCCTTGAATGTTTCCAAACGACAGACTGTCTCGTATGTTTGAAACATAGAACGGTAAAGGAAGGTTGCCTATTAATTCATCAGGTATGTCCAGGACTTGGAAACGGTTGGTGAGCAAGTCAAAAGACACAATCAAATAGTTGTCGAATGTGCTACCATCGTTAGCATACAACCGTTGATAACCACACCAATAGATGTGACCCCCAACATTAGCTTGACTTGCTTTTTTGATTCTGATTGTGTTCGGAAGCAAGCAATGCTGATCTAACACCGTCCATTGTTTAGAGGAGAAGGTGAAAATTAAAACAGTGCATGGCTGTGTTTGATTGAATGGGTATGAAATTTTTAGGAAGGTCGGATCAAAATTGTCAGGACGAATCCCAAAAGCCATAAAGCGTTTTCATACTCTGTGATGTCAAAACATAGGGACAAACGTGGCGATCGATCGGTTGATGGAAGGGTTCCAAACGACCGCCATGGTATCACGGACAATTGGTCCATAGGTAAAACCCCAAACTCCATGTGACCACCAATTGGTTTGGCGTCGAAAATGAAATGTTTGAGGAAAGAGGTGCAAGTCAAAATGTTGATTTACCAAACCCACGTAACCTTTAAACCTCTCGCTTGTACATCAAAACGTATGAAAGCGGTGGAGTGATTCGAACACCAAAGCGGACGGTGAAATGCATGTTGTCTATGCAAGACTTCCAAGCCTTGCGACACCTGCGACATTGAGCCACACCTCATCGAGAGCCTATTAACTATGTCCATTTGAACTTCAAGTGGAATGTTGTCGACATCGTGAAATTTTATTGGGCAGCTGTGAAATCGTTAAGATGGGCAAGTTTCACAAGAATTTTGTGGGCAACTATTAAGCTGTAAGTATGTGTCTAGTGTTGTATGGACGGAAGAGTATTATAAATAGAACAATTAGAGCATTCATATCTAGGGACCAACCCATAAGATATGCATTTAAGAAATAGTACATGTATTAAATGGTTAAGCAGTTAAGTTCCAGTTTAAAGAGTTGACTTGTGCTTAATACTACCATCAAATTAATGATCAAGTACAAGGGATGGTTCATAAACACTTGAAAGTGTATGTTACATAATTAATTATAGTTGGGCAACTATGACGCATGGGCAACTTAGTCAATAACTAGTTTGTTTGTAACTACTAGTTACAAAATGTTGTTCCTTTTAAAGTCGATAGGCAACTTAGTCAATAACTAGTTTGTTAGTCAATAACTAGTTTGTTAACTTTGTTGTATTGACAAACATTTATCAATTAAGAACTTATAAGCAATGGTACTGTAAACATGCACGCATCTTCTTGTACCAAGGACGCCACTCACTTGGGCTTATAGCCACCGTCGTAAAATGTTACAACCCCGTCCTAATATGGAATCGAGCGAAACCAATGTTTTCCTTTTCATTGATAGGCATATAAACCGCAGTATAACACAAAAGGCCGGTTTACAAAACACATAACAATATATGTATAAAGGAATGAACACAACTATTACATTCAACATCACCCATTGGTGTTTGTACTTTTCCCGTTAACATACCAAATGGGGATGGAGTCTTGTAATAGCAGCTGAACAAAGTATGCAGTTACCATAGCCCAATCAGCGCCATCGGGTCTGAAATGCAACATGTATTCCACCCACAACTCTATGTGCTATAAAGCAACAATAAAAATTGATTATGGTATAAAAGCAACAATATAAAATGAATATACCATCGGGGTGAAAGATATGCGTGACTGTTACCTCGTCCATAAGCCAACCTTTCTTAGGAGGGTCTAAACACACTAAGGATTCCCAAAATCTCCGATCCACACGAACTTCTTTGGACCAAGGAAACATACATCGAAGGGCCCTCGCTTTCCAAGAAATTCGTCGTACTCATCGATAAGATGTACTTTGTCGATAGCCTTGTTCCTTGGGAAAGAACCTACACACACGTTGTTACTAACACGTAAATTAAAAGCAGTTTAAAAAATATATATTAAAAGTTGGTTTTCATACCTCAACCCAAGGTTTAACATTTTGTAGCTGTGCGGTCATATCGGATCCGGCACCCATGTGTTCGATTATTTTGATTCCACAAATCTTTTGACCCGATGTCTGACGACTCGGCGCCATCTTTTTACTCCTCATGTCGGTGTTATATCCGCCTTGGCTCTTTCCAATGGTGCGAATTATAGAAAGCTATAGACCTCTTTTCTTTTCCTTCTCAATCTTCAACAACTTTGCCTTTTGCAACTGCGATTCTTCTCCTCTATCATCGCCATTAGAAAATCCTTTTCCATCATCTTTTGTTCTTCCATCCTCCACCGTTCTTCCTCTTCTTTCCTCAACCTTAATTCCTCTTCCAACAGATACTCCCGAGTAACGGTGATGCATTTAAAATACATTTAATGTATGGCAAAAGTGTACATTTGGATATCACATTACGAACTACATCATCCTCATCATCACAATCACGGCTCGAGCGATGCTAGAAATAAGAGAGTCAACCAATTCGTGGAATTCACGATTTACTTGGTCTCGAAACTCATAGGCGAGGTGGGAAAAGGATGCGATAAAGTCCAATTTATCCTGTAAGCGAAATAAAGTTCATTGTAAAAAACGGATAGTTCTTTCACATGCAAGGACCTACAAAGCGGATAGTTCTTTCAAAGAAATAAAGATAATATATCGATGAACTGGCCTACCGAAATCCGCAAGTTCTTTCACTTGCAAGGACCTACAAAGTAATAAAGGGTATTATCCTTAACAATAATTCTAATATAAGCGTATAGTTATTATTTAACGTTGACTAGCAAATAACACGAATAATAGCCTCGAGTTTGAAAACACGAGAATTCAACTCTTGAATGACACAATCCTTGAGGTGATTTACATTAGAAGACAACGGTGCATACCCTAGACACAATCGGTAAATACTTTTTTACGTCTACCACGTTTCCGTGCAGACCAACTTCGTAGATACACATCGTAATCATGCGGTAATTTTGTTGGAAGAGTCCTTGGTATGTAGTGCGGGTAAAATTCCTAAATTGACTATACCACTCCGATGGTGCTCGTCTAATGTTGGTTTCGGATCATAAATTATCTTGAGTCCTAAATAACATCATCAACAACAAGGAAATTAAATTGCATATACCGGTCCGGTGGTGCTCGTCTAATGCATTGAAACATTTGAATGTGTTTTACCTTGCCAAATAGCAATCCATAATCCGATCTTGTAAACATTACTTTCCTTGACCACGCTACTGCCCTTGGTATGACATCTGGGACTTTATTCCACCAACGACTGCTTCTTTCAAACGACTCAAGAATCCATATCTACAATAATAAAGATGCATTACTCTCATACATTGGGTTCAATAATAATACTAAGAAAAGATAATATAAATAGGAATAACCTTGAATGCCCAAACAAATCCAGCAACCGTGTATGTGGGAACATACTTCCGGTCTCTTTCCAGACCCTTTAGGTGTTCCCACTTGTGGTTTGATACAACGTCTAGTATCTGGTCGTACAAGTGCCTCCAAATGTGCTCCCCCCATGGAAAGGAATTCCATGCTTCTAGGTCTTCGACCAAACGAAGGAGTGAATCATCCACCTCTTCAACCAATAAGCGACCCATAAAAATAACCTCTAACGATAACAATAGACACACACGGACTGCGTCTTCATCAGTTAATTTACCGAACAACTCTTCATCCTCAATAACACCAAGAAGATCTAAGTTGGAAAGTTTTACCCCTAATTTTTTTGGAAATACCCTCAACTTAAATGTTAAATCCCCTGAACTATATAAATCAAAACTTGCTGTCCCAAAACGAAAGCTTGTTATAAGAGAAAACTCGGGTCGACCAAAATGTAGACTACGACCATCAAGAGTATATATAAGGGGCATGTCATAGCTTGTTTTATCCACGAAACCCTGTTTTTGTAAAACATAATCTAACATATGTGGTTCATGGTCAAAGAAGAACATATCCAGCCACCCTCCAAAACAGGTTGTCCTAAACAATTTCCTTCTAGTATGATTCAGCTTTTCTTTAATTATTGGAAAGTATTTCAATTTGCTCCTAACAATGACATTGGCTTCGTATTCCTAAGAACAAAATAAAAAAAAAACCAGTTAACAACAATTAACAAGTATCTTACGAAAACTACAATCAATAAAAAAGCATATCTCGACTTCCTAATCTCGCAATCATATTTAACAAATGAAACATTTGTATCATACTCACACCAAATAAACAATGGCCCAATAATAGACAACTATTTAAACATTTGAATGAGGCTCAGATCTGTATAAATCAATAGTTTACAAAACATCAGGATATAACCGCCATGGTCGCAATAGTATAAACTATACAATTGCCACGCCAAGACACGAATATCGCATCACTTGCATGATTTAATAAGATAGATGTCGTCACGACCTCATACACACACACACACACACCTTATGTATAGTTTTGCTACATTGTTGAACAAACATAATTATAGTTTCGCTAGATTCTTGAAAAAGTTAAGGAACAATATGATATAGTTGCGGATTCAAAGAAAGTTGAACATACCAATGTGGCGCGTTAGTTTGTAGGTGTGTATGGAATTTCAACTTAGTGAACCCTTCGACTCCCCTACGGTACCTTTTGTCGTTTCAACTCCCTTTGGGGCAAAGGCGGATTGCTAGATCGTTGAAAAACAAAAGGCAGCCGTTTGGGAATCGAGAATGGATAACTATCTTTGAAATTCCGTACACATATACAAATTGCTACTTCCTTTTAATCCACAAGTATATCATATTGATTAACTTTTTAACAAAATCAAAGTGGCGATTGTGCATTACGATATGCATTAGCAAGGCTCGGATCGTAAAAACACGGATAAGCACGGAACATGGATATAACCGCCTGCAAAATTATGTAATGAATTGCCATCGGCAAATCACATCATTTGCATATCAAAATATTGTTTTCTTCAACCTCTTGCATATCACAAATACTGCGTTGTGGACAACGAGGCGAAAAGGGTTAATTATGGTTTTAAAGTCATACTTATACCTACTAGATTCTTAAAAAGTTAAAGAACAATTTGATAATCGCATTCAAGTTGAACATATCGTTATAGGTGTGTTGATTTCAACTTAGTGAACCCTTTTCCCCTACGGTACCATTTGTCGTTTCAACTCCCTTTGAGCAAAAAATTGCTAGATTGTTGAAAAAACAAAAGGCCTTGTTTGGAAATTAAGAATGGATAACTATGCGGAAATAGTATAAAGTAACGTGGCCACCTAGAAATGTTCTACTTCCCTTTTAATCCAAGTATATCAAATTGACTCTAACAATAGTATATAAACTTCTCATATAAACTTCAAGAGTGAGTGTGCAATGTAATATGCATTAACAAGGCTCGGATCGTAAAAAGTTGGATAAACACCGAACATCGAGGATATAACCGCCATGGTCGCAAAATAATGAAATTAAATTGCCATGCCAACATACGGTAAATCACATCATTTGCGTATCATATAAGATAATCATCATCACGACCTCTTGCATATCACAAATACACACATGTGTCCCAAAATAAACCAACTACTTCAAACAATTACCTATGTAAAGGAGTTGGTTAACAAAGTTGATTGTCAATATGTTATAAACAAGTGGATAAGCGTTAGTACTTTGACCCTCCACTCGAAATCCCATTGCCATGTCAAAACCCATTGCTATGCGGTGACATAGGAATGGGTTTTCGAGGGGAAGCTCAAAGTACCAACGTCCTTTCTACAATTCGTGGATTCTAGAAAAGCATTTCAGTTGGATAATCATGAAGTGTGGCGTGTCATGAACATTACACACTATCGTGATCATTGAGATATTCAAAGACAATTTGAATGTATGAAGTTGCGTATGGCCACATTCTTACTTTCAACTTGACTTTCAATCCACAAGTATATCATATTGTTCCTTCTTTGTTAAGTAACTCCTTTACATATATAAACTAAATTTTTATAAAAATCTATCAACGATCTATAACAATTATATGACACTCATTGCAAATTCTTGGCAATATTATGATATGTAAAGCCCATTTATTATTACGGTTACACGATGATGAGGCTGAATATTTAAGGGTAGAAAGGTGGTGCAAAGGGTTTAGCTTGCTCTCGAGTTCATAGCGTGTATGTGATTTTAGTGTGTAATTTTGGTGTGAAACTCTATATGTGTGTGAGAGAGAGAGAGAGAGAGATGATAAGAAGAGATGAAAGGGTTTGTAATGATAGTGCTAGAATAGTGCAGTGAAGTGGGGTTAATGAGGCACCTCACAAACCCTTTCATATCTCTCGCCACCATTCCACCACTATCCTTACCAACCTTTTCATCTCTTTTCTTATCATCTCGACCTCTCTTTCTCACACACACACACACACGAGTTTCACATGTTTGAAAGTTACACACTAAAACACCCACAAAGTTATGAACTCTAAGAGTAAGCTAAACCCTTTGAACCACCTTTCTACCCTCATCATCGATAACAAAATATCAAGATAATATAAAGTGATCATATCAAGATATGAAAAATTAACTTCCTAAATGGCCCATGGGCAACAATCGGCTTTGACATTGGTCTAAAACTCCTCCATATACTTGTTTGTTCACGTGCAATCGGGTTTCTTGATCGAATAGCATGTCGGATCTAGGTTGATTTATGATTCACACAAATGATCCGTGTCGACATGCCATTCAATCAACAAAGTGAATTGTAAATAAACAAACTATCGCATTTGATTAACTTTGCCTTCATCTAAGATATAACCGCCATGGCTGCAAACAGTAGTTAATAATCAAACATGGATGAACGACACCATATTAAGTTAGTTTCGTAACATAATACGGTGGTGCCGTACATCCATCTTTGATCATTGATATGTTAGTTTCGTAACATAATACGGAGGCTCAGATCTGTATAAATCAATAGTTTACAGAACATCAGGATACAACCGTCATGGCTGCAATAGTATAGAATTGCCGCGCCATGAAACGGAATATCGCATCATTTGCATGATTTAATAAGATACTTGTCATCATGACCTCTTACCAATTAACAACATATATACATAATGTGTTGCCATAGGATGCCGACCACAATGAAACATGATTGACGGAAGATGTTAATCATCTATGTGAGTATACCAATCGGGAGTTTCTATTTATATGCATTAGCAAGGCTCGGATCGTAAAGGTTTGATAAACACAAAACATCGAGGATATAACCGCCGTGGCGCAAAATAATGTATTAAAATTGCCATGCCAACATACGGTAAATCACATCATTTGCATATCAAATAAGATAATCATCATCACGACCTCTTGCATGTACTAAATACAAAATACATTTCAAACCTTCCTTCTCAAACACACATTGGCAATAAATAAGCAAGCGTTGCCCAATAAATCACTACGTAAGTACAATGTGGGCCCATGTCAACTATATGGGAGAGGTTCCACTGCACCACATTTATTGACATATTGAGGGTAATAAATTTTCAAACTTACCCACCTTATATGTGTGAATTTAAATTCAAGTGGTGTTGCTAAATAGGTTACAAAATTCTATCAAAAATGTCTACAAAGACTTGACCAACAATTTAGGGGCTGTTTCCAACAAAAGACTTGCCAGCAGTTCCGGAACAAAAGACTTTGGCCAACAAATTGATGAAGAACAACTTTTAATAGAAATGGAGGAGGTGCTATTAAGGAGGAAGAAGAATGGGAGATAGCGAAAGAGAAGTCGCTCTTAAGAAGGAAGCCGAAAGGAGCGACTTATGCTCCAAGATGAAGAAGTCTTTGTTAGAGATGGAGGAAGCTGCTCGGGACGAGAGAATTCAATGCATTGTATGCAGAGTGGGATGGCGTGATTTGAAGGTTGCTCGAGTATCTTTACGACGATGGTTACGACTCTAACAACTCTCAAACTTGGGATCACCGGATTATATTTAGTTGTGTCGCAATTTAATTTTCGATGTATTTTGTTTCGTTAACCCAACGGTTTGCACCATCATTAGAGTGCTTTATTCACTTACTACCACTTATCTTACGGTGGTTTGTCAAACTTAATAAGTAGCAACAAATCACTAAAACCACAAGAACAATTAATCAACCAATAGGTTACGGTTATCTTACGAAACAATTAATCACCCAAAACGTTAACCCTAAAATATCGAAACCCAAAATCAAACAAGAACAATTACGTAAAGTTAACCCTAAATTAGCGAAACCATAAATTATCGAAACCCTAAACTAGCGAAAACATAAATTAACAAAACCATAAATCAATAGATGAAAATCGTAAAATTACTTACTTACCCTAGCCAAAGCGTTTTCGATAGACATTAGATCGGACGATGTCGTGGCGATGTCTCGCCGATGTGATCGGACAATGTGTTAGCTCTTCTTTGAGAAGTGTGTTGAGGAAGATTGTGTTGAGGAAGTGTGTCGTGGCGATGTGGTGGTTTCAAATAAGAAGTGTGTTGAGGAAGTTTATCTGTATAAATGTATAAATGTATAAAGGTATAAAGGTTAAACTACTTATACCTTTTTAAAATTTTTATACATTCAATGCATTCTACACTTTATACATCAAAAGTTGCCCAAAGTACAACCTTGTGGGACCCAGGTTGCCCAATATTTATGTACTTTTAATAATAAAAAAGACCTTACTTTTTGGCTAAAAGACAAAAATTGTCGATTCCCAACATTAAAAGTCAAAGTTGCTTGTTGAAACTTTAGTACACTTGTACTTAGATAAGTACAAGGTTGCCCACAAAATGGGACACATGTCATGTATTTAAGATAGTTGCCCAAATATTCGGTTGGGAGAGTTGCCCATGGGGCATTTGAGAAGTGAAAAAAAGTGGGGCATTTGGGGTAATAAAGTTGGGCAAGCTGGGGCATTTTGAGAATTTTCCAAAGAGTTACAACCATCGATATTATGAACAAATTTAGGTACAAGTTAGTATAGTTTGCATCATAAGGCGTGTGATGCCTACCGGTCCAAAGAGATTACAACGATCTGCGTTCAAACTTTGAAAGTTCGACCAAGCAAGACCACGTGGAATCACCTTGTTGTCTTTCACCCACCAAAGTGAGCTTTTAGGAAAACTCTCCAAAATCCAAATCGTAATAGGCACACCGTCATCGTTAAAAATGTCTAGTTATGCAATTATCGTTTATGAATTTGTTTAAAGTTTTAACAAATTAAAGGTCATCTGTTTAGGATGAAACAATACCTTTATGATTACAACTACTAAAAAATCGCAAACTAAAAAGTGTTATAACATTGTTGTAATCTAAATTACGGGTAACATTTATATTACATGTATACACACCAAAAGACCAGCATTGCATAATAATAAAACAACATCATTATTTATAGGTACTTTTCGATTGAACAAGTAATAGCACAACAAAATAGAATCAAAAGCTTTTAATAACCTGTTTTCTAAAACAAAGATGTTATCAAACTAAGACATGCATACATTAGTACAAACTACAGAGAATTCAAACCTTGAAAGCCCAAGCGAACCCGTATAAATTGTATGTGGCACTGAACTTTGGGTTTTTTTTTCAATTTTAACAGATGATCTTTTCTGTGAATATGAACAATATTGAAAGTCCTTTGATAAAATTTATGTCACATATATTCACCCCAAGGAAATACATTACATGCTTCGAAATCATCAACCAAGGAAAATAAGTGATTATGGATGCAATTCCTGTATTATTTTCCCATAAACACCAGCTCTGCAGCTACCAACAGACACACCCTAACAGCATCCTCATGAGAAAGCGATAACCACCTTTTTCCATCCTTTTTTCCATCATTAACAAGTTCCAAAAGATCAATGGCATGTACATTTGTTATACCATTACTCTTTTTTTCAGGAAATACACGATCACAGAAAGCGCTAGATCGTTTATTCGCTTTTGAAACTTTGCCAAATCGAAACCCCATTATCGACAAAATTCTTTCCGCCAAACCTTAACGAATGCTCCCCAATTTGGAATGTTAGTGGAGGGAATCGAGGATATGTTAGAAACATATACCGGTGTTGCAAAACATAATGCATCATAAGAAAGTCATTCTCGCACAACTTTATATCTAACCATGGACCAAACATTGTTTGCACGAACAACCTTTCGCGGTTTTCGTTCTTTGACAAACATAGTTTAATATATTGTTGCAACTTCAATGTAGAACGAACTGCGATTTTACAAATGTACAACTTTAATTTTGTCATACGTAATTATACAGTAAAATTAATTAGGGTGTTAGAGGGTTCTGTGAATAAGATGTGGTTTATGAGTGTGTGCGCGTGATCTAGAAGAAGATGTTTAATTGTAGAAGCTATTAAATTGTACTAGAAGATGTTTGATTGTGTGTGTGTGCGCGTGATGTTGTGTGAGTACGTGTCTGAGTTATTAATATTACTTTTATAATACATCTATTGTAAAATGACCATATTATCCTCGTGTATAAATACAAGTTTCCCAATAATATATATAATATATAGTTGCCCAAAAACAATACATCACAACATCGTCAAAATATGTACTTCTTTCATACTTTTGTCGGACACGTACAACCCATGGTTGGCTACAAGAAAATCGTTGGGCAACAAGTCCATTTTAAACGCAAAAAGCGTGGTCCAGAAAGTGATAAGCAACAGGACGCGCGATCTATTTGACTAATTTTCCCAAAAAGTATAAAAGAAATACTACAGTAATACGAATGGTTCCATTTTGTTGTATGTTATCAATTATATATGTTTTCACTTTTAACCCTCATCTTTAGAATGTTGTCTCATGTAACCTTGGACTTTTATAAATTGGCATTTTACACCTTAAACTATAAGATATATAATATTAAGCCTTGAAGTTTATTTATTTGTCACTTGAAACCCTAGACTTTGATAATGTGCACATTTGACCCTCAACTTTGATAAATGTCGTATTTAATCCTAGACTTTACTAATATGATTTTAAAGACCCTAAACTATGAAATTTGTTACGTTAAACCATTAAGTCTATTAAATTGTCAGTTATAAGTCTAAAGTATTAAAGTTACCTACTAAATATAGAGAGTTATTTAATTTGAAAAGTTACTAAAAATGGAAAGTTTCTAAAAATAGAAAGAAGCCTTAAACGTGTAATCTGATTAACTATAAGCTAATAAGTAACTCATGATCCCTAATTCATGTAGATTCTTAGAGGAATGAGTGACTCTTGTTCTTGTGATCATTTCATTTTCGTTCATTTGCTAAGGTACAAATATTCCGTCCTTTTTCAGTAAGGGCATCCATTGGTATGGTTTACCGTTATTGCCATTGAAATCTGTTCTATTATCTGATTGATATACGTTTTGATATTCATTTTGATATTTGATTTGCTATCTCATTCTTATATTCGTTGGTTATCCGCTTGATATGATTGATTCAAGATATGATATGATATGTTTCAATATTTGATATGATTGATTTGATATGATTATGATTGCTCTTGCATTGCCCATCTTATGTATATATCCCCAGCCATGGAGGTACCATGGCCATGTCATCGAGGCACCGGTGGCATGACACTATCTAGGGCGGTGTGATTAGTGATTAGTCCCATTTTGTATATGCTATATAACCCATTCGCCATTATGATTATCCGAGTATGTATGCTAGCCTTGAGCTAGTGTATGTACTACCTTGTTTTGCAGGGAGCATATGGATGCATCCTAGGGAATCTGTATCTGTATCTGGTGATTGGTCGATGTGTGTTCCTACACCCCATCATACTCTGGTACATTGTGAGCTAGCTACTCCATGTACAACTTATGAATTGACGGTATATGACTTGTGATATGATTGTGATATGATTATTTGGCCTCTTCATGTGTCTTGCTTAGGCAATTAGGTAATGCACTCCGATCCTATGTTGATTGATATTGTTATGCACTCTAACTCAGTATTTGATTCATATGCGTTTCGTATTCTGTTCATCTGACATCCTCTCAGCAAGCTCTTTTCCATTTCTTTGATTTGACATGGTTTGATTCGTATTTCATTTGATGGTCTTATTATCAGTTATTGTTTATATATGTTCACTGAGCGTTAGCTCAGCCCCGTTTCTTTCCATGCGGCAGGTATTTAGCTGGAAGCAGGGATTCTTGGGAAGAGTGGGAGAATAAGAGCTTATAAGACTTACCTTAGTGAACCCTCATTATTTGGACTTATGCATTTTAGACTACCTTTTGATTAAGTATTTTGGGCATTTTCATTTCAGGTGGTTGTTATGTTTTAGACCTTTTGGGAGTCATATGTTTTGTGACTTTTAGGTTTTAATCTGAAACTTCCATTGTATTTTTTAGTATGTTCTTATATGACTCCATACTTTGACATTCAGACCTTTGTCGGGTTGAGGTGTTACATATTCAACCAACCTTCTCCCACTATATTAAATCCTAACAATAGATAGTCCTCAAACGAGTTCTACCAAACATACACAAGAAAAAAGATAGTCTCCACAACTGGATGCGATCAGATAAAGAGATTGATCATGAATATAACATAATCAGAAACAATACAAGAGTTATCAAGAATGATAACTCAACAATGAAAGAGAAGAGACAATACATACAAAGATATTTTGAGAGAGAATTATGAGAGCGGCTAACACAATAATGAGAAAACCCTAGTTAGACTGCTTATATAGAAGGCAAGTTTCACTTTTGCCCTTGTGCTTCTATCTTTCACAAAAGGAGACCAAACTTGAATAGCTAGTTATATCAACTTTGTAATCTCGACTAAATGACCCTTAAAATTTATTTGACCATAAGATGTAATTCTTTTCTACATCATCCTTCAAGCTTATGTGTCAAATAGTCTTTCCGCTCGCAACTAAGACGCAAACTCCCTTTATCTTTGCTCGCAACTTTCCTCGCAAACATATTCGCAATCCAAGTCGCCTACAAACGAACTATGTTGTGGTACACCAAAACACTTTGTAAACACATCGCCAGTCTAAAAATCAATGTAAATTTTCACGCTTTAATAAATCAATCGATACTTTTTCCCTTACCAAGTATACATCAAGTTTAAAATGTTTTGTTTTTCATAAAATAATTGATTGGCGAGATTCTCAATAATGAACTATTATCGCAAAATTATTTAACCTGGATATAAACCTTTTAACCCAAGACTATGCAACAAATTACCCGAAAAATCACCTCACAAGTAGCATAAGTCATGCTTCTGTACCCAGCCTCAGGTGAACTTTTAGATAAGGTAGCTTGTGTTTTACTTTTCCAAAGATATTAGAGCCCAACCCAAGAAAATACAGCAACCAGTAACATATTTACTAATTTTAAGATACTTGAACCAGTCTGCATCTGCATAAGCTCTTAGTTTTAAATATGAAACTTTGTTAACCGTTAAACAAGAACCTCGTGAACCTTTTAAGTACTTTAAAAGTCTTAATGCGGATTTAAAATGTGATTGTACATCAAAAGGTTCACCAGCTTTGAAATATGAAACTGGTGGGTAAATTAATTGTACTTAAGGAATGCATAACATAACTAATATCAGGTCTGGTGTTCGTTAAATAAATCAATTACCCACCAGTTTTTGATAATTTGTAAAATAATTGTTAAAAACTAATCATTTTCAATTTCCACAATAAAACTGTATTTTCATGAAAAGGAGAATCAACGGCTTAGCGACCAACAAACCATATTCATGTAACAATTCAAGACGATATTTTCTTTGTGACATACATATACCTTTTCATTTTTCAAACTTACTATGTTCAAAGCCATGCTCAACAAACGAAAGAAAATAACGATCGTTAGGCGAGAGACATAAATTGCAAAGAAAAAAACAAGAGTGGCATAATTTGAAAAATAGAACAAGAATGACAAAATGTGTGAAATTATAAAACCATAATATATTTTTGTAATTACTCTTGTATCTAATTGTAATTTTTCATAATCTTTTCAATTTTTCATGGTTGCTTCTTACTAGCATGCTATCGTTGTTACATTGTTATTATTTTTTAGTGGCTTATGGGATAACCCTAAGCTTAAATAGTTTTGTTATTTTTTGGGTGTGTGGCTTGATACATGCGATTGATGGTTTGTTCTTTTACTTCTATAACATTTGTTACACCACGTGAACGACACGACTTAAAATCATTAAATTTTGAACTTTTACGGGAAAACGACCCAACTTTAATGGACATCATGTCACTCTTTTGACCATTGACAAAAGTTTATAAGCATTCAGACCTTGAGACTATTTTTAAATAAAACTAGACTCAATTACCTTTAAAACGATAGGTAGCACTACTTCAACGAGCCACGGTTGATTTTCTACAAAATAAAAAAAATGACCAAAAACTGGAAAACCTCTCTTGTGCACTAACGAACCCTAAAGTGCACTATAGTACCTCTTATGCACTAGGTATCCTTCAAGTGCACTACGAACCTTCTTATGAATTAAGGATTCCAAATGAACTACAACCTCTTTTGTGCACTAAAGGACCCCTCTTGTGCACTATTATCTCAAAATGACTCGTAAAACCTTTAAACAAAAAATTAACACATCAGACATATATTTAAACAAGGGGCAATTATGGAAAACACCTTTTGCTCAAGGTGGCAACACTTTATAGGAAAAAAGTTGGCATATCCCTTAAATGACCCTGAGACCGCGACTTTTTCTTCCAATCGAGGAGCCAAGTGTCCATCCACTTTTCGAACCCAATCATTGAGTTTTACTTTTCGTACCTATGGTTTTTAATCGACCTAGATCCAAATGAATTTTAAGATTCGGTGAAATTTATTTTGTTATTTTCAAGAAAAAGTCAAACTTTAAACTATTATTTTATTCCTTTAATTTTTTCCAACGTTGAAATGACTTAAGCGAATTATTTTAAATACTTTTTAAATTTATACTTTTGTACTTTTATACTTTTTTTACAGAACTTTAAAATACTTTTTAGATTACTTTTAGACTTTTTTACTTGAGCGTATTCCTTTTTTTTACAGCCTTTTTCATATGATAGATCTTCCTAACCTTTATTGAATTAGAATAACACATACATTACAAAAGACTCCCACAAGCCAAGATCTATCCATCTTCTCGAACGTATTCGGGTATGTATTTCTATTTTTACATTAAAATTGGTTTTTACTTTCGTATATTGATATATATAAATTGTTAGTATATTTGTTTTTCTGTATTTTATTTAAAATTAATCCGGTTTAATCGTAGTTTTGTAACCACGAAATTGTTTATTTAACTTAGCTAAGGTTTTTAATTGAGCTGCGGTTTTTAATTTAGCTGGTGTTCGGAGATGTGCTCTGTTTTTGGCTCCCAAAAATATTATCATTTTTTATATAGGGTTTGGACAGAATTGGTCATTGTTGTAGATAATTCTGTAAGTCAATATCTCAGTTATAATTCTGCAGCTCATCAAGGTATGTCATTTTCATGTTTAATTATGTTAAAGGGTCTTTGAGATCGCTTATTTTTAATGCTTATAATAAGCTGCTTAATAACTAAGCACATACTGTACAATTATTGGAATGGCTTTCTAGTTTTTTAAGGTATGTCATTTTCATGTTAAATTTGTGTTAAAGGGTGTTTGGGTAGGATTTCTTACAATAAGCTGCTTTAGTAAATAAGCACTTCATGAAATTACAATAATTAGAATGGGTTTCTAGTTTTTATTTTATTTTTAAGAACGGCACCAAACTTGAAATCCGAACCCCGAGTTAAACCATCCAAACGGGCAGGCCTAACCGGGGTATCCGTGAATATTTCTGACCCTTTTCTGGCCAAGTTATCCACATGAATATGGGAGACAACATGAATATGCTGCTGAAAAAGTTTATTCCATGTGCTCCGACATGGGTGGGTTCTTACAGGAAGCGTATGCTGCTGGATGAGAATCCCTCAGTTGATGATGATGCTACAAACTTGACTCGATTGTTCTGTGCATCTATCAAGAAGGCTGAGGCTATTGACCATCGAAAGCAGAACCACACAGTGAGCTGCATTTTCATCTGAAATGGAGTTATGAATCTCTGTTGTATGGTTTTGTTTGTGCTAACTATTTTGTCGTCATATTGCTAGGAAAGCAGCAGGAAGAATAAACCTCTGTGCAAACAAAAGTCCCATCACTTTTTGATACTATCTTTATGGGTATTTGTTAAAGTTAAGAAATTGATTAACTGTGAGTGGTTATTGGGTAATTTTGTTTAGATGAATTTTGGGCCGAAGGCATCACAAGATCGAGAGAAGCCATCTTGATTCGGACTAGAGGAGGAAGAGAAAATTTGACTAGACATTGTAAAAAGTAAAAACTATATAGTTGCGATTTGTGAAGGAACATTGTTTATGTGTGAATTTGTCTGATGATTAATTGGGTATAGGGTTTTGGCGATGAGGTCTACGTGTTTTTATTCCTTTGGTGTGACTCGGTCAGTTGTAAAATGGGATAAAGCGGTTTTATGAAGCTTATAATTAAGACCTTTTTGCTGTCTTTAATGTTTTTCCTTCTAGGGGGTGTTTGGGATTGCGTATTTTAAAGTGCTTATCTGCTTAAAAATAAGATATTACAAACTTACTGAAGTGTAAAAGAAGCAGTTTATTGTACTCAAAACTGCTTAAAAATAAGCACATAAGCAATCTCGAGCTCGTTCTCAGCGTCTCAAGTATTTGTGTTCCAAATATGGCTATAGATTGTAGTGTTATCATTGGCTTAGAACTTTTATCATAAAGGAATGTAGGTTAAATGATTATCTAGCTTCGTTGAGGGTCTCATTGAATTTATAAGTGAAATTAATCCAAGTGATATGAACCTCGAGAACTTGTACTTCTGTTTTGTTTAGTTGTCCTCGTGGGTTACTAGTTTTTGATAAAAGCGTGTTTAAGGTTGTACAGTTAGGTTTCTTATTCATTTTGAGAACGTGGAATTTAGGTGAAAAGTTTACATTGGTTAAAATGGAAGTAACTTGTGTTTTATAACTTATAGTCTTATCTTTTAGGACGCGATAAAAGATATAGGCTCTTATTGTATATGATCATTAATTCTTATGAGTGCTCTGAATCTGGTAGCATAGTTTGTATATGAAATTTGCATAGAATGTATGCCTCTAGGTGAACGTTATACAATGCTTTTTCCTAATGTAACTCTTATATTTTATAAAAAAAGGGGCAATGGACATAGATTTGCCAACAGAGATCGGTCCAACCGAAGAGACTGTTGAAGCATTAATGGAATACTTAGTTGGTCCATTGTTACCTTTGAAGCAGACGGACATTACAAAGAAAAGCCTATCTGAAGCACAACAAATTTCTGTTGCTAAACAAGTAAGTGCGTAATCATGCATCCATTAGAATTAGTCTTAATGGCTCAGTTTACCTCATAATGATCCATACTTGTAAACCAATTATTTCAGGTTCATGCTGCTGCAGTACTTTACAACTACTACCATCTAAACCAACACCGTGACCATGAATTCTTAAAGTTTGACCTTTTGCAACCTGGCTATTATGTTCAAACCAAGTATACTGCATTATATGAAATACATGAGTCCATCAGACCGACCCACTTTAACCGACCCTGAAAATCAGCTTTCACTAACGGAAAAAGCAATCATGGATGCATGCAACATTTCTGAGACTTTACTTGATGCTTCGGCTAATGTCTCGAGTATGATCAAAGAGTGGCCCATAACCAAAGTAGCGGCATTGTTAATAGACTCGAAGAAAGAAAACTGCTTCCTGAAGTTTAATGATGGTGTATGGTCAGTTATTGAGAAGGATCTTTATCCTGAAGAGAGCACGAATGGGATTGAAACGAAAAAAAGCAAGAAACGAAAATTGTTTTTGATGAGAAAATATGATGAAGAAGGGGAAGTTGGTCTTCAGCAGCTCGTATTTTCAGCTGTCAAGGAAGAAGCAGGTAGAATCTTTTCTTATAAGGGAAAATGTAAATAAGTAGCAATCGGTCAAAATGGCTATTATTGTATATAATAATTTAATTTCCAGATTAAAATGATTTCAGGAGGTTTAATGCTTAAAAAACTTACACTTGGGGTGACTTTCGACCCGTTTACCTGTTTGGACTTTTTGGCTCATTTTCATTTGGAGCTAGTTTAGTAATTTACCCCATCTTTTTAGAGATAAAGCATAACTGATTTGACTCGTATATGGGTTGAAATTGCCTTCTTTAAGTAGCAACATACATTGACTTCATTTCTAATTTGGTTCAGACTTTAAGCATTACTGATTACTAACAGATTGTAGTTGAGTGTTTTTATAACTATTCCCAAAAGTTTAATGGTTTATAATGATTTTCAGAATCTAGATCATTTTGGTAACGGTTTTTGAAGATCTATTGATCACGTTGCTATATGTTAAACTTTTTCCGTATCATAGATGAAGTTACAAAGTTCAATCCTGGAGGCTGTGTGATGAGATTGATATGATTTATGTTCTGTTTTACACCTTTTATCTGATCTTTACTGAAACATGGATACAATTGTACAATAAAACAGGGATTGAAAGTGACGAACTTAAGGTCTTGGAAAGTCATGTCGTTTATTCTTTGAGCGAAGCAAAGACTGCCACTCGCTTTTACATAGTGCAAAGCACCAAATCAATCAATGAGGATAATTTGGTCCCTATTGAAGATGCTATTTATAGGTTAGTACTGTTTGTTAATTTCTTTTGTAGAACCTTAAGGCCTTGGTTGCTTATCTAAGCAAGAGATATGAATTGAATATTAAGGGGTTGTTTGCTTTGAGGGGTATAGGTTCAATAGTGTTATGATATATGGATTGTTATAACATAGCTACCACTACTCTTGAACCTGTTGACAAGATGGCAGATGATGTCAACACTTCTGTGTCGATCGAAAGCCCCTTTGACCAAAAAGTCACAGAAACAGAATATTCTACTGGCAACAGGACCACGGGTGCTAACATTGCTAATGTGAAGGCGGAAGATATGATTGGATCTTCGGTGGTTGAATCAAGCAAACAAACACATGCATCCATAAAGAAACATGAAACCATCAAACAGGATACTACTACTACTACTACCACTACTGTTGAACCTGCTAGCAAGGTGGCAGGTGATGTCATCACCTCTGGGTCGATTGAAAGCCCTTTGACCAAAAAGTCAAAGAAATGGAAAATTCTACTGGCAATAGGCTCACGGTGGTGTTAACATTGATGATGCGAAGCAGGGTGATATGATTGGATCTTCGGGGGTTGAATCAAGCAAACAAACACATGAATCCAAAAAGACACATGAAATGATCAAACAGGATACTACTACTACCACTACTGTTGAACCTGCTAGCAAGGTGGCGGATGATGTCATAACCTCTGGGTCGATTGAAAGCCCCTTTGACCAAAAAGTAAAAGAAACAGAAAATTCTACTGGCAATAGGATCACGGATGTTAACATTGATAATGTGAAGCAGGAAGATATTAATGGATCTCGGAGGGCTGAATCAAGCAATTCGTCAAGTGGAGCCAATAACATGGATATTGATAAGCCACCCGTTTCTTTGTGTAAAGAAAATCAAAACACTAAACCGCAAACACCATTGAAGGTTTATCGTCATGAAAAAAGGACTATCAGCAATAAGGTTAATCAACTTAGTTATATGACATATTGGTATTCATATTTACAGTATTATTGATTTACTTCGGTAGGATCAATACAAGTCCTGCTCATAAGATAGAATTTAGCAAACTTACCTATATTGTGATTATGAAGACTATTTGAACAAACACCTGAAGAACTGAACTTTTAGAAGTTAAGTTACAGGTTATTTGCATAAATTACCAACTTCTCTTTTCATTTGCTTCGTTTTAGCCTTCGTAATTTTCATGTACATCTGATTCATCCAAAGAGGATTTTTTGTCATTTGGGTCATTTTGAAAATCGATTTATTACGGTTTTTTGGTTACAAATTGACCCAAATGAGATACAACCATCTTTTGATGTCCCGTATGTAAAAAAAAAAGTAGTATAACTAAAACATGACAAATGAATAAGTACGTTGATATTTCATGCAAATAATCCTTATATATTTTGTTTAACCTAAAGATTGTGGTCACTGCCAGAAAGAACAGAAGGACTTGAAGACAAAGCCGATTGAATGCCAAGTTGAAAAGATTGATGGTGAAAAGAAACCTTGCTTTGTGTCACCTCATAAGGATAGTAAACCTCTCACAGTGAATCATGTTGTGGTTGCCGTTCAGCAAAAGAACGCCGGGTCTCTTGAAGACTTTAAGCTCACAGTAGATGCTAAGAGATCTGAATTATCAGAGGCTGCCCTTCGAGCTCTTTTAAATAAAAGACAGAAACTGGTATGGTTTATTCAACTGTTTTGACATATACTTAATTGTCTATTATAGGGTGATCTCTCATCAAGAAAACTGAATTATGTAAATAAGATAATTCAGTTAAAACTTAACTTGGTTATCACAGTTATTGGCTTTATTTTACTTTTATGCCATTTGATCTTACTTCTGGAATTCTGGGCTTTATTATATGTCATGCTAAATAGCAATTTCTTGGTTTATATATTAACACAGTTTAATTTTTTGCAGTGTAATCAACAACACCATATAGAAACCGAGTTGGCCCTTTGTGATAAAAAGATTCAAGCAATTATGAATGGTGGTAAGTCTTTTTCTTGCCGCTTATATTATCCTCTTAAAATTAGAACAAACCGAGTATATTACAAATTACTATGCATAATAATATATAGAATACTTTTTGTTTATTGCTACTTGTAAAAGGTATTGGAGATTGTTTGGAGCTAAAGCTAGAAGTGGTTATTGATTGTTGCAATGAGATCTGCCAGCAAAACAACACACAAGCTCAAAACAGTACAAAGGTGCATGTTGGCAGTAGCTTGCCCTTGTCCTTGCCATCATTGGGAAAGACTTTGTCTGAGGCCCAACTCATATTGACAGAAGCATGCCATGTAAGTCTCAAATCCAGCTCGTAAACCCCATGCCTCCCACTGAAACCAATTGATCCATGTTTGTATGCTCACTGAGTTCCGATTTACGAATTTAAACCTTGTTTCTGTTAGATATGTAAACTCTATATATCAGTTTTGAAGTTGAAAATACTCATTTGACTTTAAAGTCAAACTGTATTCGTTTTTCTAGAAAGCTAGAGCTGAACTGAATTAAGTTTATGAATATTGTAAGGGTTCAACATCTCCTCACTACAGACAAGGAACCCAACTACTCACATTATGTCTTATTGTTTTGCAGACAAGGAACCAAGGACAATCGGGAAAAAAATTTCAAAAGAGGTGGTGAAAATCAACTTAACTACGCTGATAAAGAGATAGGCATATCTTCAAAATGGGGAGAGTACAACAAAATTCAGCTTAAAGATAACATTGATCACAGTTTTGCGTACAAAGCAACAAGCTCAATAATGTCAAAGTTCAAGAGGCCAGCCTACGATAATGTTGATCATGGTTTCACAAGTCTTGGATCAAGCTCAGTGATGACAAAACTTAAAGATAACATTGATCACAGCTACAAAGCAACAAGCTCAATAATGTCAAAGTTCAAGAGGCCAGCCTACGATAATGTTGATCATGGTTTCATAAGTCTTGGATCAAGCTCAGTGATGACAAAACTGAAGAGACCAGCTTCCTTGATGATGATAATGACTTGGAGCTCAAATCAGCAGATGTGAAGAGTTTAACAATGAAGCATGCGAGAGAAAGGTGAGTGACATGATTGTAGAAGATGACGTCCATCTTGATTTCTTGTGAATTGTATCGTCTTGTTTCATACTGTCACATTCCTTTTCTGTTTACAGTGAACATAAAGCTCATCTTGGGAACTGAAATAGATTTATAGTTTGTTTGACCACTTAAGTCAAATATGGATATTTTCAATTTGTTATTGTCAGCTGATAGTGTTATATTGTGTTTGCTTTATTCATTCATAATGACCTTGCCGAAAGATCACTAAATTGGTCCTTTCATTCTTCTCTAATGAAATATATTTGTGATTATTGTGGTTATCCGAGATTTTTCGGATGGTTTGACTTATATGCTAGAATTATACCGTATATATTACTGTATTAAGAATATTGGCCTTCCTTTATTCCTTTTCTCAAAGGCAGTTATGACATACACCCTATATTGGCCAACTCAGAATGAAACTTGCAAAATGACTTCAGGCTAAGCGTTTTACACATTTCCTGCAAGTTCTTGCAACTTACTTAGGTATTATTAGTACACACAATCATTGAAATAAAAAGTCGTATCTAAATTTTGGGGAGCAAGAATTATGCTCTCGTGATAGCATTGTATACCAAACTGGTAGTATCACAGTTTTTACAAACCACTCATGCAATTTGACGAGTAGAAAGGTTCCAAAATGCAGGTTGACAATATATTTCTTCTTGAGCCAATGACTCTTCTACAAAGGTCCCGATCTAAATCAGAACCAGTACATCACATAATCCTCAAAAGTACAGTGACCAGATCCTGAAAACAAAATTTTATTTCTGTAAGATGGTAAGGGGATGCGGTTCTAAACCCATGACCTCCTAAATATTGCATATGACGAGAGCACATTAAATTACCTCATTTTTGTTTTAAAACTCGTAATAAAAATTTCAACATTGTATTTTTGGTACGTTTTAGCCTTTTAGGCCTGATTTGGGTCCACAAGATCCCCAATGTCATTTTTATAAAAAAAAATGGTTATAAAGACATCCTGTTAATCATCCAACATCCCGGTCACATGTTGCAAATTTTACCACACGGAAGGAGTAAATTTTTGTATGGGTCAAAGGGAGTACAAGATATACCTTTTCTTCTGTGTATCCATTGCTTCATGAGCATCTTTCTTCAGCCCTTCAAGTTGTGCTTTTGCAATTTTTAGCTCCAGTTGTTCTTCATACTTTGGCAACTCTTGTTTCCGGATACCAAGCCTAGAATATGTAATATATAGGATTCCACAAACACATCAATCCATATCCATATGAGGCGTATACAAGTATTTAGAGAGAGAAAGTTCTAGAGAGAGAAAGGGAAGAGAGTTGGGAACTGTGAAACAAAGAAAAATGGTATTGAAGCTCCAACCCTCTACTTTGGGAGGTAGAGGTATTTATAGTATCTTACAATAAGCGCCACATACGGGTGTGGATCGTGCATACAGATGGGTAAAGACCGTCCGTCCTCCACGGTGTTACTTAACTAAATACTAACTAATATAAAATGACTACACCTACGAGCTTTCTAACGATTACATATACTTGAGGTGACCGAAACTTTAATGACCTGGATTTTCTAAATCCTAACAATCTCCCCAGGAGGTCACCTCAAATTACACATAATACAAACAGATATTACATTAAGATTGTTCTTGGATTCTTGTTTAAGTTCTTTGCTCAGAGTCCGTAGTCTTGATTCTTCATGTTTTCCATGTTTGGATAATTCAAGTGGAAGTCTTTAAATGATCCACGTGATGATGAGTTTTGAGCCGCTTTGAGATCATCGACTTGCACAAATCTCGAGACTCTTCCATTGTGGTGTTGACATTATGTGATATTGTGACGGTGGACCGACATGCTCGCATTTTGGATCATGATTTCTTTTCATCGAGTCTGGAAGCTTTAGTTGATTCATGATATTTGCGCAGACGAAGCGAAGCATGGAGTGAGAATATCGAGTCATTGATGCACTAATCATGATTTCTTTTGAAATGAATGTGATGTGTGAGCATGCGGCTATGGATTGACCTCTCCATTCGATCACCGCAAGCGTCAGCGACTCGCATAAAGCATTAGCAATAAAGCGCACGTAAGTGTCATTGATCACTTTCATTGAATTGAGGTACACGCCCACGGTTCCCGTTGATCAAGACAAATCCGCTGTGATCGGTATAATTCAAGAATCTCCTTGACAGGGTTTCGCAATGCTCTAGTTGTTCTCAAACCGGAACGTCTCAAAGAAGACAACATGGAGTGAGTGAACCGGTAATTGAGATTCACCGATTGATGAAAAGAGATTTGAAAAACAATCATGTACCGCTCAATATAAATTGTTTTTGCAATACAACAAAGGTTTTAATGAAAATCAATTATCAATCATAAACACCTTTTATTTTGAAATATTATATACACCGATGTGCTAGAAAAGAGTTTTAAGCACAACGACCGGTTTTCAAAGGTATCCGTCAATCCATAACTCGAACCAGATTGATTCAAAATTTTAAATCGCCCATTGTTTCATTCGGTTGTCACATGGTTGATCTATTAGATAGATCTCACATGCCACCTACCAAGAGCTTGTTTGATGTTGGCTCTAGAAGGCTTTCCATCTTCATTGTGAGTATGTTTGCATATCACTCGGATGTTCGCAATACCACAAGGATAATCGTGGGACTCTTAAAACATATTCTCTTTTCCACATTGTGTAAAACAGAGTCTTCATTGATTGTGTCCTTAATGAGATTTATTGATGATCTCGTGGCTCTAGACTCAATTGTGCACATTTGGTTCCTATGGGAGACTAGGAGAGGTCTCCTTTTTCAATATCAACCATCTCTAAGAGAAAGTCGATAGATAATGTAGGTTCCCGTGAGAATGAAACAAGTCCTTTTAAGAGGAACTTGAGTAGCTTGGGAAGATGTAGTGCGGTCGTCCTTTGGGTCCATGACGTCTTGTCTTCAATACGGTGTTACCTAGGTATGACCAAGAGTATATGAATTGAACCCGGTTTCTTCCCTAAGGTTGAATTGTTGGAGGGCTATTTCTTTTCACCCTTTTCACATTCAATTCTTTTCATTCTTCAACCCTTGATTGCTTATCGAGACTTCACATGGAACCTTGTTGGGTTTATTCGGTTCTAGCTCTATCTCATCCGCACTCTTCCCATATCTCACTTTTCTCCTTTTTCATCATACCTAAGGACTCTACACTATCTAGTGGATTGTCCTCGGTAGATCCCTCCGGATCTGGCGGGATCGTGGGAACGAATACCTAACCTAACCATCCTTATATCACCATACATAAAGTAAATTTGGTCGGTCTTTTGGTATTGTTCATCACCATTGGAACCAATTGAAAACCATTTGAAAATCAATCCGTACTTGTGATATATTATCAAAGCATTTTGTACCTGAATTATTTTTGATATTTTAGAAAACTGCTCCCCCTCAACATGTGCATCGTATGTTTGAAATCATTTTGGCACATGTAGGGAAGAACTGCACTTAGAGACAAATCAATCACGTTTTTATCCATTTTGGTTTGATGTAGATGCTCCCCCTTAACATGTGCGTGGAAAATTTGAAATCGTTTGACACATGTAAGGAAGGGAGCATGATAATCAAGTATTAAACAATTTATCGAGTTATCAGTTTAAATCCAATTTAAATCACAAATTCTCCCCCGATCACAATTATCAAATACTTTGAGATTTGTGATCTCTATTGATTTAAATTAAATTTTAAGAACTTTTGAGGAGAAAAGTGACTTGCTTTTGAAAAACATTTTAACTGATAAAGATCGGACTTTGAGACTTGAAACTCCATTGATCTATCATGCATAAATATCTTTTGAAAACATAACATTAGCCAAGGTCTTGAATCAATTGTATAAAACATTGTTTTCTTTGATTTTCCAAAAGTAGACCTTGCTCTTTTACGTGCCAATTGTTTGAAAAATAACATTTTTGATTGAATTGAAATCATTCTCCCCCTCAATCAATGACATGAGTTGTTGATTGAGAGTTAGAGATTTTGACAAAGATAAGCCCGGATGATTTTTCAGAAATAGGGTCCGAGGTATTTTCAAAGCAATTTTGTTTTCATTAGATGACAGATATTTTTCAGAAGAATCATTAGAAGGAAAAATATTTGGAAAGGAAATATTTGTCCTTTAGGTGACAAACATTTATTTTAAGAATCAGAGCATGAGATTTGAAAAATAAGATTAAGCATGGCTCTGTTCTTTCCTTTTAAAACGGGTTACTGCCTGAAATGACAATAAACCACCATTTTTCTCCGTCTCATTTTTTTTAAAACAAAATATGTACATTCGAAGAACATCTAAAAACCCGTGACATTCTTTGAATGTCAACACGAAGTCCGTAGTTGATATCGAATAAGAAAAACATGACAAAATAACAATATTTTTGGGATTTTTCAAGATTTTCTAATTTTTATGGATTTTGAAAATTTTATATTTTTCTATTTTCTTTTTGTGGGTTTTAAAATTTTGTATTTTGCTTTTTGAATAAGTATGTACAAGAGATAGAGGAAGAAAACCATTTACTCCTCGTCTTCCTCTTGAAGACGTTTGAGTGTTTCCGGTTGTAGACTCTTTAGACCAAGTCGTGGAAGGATAAACTCAAAACGTTCTCTAGGAAGAGCTTTGGTGAAGATGTCGCTAACGGTATTCGGTCCTCACAAAATAGAGTTCTACCACACCTTTTCACGTGTTCCCGAATAAAATGATGTCGAATGTCGATGTGCTTTGCTCTTGAATGTTGAACGTTGTTGCAGAGAGAGCAATGGCACTTTTGTTATCACAATACAAAGGGATTTTGTTGAATTCAAAGCCATAGTCGATAATTGGGATCTCATCCATAGGATTTGAGCACAACAAGATGACATGGCTATGTATTCACCTATGTAGAGGATATAGAAGTACACATTTGTTTCTTTGAATACCGACTCACAAGCTTATCACCCAAAATTGAGCACCTCGCACGTGCTTGACGTGTATCTTGACATCCGCATGGTCAAGCATGCGCATAGGTCGTTAGTGACATACCGGTGTCCTTGGTACCAAAGTCCCATGTTGATGGTTCCTTGGAGATACCGAAGACCCGTTTAACCGCTTCAAGGTGCTTTTGGTAGGCTTAGCACGGTATCTAGTACACATGCATACAACGAACAAAATGTCGGTCTGCTGGTTGTGAGGTACATCGAGGATCCAATCATACTTTGATATTTCGTTTGATCTACCATGATCCGTGGTCCTCATTCAGTTTGGTACGCTCCACCATAGGAGTGTCAACGGTGTCACAAGTGTCAAATCCAAATTTCTTTAAAATTTCATTAGCATATTTAGATTGATTGATAAAAATGCCTCTGGGATTTTGTGAAATTTGTAATCCCAAGAAAAATGACATTTGTCCCATCATTGACATTTGAAATTTGGAGCCCATCTCCTTAGAAAAACGGTCACATTCATTAGGGTCAGTCGAGGCAAAATTAATATCATCAACATAGATTTGAGCGTGAATTAAATGTTTTTCGACTTTCGGTGAACAATGTCGGATCAATCGCTCCTTTCTTTGAATCCGGTAGATAGAAGAAACTTTGATAGCGTATCATACCATGCCCTTGGAGCTTGCTTCAAGCCGTAAAGAGCCTTCTTCAAGCGATAGACATGAGTAGGATGCTCGGATTCACAAAACCTTCCGGTTGGTCGACGATATGACTTCTTTAAGATCTCCGTTAAGAAAAGCCGTCTTTACATCCATCCGATATACTATCATACTCTTACTTGCAGATTAGCCGTGAAGATTCGATTGCCTCGATGCGTGCAAGCTGGAGCAAATGATTCTTCAAAGTCAATACCTTCCTCTTGACGGTACCCTTTTGCAACCAATCTAGCCTTGTTCTTTAATACATCGCCATGCTCATCAAGTTTTACTTTGAAGATCCACTTTAGAGCAATGATTATAGCACGTCGGGAGCGGTACTAATTCCCATACATCTAGTCGATCAAACTCATGAATTTCTTCTTGCATGGCATTGAACCAACTGTCTTCATTCATGGCGGTTTAACGTCTTTTGGTTCGATCTTAGAGAGTACGGAGTTGAAGAAGCACCATAAGGCATCGGTTGCAAGTTGTTTCCAGTGGATCTTGGACGAGAGGATTTTCAATGATGTTGTCCAATGGATGATCATGTGTCCATTTTCTAAGGTGTTCGTGTGGTTGTTGTTGAGGAACGAAGTGGCGAGTCGATTTCTCGATGAAGATTGTTACGATGATGATTCAGAGCAAATATGTTTTCAAAGGGGCATCTTCCCGAGTAGCAAAGGATTATCTCCATCGTGAGGTGCGAAACAATTCCATGATGTACACTCGATGATTGAGGATTTGTTGATGAGACAGTGATCGCAGAAGCGCTTCTTGACTTACTAACATAGAAACGAAGGTTAACTTCATTGTGGGGATAGGGCAGACCTCTATTGATGGATTTGATGGATCATTAGCAATTGGTTCATAGTGTTCATCAAACATTGGATCAAACAATTTCTTTAAATCATCTTGAAGGAGGTACATAAGGAGTTCTTGGTGAGGATTTAGTACAAGAGTAGAGGCGATGGGAATACTTGATGAAGGTTGAGATGCGGTCCAAAGGCTGGATTGTCCCGGAGCCATTTGCGGACAACTCATCGAGCGTGGCGTGAATAGATTCCATGATATCTCGAGTTCTTTTGTTGTAGATTCGGTAACCCTTCTTGTTTGATGCATAACCTACAAAAACTCCAATGTCCGCTTAGCTCTTAGTTTACCTAAATCTTGACCGTCATTCGTTGGATAGCACAACGCACCAAACACACGGAAGGTAGGAGAGATCGGGTTTTCGTTTATGGACAAGTTCGTATGGAGTTTTCCATGAGATTTGTGTATGAGGAACGATTTTGGGTGTAGCAAGCGGTGGCAATGGCTTCAACCCGGAGAAATATTGGAACCTTTGAATAAATTAGCATTGTTCTTGCGGCTTCCACAAGAGTTCGATTTAGTCTTTCAACTACACCGTTCATTGAGGAGTTCGTGGAACACTTCTTTGATGGTGATTCCAACACTTTCATAAAATTGACATAAGTCTTTGTTAACGAACCATGTGCCATTGTCGGTTCGAACAATTCTAACCGTATTGTTAAGTCGAACTGAAGTCGCTTGATAAGTTTGATGATGACATCCGAGTTTCATCATTTGTCCTCAAAAACTTTACCCAAGTAAATCGAGTAGTCATCAACAATGACTAAAATATATTTCTTCCCATTTATCGTTTGCACTCTCATTGGTCCGCACAAATCCATATGAAGGGTATGCGAACTTCCATTCTCGAGTTTGTGGGTTTGGGTTTGTGGGCATATTTCTTGCTTTTTCCCAATTGGCATCTTGAACAAAGATGATCTTTTTCATACTTTAGTCTAGGTAAGCCTCTTACAAGATCCTTTCTGGAAAGATTATTAATGGTGGCGAAGTTCAAGTGATTGAGACGACGATGCTATAACCATGATTTTGTTTTTGAAGCCTTTGACAACAAGCAGATTGGAGAGGACTTCATCATGCCTTCGATAGATATGGTGTATAGATTTGAACCACGAGTTCCTCATAACAATTCCACACCATCAAGTTCTCTAACACAACAAGTTTGTTTTCTAAAAGCCACTTCTAGATCGGAATCACAGAATTGACCAATAGAGAACAAGTTATGACCAAGACCTTAAACATAATATACCATGGAGATTACACTTTCACCAACAACATAGTCTCCATAACCCATAATAGCACCAAAATGGTCGTTCCCGAATCTATGAAGCCGATGAATTTACTCACGAAGTTCATGAGCATGGCGATCTCCATCATATGCTTGGAGCAACTGAGTCTAGGTACCACGAGCGATTTGAATGATCGCAGTTGAACACATACAAGAATGGATAATCGGATAATTGGGATCCCCATGCAAGAATGGGTTCCATTTGGTTAGTAACAATGATTGGAACACCCACATCGAAGTAGAAACAATGGGATCATCGGGATTGATGCGGTGCAAGTGTATGAATTAGACCTATTCAAAGTATGTTCACTTCTTAAAGGAGTAGTTCTACCAAGTGGGCATCCATTTCCTAATGGGCATTGATCTAGATAACTTAGGGCACATCTCATTAAGATTGAATTTGCGGCGATGGGTATCCACCGATAACCCATGTTACTAAATTTTCTTCTGTGAGTTTCCAATGTTTTCTAACCTTCTTCCGCCATTGCTTTCTAGCCTTCTTAGCTTGATTTTTGCATTAACTATCTTAACAGGGCATTTAACAAACATTAATCAAATCATTCACACCACATTCATGATTAGTAACTGAAACCAAGCAATCATCATTACATGTTTTGCCAAAAGTAGCAGAATTCGAATTAATTACAGTACGCTTATAGCTAATACTAGAATCAACACGAATCGTTTTATTCGACTCAAACTTAATGTTCCAAGGGTGATCATCTACTTTGATAAGATCGTTTATAAGCTCAGCTAGGGATCAATAACAAAGATTAATAACATGCACAGCAGAATAAACTAATCAATTCTTTGTTATTGAACAAGGTTTTCATTCACTAACACTAACTAATCTTAGACGTTTATAGGAACACGTCTAGATAATTAAACTACTAACTAAACTAATAACCTAGGCGTTTACAAGACTATACGCCTAGGACACACACACACCTTTAGTCGACTACATTATGGAAGACATAATTCAAACCTACACCCCATGTCCTCTTTATATACTAGAGGATTAGGGTTTACAAAATACTACAAAGGACTAATAAATAAAACTTCTTTTGCAAGCAAGTCCTTCCATCTTTTGTAGGTTTCCTTCTTGTCGTATTAAGTCCCTCTTGTTTCATTCTTTTGTCTTATCAACTCAAACGTATAATTCCCAACAATCTTCCCTAGTTGATAATGACAAAACCATTCTTGAACGAACTTCCCTAGGCAGTAGAAATTGAGATCGTGAATCTCACCATGAATGAAACAAGTATGTCTTCCTTTGTCATCCCTTAATCCATGCCATGCCACTCAAACATCTCTTCCCTTTTGTTATTATCCAAATAGGGAACGATGCAAATAATGATCTTGACCACCACGAACCAATATCATACTTCCAATCTAAGCCGTCCAATGTTTGAATTGCCTCCATGAAGAACACCAAAATGCTTACTAAAATGAATCCAAAACAGAGAAAACTCCAACTAGCAGTAGTAATAATGATCAACGAGAGTAAAATCAAACACTTCCCTTGAGTGGTGCATGAACATCAAATGATTCTTCAAATCTTTAAGCTCCTTGTAATGATCACTTGTGAAGAAAACCAAATATAACGAACTTGATGAAGAAGTAAATAACCCAAGCTTGTATCTTATATCTTGCACTATAGATGACATTGAACGTATACCTATGTATAGGGAGACCTCAATCTCTTGACGATAATCACTGAGCACAATAACGTCACTCCTTTAAGTCTTATGTCAATTCTTTGTCATATTCATTGAAGCACGAACAAGTTACCTCCTGCGAAAAGGTATGATAAAACACGTATTCAAGTAATTCCACTTCACCTTCAAATAAGTGATAAATAATCCTCTTCGTAATCAATTCTTCAATAAAATCAACTTCGATCTTTTTAAAATCTTTTAAGAACAAAAATCCAAACTCCTTGTGTGTGTGAACTAAATCTCCATGTGTGTGTCGCTAAAAACCAAAACAATTATCATGCTCAAGTTCCCCTCAAGTTGAAAACCACACGATATCAAAAACCATGTATCGTCACATATCAAAGAATACTAGCAGTACTTAGCTTGTAGGGGACCAATATTAACCATATAACATGAGCAGTATCTTGAAATATAACAAGACAAATCGAAAACGCAGCGGACTTTGAACTTGGACAGAGCAAGATGCTGAAAAAGACTTTCAAGGACGAGCAGTACTTTCAAGGATAAACAATAGTACTTTGAGCAATTTAGGGTTTCGACAGCAGTACTTTGAGTATAAACAAAGAAGACTTTGAGTAAACAAAGAAGACTTTGAGTAAGCAAGAAGACTTTGTCAATGACCATATTCGACAGCTTGTAACTTTTGCATAAAAGCTCAGATCGACGATCCCTCTGGTGGAAAGTTAGATGGCTATATAGAGAACCTCCACCTAAAATTTCGTCACGGTCCAACGGTTAACGAAAAAGTTATGATCGTTACAAACAAGTCTTTGTAGTAACCTTACGAATTTTTCGGTTCAAGACGAGACTTGACGACTTATAACTTTTGATTGAGAGCTCTAATTAACAATCCCTTCGGTGAAAAGTTAGACGGATATATTGAGGTGCACCAAAGAAAATTGTAGCTCGATCCAACGGTTCAAGAAAAAGTTATCATTGTTTGAAAAGCATTCCCGCAGAAAGATACGAAAATTTGTATGACTTCTAATTTTGCATCTTTTCTTGAAAACCTTGTAGATCCCTATATCAAGAGCTCCTCGCTCTGATACCAATTGATAAGATCGTTTATAAGCTCAGCTAGGGATCAATAACAAAGATTAATAACATGCACAACGGAATAAACTAATCAATTCTTTGTTATTGAACAAGGTTTTCATTCACTAACACTAACTAATCTTAGACGTTTATAGGAACACGTCTAGATAATTAAACTACTAACTAAACTAATAACCTAGGCGTTTACAAGACTATACGCCTAGGACACACACACACCTTTAGTCGACTACATTATGGAAGACATAATTCAAACCTACACCCCATGTCCTCTATATATACTAGAGGATTAGGGTTTACAAAATACTACAAATGACTAATAAATAAAACTTCTTTTGCAAGCAAGTTCTTCCATCTTTTTGTAGGTTTCCTTCTTGTCGTATTAAGTCCCTCTTATTTCATTCTTTTTGTCTTATCAACTCAAACGTATAATTCCCAACATACTTTCTTCCATTGTACATTCTTAGCTTGCGAGGTCCTATCTTGCTTTGTATCGCCTGGAGGCTTTGGCCCGCTTGCTTTTGTGTCACTGATTACTCATATAGAGAGAATTATGGGAACATTAGTTGGTTGGGCTACCTTTTGCATTCCTGAACTAGAAGTGCAGGGATCTGAACTACTTGAAGGCACTTTAGAGTATACTGTCTTAACACTGGGCATAGAATGGGTTGCATACTTAGCACTAGGCATAGAACAAGGCATCATAACTTTATCTTTCTCACATAAGGATTTAGGACATGTTGCTTTTAAACATTCTAACAGCTCTTGCGATCGTTTGGCCTGAATGCAAGCAAACCTAATTTCACTATCAAGTGGCTTGTTTATGTAATCCTCTTCTACAATCTCACAGAGACATTCTAGACTATCCTTAAGGTGAGCGAAATAGTTATGAAACACCAGTTCGTTATTTCTAAGATGAGAAGGAATGTATTTAACGGTCATTTGATATTTACAACAAGATGACTTTGATGCAACATTCTCATTAAAGACAAGTGGCATTTTCCCTTTTACACGACTCCTCGATTCTCAATTTCTTTTGTAAAGACGTTATTTTTCGTTGTTCTTGTCACGAGTGACTTTGATTGAATCATATAACTCTTTAAAGTGTCGTTTAACTTTTCATTTTCTTCTAGAAAACTCTCATTTTCCTTTTGTAAAGCATTAACCAAGTTTTGAAGATGAAAAGTTTGAGAACACCGAGAATCTAAAGGAGGAGGCATTTGGGAGCCATCACATTGTTCTTTTCACCCTTTAATTGTGAAATTTGGGCTTTCAACTTTTCGATCGTGTTACTGTTGAGCTTGAATCATTCGTCAAGTTTGTTTATTTCAAAAAGTGCATCAAAACGGAACATTTGAGGATGTCTTGATGTTTGAGGTTTTGACATTTTATTTGAGATGTTTATATTTTAGTTGCAAATCAAAATCTTCAACTTCTAGCTTAGAAAGATGTTTTACCAAATTATCGTGATCATCCCGATTAATATTATCATTTAGTTACGAGTTTTTGTTTTCAAGCTCAATGACACGATCATGGGAAACTTTCAAAGCAACAGTTAATTCATGAAATTGAGAAGCGATAATAGAATGCTTAGTGTGATATAAAACACATCTTGACCCACGTAACTCAATATTAAGCTCTCATTTAAGATATGCGATTCTTCCTTTCAATTTCATTATATTTGAGTTCCGTTCATAATCATTGACCTCAACAATCATTGCATCAAATTCCTTTTCCATTTCTTTAATATCCGAGTCTATTCCTTTTGAAGACTCTCAAATTGACCTTTTAATTGTTTAAAAAGGCATGACCTCGGTTAAATAACATTCTTTATTTAGCTCAAAACCCTCTCCCTTGATTATCCCATGGGTGTGATCCTTTTCTTACATGTCTTCTCAAAATCAACAAATAGTTGATAAACAACATACATGGTGATTAAGGTCTTGCTCTTAGTGGAATAGATCTAGGAACTAAATGCATTGGTGTATTCGGAGGATACACAGCTGTTTTGAGGCATTTTCCTAAGGGATTGTTTGTTTTAACAAGTGCATTAGCCTTTTGCATATCTATGTCCTTTTCCAAAAACTTGTTCGGGGTTAATAGAGTTTGAGGCTTAAACTGCTCGTGGATATCCAATTTTCTTTAGTGTAATCATGGGGTTTGAACGTAATGTTTTGCTTTTCACACTCGGGATCTTTAAGCTTCTTATTCATTTTCTCCTAGTGACTTCATCTAATTGCTTATCTTCCTCAAAGGCACTCACTCAGAACTAGGTTTCGCCTAGGCTTAAGGATTTCATCACCATCATATATTACCTTATGAGCTTCTCTAGCCACTTTACTATATTCAGGACTGGGTTCTTTTACAAGGGGAATGCTATGCTTATCGCCGAGAACTCTATGCTTAGGGATCATGTGAGCAGTCTGAATGGTATTCCTTTGTACGTACAACTTATTTTCAAGCTTGTTTTTCAAAGTTTTTAGATTGGAAAAGTCATTCAAAAGTTTTGATTCCTTAGCATTAAATTCTTGTTTAAGCACTTTAACATTATTTTGGAGTTCTTGTTTTTGCTTAACAGTTTTAGAAAGTTTTTCTTGTAAGGAGTTTAACTCTTGTTTTAACACTTCTTCTCTAAAATTACTTTTTCTGATAATTGTACGCATTTGGTCATCCATTTCCTACTCAAGGGTAGTTAACTCAAACTTAGCACGTTGTTCATAAATAGCAACTTGTTCTTTATAGGCATTCAGTTCAGAGATAACAGAATTGTGGAAAACTAGAAGTGGGGGTTGAATAGTTTTACCAATTTAAAACTTTCTTTTGAATATTTAGATCGACTTATGTCAATCTATTTAGTTGTTTATGTTGGACGTTGATAGATAGATATATAAACGTGTAATGAAAAATAAAGAGTAAGAAGCACATCACCACGAAATAAGTATTTATAGTGGTTCGGCTACAAGGACACCTTCCTTGCCCTACTCCACTCCCCGAGTCACCTACTCGAGAGTTCGTAAACACTACACCAACTCCTTATGGCAGAGAAGCCTTCACAACGTCGCTTACACCTTTTTCCGGTACAAAGCTAAATACCGAGTTCTTTCACACCAAGGTGAACCACACCTAACACAACGTCGCCTACCATTTATACGGTGCTAGGCTAACTACCGAGTTCTTTCACACCAAGGAGAACTAATCCTATCACAACGTCGCCTATCCTTTGTTAGGTACTAGGCTAAGCACCTAGTTCCAATACTATGGAGGAACTACTACCCTTCACAACACAATACCTAATCTCAAGGAGATCCACTCCTTGTTACAACACCATCAAGGATATCACCATCCTTGGAAATAAACAAATACTTATATGTATAACGATGCACCTCATCGATTATATGACCTAGGCATTCTTCCCAAATGCCACTTGATTTTATTTTTAGGCATCCTTCACTAATGCCTTTGACACAACGCTTGGCACCCCTCACTAATGCCTTCGTCTTGACAACTTTAGCATTCTTCACTAATGCTTTTGACACGGACGATAAGCACCTTTCACTAATGCTTTCGTCTTGACACTTTCGGCATCCTTCACTAATGCCTTCAACTCAACATCTAAGAAGAAAGAAAGAACTATCAACAAGAGAACCTCAGTTGTCTTGATGATGACGAAGCATGGCAACTCATGGACTTGAGCTTTCTCGACTTCAAGAAGTGGTGATCTCGCCTTTAAGAGGAACCTAGAGAATCACACAAAAACAAAAGACAAACTACATAGATCTCTTGGATCTGAGGTTAGAGAGGTATAATACTTGGGGAAGTATGTGTAAAAGTAGTGAGTAGAAAGGAAGAAATGGCTCTCATTTATAGAGAAAATTTTTCTGTTCCCGGATCCCGGATCCCTCCCACAAGGGATCCGGCTAGCACAAAGCTAGAGATCCGTGGGACGCCCTCTTGCCCATGGGTATTTTTGGTTATGGTTCATGGGTCATGGGTTGATCCATGGGTTTCTTTCTAGATACAATGTATCTCTAGAATACATTGAACTTGGCTAAGTGGTTTGGACAAAACCATGGGTTATGGGTCAATACCATTTGCTAGTTTTTACCCATTTAGTATATACTTGTTTTTACCCATTTTAGTATAAACTTGTTTTTACCCATTTTAGTATATACTTGGTTAAGTATATATTAGCCCAATATGTAAACACTATTTGTTGTACATATGTATCTCTAAGACATAAAATCAATTATACTTGTTTTAGTGTTTTATGTGAAAACGTAAGTGTGTTAGGAAACTATTGAATCAAACTATTTACGTATTTTATTTGTTTCGTTTAAAATGATTTTACGTTTGTTATCGACAAAACATTTGAAGATCGTAAAATATAAATAAACGTTTTTACGGCTTATTTGTATTAACAATCTCCCCCTTTTTGTTGATGACAAAACATAAAATTATTTTAAGAAAAAACTAAAACTCGTAAAAGTTTGACTTTGTAGTTTTTACTTTCTTCTCCCCCTTTTTGTCGAAACAAAAAGTGTTTGAAAGAAACTAACATAATTTTTATAAGAAGAATATATAAAAGAAAATGTAAAGAGAGCAAGTGACGGGAATGGTATTCGTCTTAACTCCCCCTTGACGAGTCCATCCCTTTGAGAGGGCGTCAAAGATATGACATAAAATAAACTAATGTGCTTGCAAATATGTTTGCAAATGGTTCATCTAAGTGACGAAAAACATGTTTCCCCCTTGAAGATTGCAAAGTTGCAATGGGGTGTCATGAAGTATAATCCAAAATCGGATTAAGTTGCAAGTGATTTTGCAATATCGTTTGACACAAAGCTCCCCTAGCTTTATGGTGTCAAAATCTTCATGTGTATTTTGAAAATCTACAAAGTAAAGGTTAGAAAACAAGAGTATAGTGCATAATTTCCGCAAATAAAACTCAAGTTAGTAGAAATTTGTGCTTCATACCACGGATCCCACGGTTCCATTCTTGGAGGATCCGTCTAGGCATTTGGAGGATCCGGCTATCGGTGACAGTTTCTTGGCGGTGAAGATGTGTCAAACAACGCTAATGAAGAGGTGAGATATGTGTACAATAGCAAGCACAACGCACAAAATAATCATGGCATATAAATATTCATTCAATAAAACAAGAGATAATCAAACAAATCTCTGAAACTAAGAGAATGAACTAGGCCATACAAGTACTACTTAATACTAACTAGTTACTAGACTTAAAACGCGACAATGTGTTTGAGTCTAGGGATGAGTGAATTTGTTGATTTGATCCAACTTTGCAAGAAACATGAAATGTATCTCATTTCGTGCTTCTTGAACAAGTCCTTGAGTGATTAGACAATTTGGACAATTATTGTCTGGGTTTGGACCCGGAGGGAAATGGATATTTTGAGGAGGCTCTATGTGTGATTGTGGGTGTTCATTTTAAGGTTCTAAAAATGAGGGTGGTAATGGAACTCCTTCCATATGATCAAGGTTGTTCTTTGTCTCCCATGATGGACTAGTTGGTGTTGTTGGTGGTTCCCTATTCAATGAAAAGGTTGGTGAATGAGAGGTTCTTGGTGGTGAATGATCCAATGAGTAGATGTTTGGGTGAGGGAGAGGCTCATTCAAGGAGTGTAGTCCATGCTCAATGAATGAGGGCTTTGACGGCTTGCTAGAACTAGTCAAGTTTGGTTTTGAACTAGATGATCCTTTTTCTAGTCCGAAAGGTTTGATGCTAATCCGTGCGGTTCTCTTAGCCTTTGTTGGATGAATTTGATGAGATGGGATTCTAGTATCATTATCTCTAATGGGGGATGTTTCGGTGGATGAGATTTCATGAATCAGTTGACCCTTTCTTTTGGATGATCCTATGGTTGAGGAGTTGTTGCTAAGAGCCATAGTCATAGTGATGATGATGCTAATATAAGCTTCTAATTGCTGATTTTTGAAAGGTAAGTGAGGATGGTGGCTTAACCCTAAGGTTGTTTGGTTTATAAAGGATAATTTGAATTTAGAAATTAAATTCTTGGCCACTTAGAGGATTAAGCATGCTCTTAAGATTTTGATCACTCTAGGAGGGTAATAAATGAATGCTAAAAGTGGTTAGAGAACCAAAGGTGACTTAAAATTGAATATGGAAGTCGATTGAGGCTTTCTGCAGACTACGGATCCCCGGATCCTCTCGCGAGGATCCACTGGTTAAAGACTAGGATCCGGCTATCGAGTGTGTTCTAGGTGAAATGATTATGCTTTTGTAAGGTTTATTATCAATGGATTTGAGATTTTGACTTAATTTTGAAGTCTTTAGTCGTTGGATATCTCAAATCCTCAACCATAATGAGTGATGATGCTTAATGATGGTTTTGGGTAAGAAAATTGACTTTGGGTAGTCTAACTATGTGTTTGACGAGGATACCATATAATTTGATATGGAGAAATGGTGGTAATAAGTCCTAGAAGTCAGATAATGACCTAAGAGAAATTTACTAAAATCTTTAAAAATAAAGAAAAAATGAAAAACTAGTTTTGAGCCTAATTTCGAATCAAAAGATGATTAAGATCAATTTGCTAAAATTGATGGATAGACCAAACTAAGTGCTATCAAACGTGATAGATAATGTGTGAGTGTTGGAGCGGAATTATGGTGAGTTTTGACGAGTTGATAAATCAAAAACATTTTGAAATATATCCTAGGTAAGCCATGGATGAGAGTGAGGCGTTCAACTATTTGAGGAAGACTTAGTTGGCTTTAGTATCTTATGTTTGACTAGTGTGAGGTGATCTAGTAGGCTATTTTGAAGTAAGCAAGTCCGTGTTGCTTATCGAGGTCACGGATCCCGCGGTTCCCTCTCGGGAGGATCCGCTAGTTCAAATCTTGGGATCCGCCACTGCGGATCGAAGGCTTTCAAGAAATGTGCAACTTTGCACTTTTTAGCAAATGCTTCTCCTAGTTGTTTCTATGGGGACTAAATGCAAGAACACAACTAATATAATGTATAGCAAAGTAGGAAGAGCTAAAATTCCTATAATGAGTGACGACGACCACTCAAGGGGTCGTAAAATCTCATTCTTCAAATTCCTAAGTTGGAATTGTTTTTGTGCCAGGAAATGGCAATACCTACATACTACGAGCATAGTTTAAAGTGTTACAAACCATTGTTTGAAATTGTTCATCATACATTTGGGTCCTATGACCTTACCTCTCTTCTCCTCCCTATCTCGTCTTCACCCATCCTCCACTCTTTATCATACCATTTCTACCTCTTTTTCTTCAAGAAATTGGCAAAGCACTTGAAGATTCCCTTGGTTTGTTGCCATTCGGGTGATGCACCAGAACGTCCGACAATTGGTTGATATACTCCAAGGGTCGAGTTCGGTATTTCGAGTGGGTTGCTACTTCCTTCTCATTCTCTTTGTCTTTCCCTTTCTTCCGAGGAATCCGTGGGTGGGTGAGGCCTCTTGCCATCTACCATAAACCACGTGGTTCTTCCCTCGGTCAATGATACCATAACCTTGTTGCAAAAGCTATGGTCATAGGTTTGTGGAGAAGGATCTAATGCAAAGATGAATTTAGCAAGACGGGTTAGGAGCATTGCATACGGGAGCACCATCTTGTCCATGCTTCTTACACTTGCCATTCTCTTGATCATGTAGTAGGCAATGTTAAAGCGAGTCTCGGTCACTAGACAATAGATCATGAAGCTTAGACATGCGTTGGGGTGATCCTTGTTTCCTACTAGGCACACCACATTCTCCCTTATCACATCTTCCCATTTTCTTTACAACCCGTACATCTCCGAGAGCTCCATTTGGAAAGGATCCCTATAGATCACTTTTGACTTCCTAGTAACCCTTGATGGGGATGCTCTTGGCATAAACACGGTGTCCCTTACCGTGGTTGCTTCCGGGATTATCGTGTGATAAATTTCGTGATGATCAACCATAGAGTGTATCTCCTCCAAAGACCACTCATTAGAATACATGCAAACACCATCATATGGAACCCCTATTATTCTTCCAAACTCCTCAAGTGAAAGAGTGTACTCATGTCCATTTATAGTGAATTCAATTGAGATGGACCCATCATCATTTCTAATTATACCCATTGTCTTGTAGAACTCAAGCACAAAGACCGGGCAAATTTGCTCGTTTATATCCAATAAACAATCAAAACCCAATAGTTCCAAATACTTCCCTTATGTCGGTAGTTGCAAGAAATGATGGATCAAAAACTCTACCTTCGTGAAAGAGTCTCCTTTCAAGCAACTTAAAGGCTTTCCTATCGTCCGGACTTAATCCATCTTTCTTATGGTACATGGGTATGTAGTGAGCGGTGTCTTGGTAATCTTGTTGCTTGTTGCTTGGCATGATTGTTCCTAAACAATACAACCACAATGTGGTGTTATTGTGAATAGTAACCTATAGGGTTTGATCACAATTTTGATCTCATCAACTTTGTTGAGTTCAAGAAATGTGTTTAATTTGTATTAACAATGTTAATTCTTTGATTTAGATCATCTTAGAAAACAATGTGGTGACAAATTATGATAAACCCATTTGAACCCAACTCTTAAAGATGAAGAAATTGTAATCTTAGAAATCAAGGAATAAAATTAACAATGTAGTGAAGATTATAATTACATAAATGATTGTTAAGCTTGAGAGGAATGATCAAATTGCTCCTATGAACAGTAGCTGAGTTCTTGTTCGTGAGTCTTTGAGGTGAGTATAATTGTGGAACATCCACACTGATCATTCTTTAACTTATATTGTCTTTTGTTGCACGGATCCGCGGATCCTCTCATTTGGGATCCGCTAGTGTAAACGTAGGATCCGGCATGACAAAGAAAATCACTCAAACATTCCTTGATAACTTTGGTTTAGGAGTTCTAAAACGCCTAGTGTTTTGATGTTAAGGCTCTAAAACTTGCGGTTTGAGGTTTTGAAGATTTAATACTATTCCTATTAGACGAGGTTCCCTTTTTAAGAATTAGTCATAATTCTTGGGAAGCTTTTCAAACATTATAATAAAATCTCATTTTATCATAATATAAGAAGTTTCATATGGATATTTATTGACATAGATGAAGTGTCAATAAACCCTTTGTGATGAATAATGATTGAGGCTATCGAATAACCAAGATATCATTATTACGAGTTGGTAGTGTAGTCTATACAAATTAGTCGAAGAATACTATTTTTGATGATGACTATAATATGGATAACTACTTAAGTAATTACTAATAGATATAAATCATGCGACTAAGATGTTAATAATAATAAAATCAAAAGTAAATTATTAGCGATCATACCTTTCCTAAATATTCTTTTTAAGAAAAGAAGTATTTAGATGAAATGTTTTGTGATTTTATTGGAATCTCCAGATTCATGTTGTGAGAAGGACAACACTAAACATTCTTTTTGCGAAAAGAAATATTTAGATAGATTCTTCATGATCTTCTTGGTGACTCAAAATCCAAGTATGGAAAATGCTTAACAAGGAAAATGTTAGAGCATTCTATCATTGTCCAACAATAAACATTATAATGATTTTTAAAATATGACAAAAAAATTCTTCTTTGTAGTTTTCAAACATACACGGATCGTATCAAGTTTTTAAAGTACAACATACTCTAAGAAACTTGGTAACGAAGCTCTGATGCCAATTGTGGAAAACTAAAAGGGGGGGTTGAATAGTTTTACCAATTTAAAACTTCCTTTTGAATATTTAGATCGACTTATGTCAATCTATTTAGTTGTTTATGTTGGACGTTGATAGATATATATATAAACGTGTAATGAAAGATAAATAGTAAAAGCACATCACCACGACACAAGTATTTATAGTGGTTCGGCTACAAGGACACCTTCCTTGCCCTACTCCACCCCCGAGTCACCTACTCGAGAGTTCGTAAACACTACACCAACTCCTTATGGGGAGAAGCCTTCACAACGTCGCTTACACCTTTTTCCGGTACAAAGCTAAATACCGAGTTCTTTCACACCAAGGTGAACCACACCTAACACAACGTCGCCTACCATTTATACGGTGCTAGGCTAACCACCGAGTTCTTTCACACCAAGGAGAACTAATCCTATCACAACGTTGCCTACCCTTTATTAGGTACTAGGCTAAGCACCTAGTTCCATTACTATGGAGGAACTACTACCCTTCACAACACAACACCTAATCTCAAAGAGATCCACTCCTTGTTACAACACCATCAAGGATATCACCATCCTTGGAAATAAACAAATACTTATATGTATAACGATGCACCTCATCGATTATACGACCTAGGCATTCTTCCCAAATGCCACTTGATTTGATTCTTAGGCATCCTTCACTAATGCCTTTGACACAACGCTTGGGACCCTTCACTAATGCCTTCGTCTTGACACCTTTAGCATTCTTCACTAATGCTTTTGACACGGACGATAAGCACCTTTCACTAATGCTTTCGTCTTGACACTTTCGGCATCCTTCACTAATGCCTTCAACTCAACATCTACGGAGAAAGAAAGAACTATCAACAAGAGAACCTCAGTTGTCTTGATGATGACGAAGCATGGCAACTCATGGACTTGAGCTTGCTCGACTTCAAGAAGTGGTGATCTCGCCTTTAAGAGGAACCTAGAGAATCACACAAAAACAAAAGACAAACTACATAGATCTCTTGGATATGAGGTTAGAGAGGTATAATACTTGGGGGAAGTATGTGTGTAAAAGTAGTGAGTAGAAAGGAAGAAATGGCTCTCTATTTATAGAGGAAATTTTCTATTGTTCCCCGGATCCCGCGGATCCCTCCCACAAGGGATCCGGCTAGCACAAAGCTAGGGATCCGTGGGACGCTCCTCTTTGCCCATGGGTATTTTTGGTTATGGGTCATGGGTCATGGGTTGATCCATGGGTTTCTTTCTAGATACAATGTATCTTTAGAATACATTGAACTTGGCTAAGTGGTTTGGACAAAACCATGGGTTATGGGTCAATACCATTTGCTAGTTTTTACCCATTTAGTATATACTTGTTTTTACACATTTTAGTATAAACTTGTTTTTACCCATTTTAGTATATACTTGGTTAAGTATATATTAGCCCAATATGTAAACACTATTTGTTGTACATATGTATCTCTAAGACATAAAATCACTTATACTTGTTTTAGTGTTTTATGTGAAAACGTAAGTGTGTTAGGAAACTATTGAATCAAACTATTTACGTATTTTATTTGTTTCGTTTAAAATGATTTTACGTTTGTTATCGACAAAACATTAGAAGATCATAAAATATAAATTAACGTTTTTACGGCTTATTTGTATTAACAAGAATCATCAGGGGCACATGGAGTGTATTCTTCAAAAACATAGTCGTCATTGACTGCAGAAGATGCATCACTTGGTACATTCACACTTTCACTTTGAATCACATATTGATCATATGGGACAATATTACTATTACCCATATTATCCATATCTGATTCATTAGTTACATGTGTTTGTACTTTGTTATGCATCTCTTGCTCATTAACTTCATCGTATAGTTTTAATACCTCGGAGATGATTGATTCTTTGGATGGACCACTGTTGTGGTGAAGCGACCTTTGGAGAGACCATAGGTGAGATGCTAGCCATGAAGATTGTGCAGGCAAGAGGTTCATCATCGACATCGATTCAAATGCATCATAGATCGCAACTTGAAAGGCATTTTGATGATTGTGACCTCTTTCTGAATTGGTCGCTCATCCACATCAAGCATCATATGTCTTAGCATTCCTTGAAGAAACAACAACTCCTCTTCATCCAAAATCGCTCCATTATCCTGAGCTTGCATAAGCAACATCTTGTCTCTGAAGTATTCTGCATTCTGTGGACGTTTTGGTGATGTGCAGTTTCTCGCAATATGTCCATCACCACCACAGTTGTAGCATTTGATTGGCTTTGCTTGCCCTTTCTTCCATGATTCTGATTAGCTACATACCCTCCACCTACTCCACCTCTTCCCTGTTCATACTGCCTTCCTTGCACATTCTGCACTACTACTTTACCATCTCTGACAGTAGCTTGATTGTGAGGATTGGATGCTGTTCTGAGGTTATTGTTGGTGTGTGGAGTGGAATTCATATTTTGACTAACCATGAGAGATAGTTGATTGATGAAGTTTTCCATGAGTGTGTTTGAGTCAGGAGGCTTATATGCTGGATCAGGAATGAGCTTGTAATTACCATTACCCGTGGGTATGACTTGAGAAGCTTTGGTGGTAATTCCAACATTGGTGTAAAAGGCTGTAGAATCATTTGACAAATTTGTTTCTCCCTGCTTAGATTTGAACTGTTCAAGAATCCTTCGTTCAAACATTGCATGCCTCTCATTCGAAGAAGGAAGGCATATAGTTGCTCATAGTTGGTGTTCTTCAATCCTTTGGTTAGCTTCACGGAGGTGACAAATTTGTGCCATTCGGGATTCATGTTGTTCACAAACTTTGAGTTCAAATGAATATTTGGCATGGTCATTTTGATATTCCTCATATCATTCACAAGCTTGTGGAATCTCACGTAATATTCATAGACACTTTCTTGGGTTTCATCTTAAAGTGCTCAAATTCATCATACAGTTGTGATTCTCTATTTTCCTTAGTTAATTCGAACCCGAGAGAAGCATCTTGACATTATCCCAAACCGCCTTGGCTTCAGGTGTTGTGATTGATAAGCTTGTAGATATCTTTTGGAAGACCACAAGTATAATGTTTGAAGCCCCGATATCGACATCGTATCTCTTTTCTCCTTATCACCGAGCTCATTATACGCCTTTGGTCCGTCCAATCCTAAGATCATTGTTCCATCCGTAGCAGATATCAATTATGTCTCTTGTAGTCTCAATCGATAAGGTCCTTCATCAATTGATTTGAGAATATTGACCCCATTTTCCTTTCCCAAACAAGACAACCTGATTCGTTGAGCCTATGAGTCATAATCGGTTATGGCAAGCATAGGTGGGCGAGTATCGATCCGGCTTGAACGTCATCACCTATAGAAGAAAGCGATAGTAGTCACGTTGTTAGACATGATTACAAGTTCTACGGATTTTACTATTCTTTGATTAAACCGGAAATTGATTCTTTCACAAGATTTTACTAAACCAAAAGAACAACCGTAAAAATGTAGCACGAAGAAGTGACAAGTCTCAATAGACAATTAGCTAATCAGTCAACTCGCTTTGGTATCAACTCGCTAAACAGTCAACTCGCTTCAAAGACAAGTCGCTTAAATCTCAAGTCGCTTAAAGAAACAACTCGCTTAAACCCCAAGTCGCATAAAGAGTCAACTCGCTTAATAGCAAAGTCGCATAAACCAACTCGCTGCCAATACAACTCGCTTAATAGCCAAGTCGCTTTAGAACTCAAGTCGCTTGAAGAATCAACTCGCTTAGTAGCCAAGTCGCATAAACCAGCTCGCTTCCAATAACAAAGCAACTCGCTTCCAATTAACAAAGTAACTCGCTTCAAAGAAACGTTTTACCGTGGCTCAACTCGCTTAGTACAATATTAAAAAACAACCACTTTAACAATCAAAAACAGCCCAACCACGATGATTCAAGCCTTCCAATTCGAAACCTAAGCACATATGATGATCCTAAGCACAAAAGTACTATCAAAATTCAAACTTTAACACAAGAAATTGACCAAATGATTCAAACTCTTCTAAACACTTATAACCTCAAAAACCTTATGAAATCCACCAAAACAAAGAGCATGAAAGATGAGTGATCAAACCATGGCTCTTGATACCAATTGTAATATATAGGATTTCACAAACACATCAATCCATATCCATATGAGGCGTATACAAGTATTTAGAGAGAGAAAGTTCTAGAGAGAGAAAGGGAAGATAGTTGGGAACTATGTGAAACAAAGAAAAATGGTATTGAAGCTCCAACCCTCTACCTTGGGATGTAGAGGGTATTTATAGTGTCTTACAATAAACGCCACCTACGGGCTGTGGATCAGGCATACAGTGGGTAAAGACCCGTCCGTCCTCCACGGTGTTACTTAACTAAATACTAACTAATACAAAATGACTACGCCTATGAGCTTTCTAACGATTACATATACTTGAGGTGACCGACCCTTTAATGACTGGATTTTCTAAATCCTAACAGAATATGATAGGTAAACACTACATTATTAAGTTACAGTTTATATATGACCCGTAACTATCTTATGTAAGAACTGACCCAATAAACAAAAGTCATTAATCACCTTAAACCAGTTACATAAGTTACAAAATGGAGAGAAATTAGAAAAAAGGCTTACTTTTGATTCACTTTGTCAAACTCCGCCATCAAGTAGGGCCCATCCCTTTCGTCGCATTTCTCAAAAGTGCATTAAACATATGCAAGGAACACTATATAGCAAGGAGAAATGTACTAAATAGTAAAACACAAAGAGTGCGACTTGAGACGTATCTCCTTCAAGGCAATCGAGATAAAATCGCGTATCCTGGATTCCCTCGATGCGTGTCTTAATGGTGTCTTGGATCCTTTGAGAGAACAGATCTGGCCTGCAGGATGACACAAAATTTTATAAAACTATAACTTGGATAGTAGAATATAGACTCTAAAATATACTTATTGCTACCATCTTTTCCTTATTGCTACCATCTTTAGTAGCTTCTACATGACAATCCCATTTCAGCCCCTTAGCAATTGTAGCAACCGCATCTACAAAGTAGCTCGATTCCCTAATTAATGCATATCCCTGTGGTTGATTCCAACCCCTCCAGCCTTCAATGACATCAACAATACATGTATTTTACAATACCATTGAAATGCATAATTTATGACATAAAACTGTACTTTCTAATATAACAAACAAGATAAGAAATACGCCAGAATGTCGCTATCTTCCGAGAACTGCTTTATGACTTTTTCACGCTGTTGTTGGTTTAGAGTCCCATCCAGGCGAAGAAATGAAATGTTATTCCTGGACACAAGTATTATAATCATTAGAACAAAAATTTATGTCTGAGATAGTGATTAGTGACCATAGTTTATATACATGTAAGATATAAACGAGGCTAGAAGTTGAAAATAAGCTGTCCATTGGCTAACAACACATATGAACCCATATTTACAGAGAGGTTACCTAGAAAGAGGAATCTGTAAAAGGTCTAAGAAAGCAGTCCACTGACTAAAGACAATGCTTTTGGCACCTAATGAGCGAAAACTTTCTAGCTCACGCAATGTTGTAGACACTTTTGATGATTCCACCCGCTTTTGTCAACATCAACTCGAAACCGATTGTCGGTTGGTCTTTGTAATAAGCTCCTCGCTTGCTCACTTCCTTTCTCGTCCAATAAAGATAGTGTTCTCTTAGATATACACAAAACCCAAAACAAAGAACGAGCAACCTAATTCAAACTAGATGTAATAAGTAGTGAAAATTGCGGGATAGGCAAACATACTATGCTTCCATTTTCAACTAGTCTATCATATTATTTATTGTCTAATTAAGGTGTTGGTAACATGATATCTTTCAATAGTGAGTACAATCCACTTAAAATGCGTGGTTTGTGATTTTGCAACTTATGTATTCTTTTTTCAATTGGAATTAAACATAAAACTAATATTATTCTAATTATCTTCATTTAATGATATTCAAATCAAATTAAGTAGTAGTTTTCTCTTACAAGTATACAATGTTTCTAAAATAGATGCATAATTATGTAGAACCCGCCCTTCTTCAACAAATTGATCGAATTTTACCTAAAATTAGAGGCAGGCATACAACGATCCATTAGAAAACACACAAGGCTACGATATAGACCAACAAAGACAAGTACCTTGGATCTCTTAAAGAGAGCATCATAAAAATCTTTTTCAGCTTCTGTTTGTTCACAATATATCACCTTCATCTCAGCAGGTGGGAGAACTAATATAGGCCTGCCGACCATAAACAAGTCGGTCAAAAGAACGCTACATAAATGATAATCCAAAAGGATTCATAAATCTAATTCCCAACCGCCATCTCTGTCAAGATTGAACTTAGTTCTTCTTAGCATTATTGGTCTTAAAATGTTCGGACCAAACTTAACCCCTTTCATCACCATCCTCAAAAGGTTTCGGATTAGCTTGTTCCACCTGTTTAGATAAGGAAGCAATAAGAGTACTAGAGGTATCATATCTCCAAAGTTGAGTAACATGTCACAAATATGGGTTATTTTTTGTACGAGTAAATTCTTTTTTATTTGTGTTTTGGGGTAGTAGAGTGGGGTAGTAGAGTGTTGGTGTGTGTGTGTAAAAATTAAAAAAAAATGTAAAAGTAATTTTGAAAAGTTATGTAAAAAAAGTAAAAAGTAAAAAGTAAAAAAAGTACTAAAATGTACAAAAGTATAAAGTAAAAAAAGTCGCTAATATTATTTCGCTTAAGTCGCTCAGCATTGGGAATGAGCTAAAAGTATAAAAAAATATTTTAGTAAGTTTTACTTTTTTTACTAAAGGACAAAAAAAAATTCGTAAGAATCTTAAAAAAGTCGCTCAGATTCGGTCGCTTTACTAGTATAGCTGTTAAAAGTCAGAAAACAATCATTGGGTACACAAATGTCGAGGGACACTTGGCAATCTGAGATTAAAAGTAGAAAAGTCGCAAGTCTCAAGGTCTAGTTAAGGAATACGCCAACTTTTTTCCTAGAAAGTGTTGCCACCTTGAGCAAAAGATGTGTTGCCATAATTGCCCCTTTAAACACATGTAATACACATTAACTAAAATATACCATATACATTGTTTTCCAAAATTCTTGACCCGTTTGACCCAAAATGAGTTAAAATAGACCTTGTCTCAAACACCTTTTTTTCTGCCTATCCCTTTTGTGCACTTTTGACCTATTTTATGGAAAACAACTTCTATAACAAGACATAACACCAAAACATCTAGAAATCATTAGGAAATTATAAACATCGAATACATTCATAAACTTGGTCATAACAACCCATGGATACGTGCTTACAAAGTGACGGGTGTTATATCAAACACCCGTTTTGACCCATTTGCATACTAAACTTTAACATTACATTTAAACATACCTTAAGACCTGTAAAATGACTCTTAACCATTACAAAGACTTGAAAATACAAACATTTAACCCATTTAAGAATCTAGGGGAATAACTTTGACTTCGAGCTCGGTATCTAGTACTAAGCTTCTATATACATATAAACCTTCTAACGCGTGCTTCCAAATCTTAGTCCTTAATCCAAGCTTACCATCTCCGAAACATATAAATCTACAAAACATTGATAACTTAAAACGTAAGCATAAAGCTTAGTAAATAAAAGAGATAACATGTTATTATATAACAATTAACATGTAAACATCAAAATATTAAAGATCATTATAGGGCACATAACCTTACATAACTTGAAGATCAAACATATAATCCTTCATAACATTGAACATTCACCATCACCGTAGCCACTGTCCTACTACGAACATATCACATACACATAAACTCATATATGTTAGAATCCACATAATAGCATGAAACTGTCGTTTTACTTACCTTAGCTCCAAGCTAAGCAAATGAAGGAATCATCATCAACAATAACACCATCAATATTTCTATGAATCTTGCATAGGATCATTGTTAGGGTAACATTACTTGCATTAGAACCTTAAACCTTCATAATCTTGATCATCAAGTTGGTTTTCCCTCCTCTTTCTTCTCTCTAGGTCGACACACAAGGCACCCACACATTCCTGAATATTCGGAAATGTTTGGGTGATTCTATCTAGGGTGTCATTCGGGTTGACCCGACCCGAGTCAATTCGGTCGGGTCAATCGGGTTCAAAATTATATTGGTCAATCGGGTCAACCCAAATTGACCCGAGTTCTAAACAAGGTCGAGTTCGGTATGTATTTTAACCTTGACTGACCCGAACCCGACAACCCGACTCAACAACACTTTTACAATACTAAAATACCCGGGTTGACCGAACCCGATTAGCCCGACTGATTGACCCGACCCGAGTTGACCCGAACCTGAATTGACCCGACCCGAGTTGACCCGAACCCGACCAGGTCAACCCGAATAACACCCCTAATTCTATCTATAACTAGTTGGAAACTTTGATCAATTGGTACAATAGCTCCCTCAAGTACTTTTCTTTCTACTTTGGTCACAAATAACTTTATTACTTATTTACTACATGATAACCTTAGTCCCTGGAGTCCATTTTCCTTATACTTGTGACGCATCATATTTTCTATAACAATTTACATAACATTTAATACTTATAATTTGATTATCGGGTTTTACTAACGAATCCCGTAAGCCCTTTGAACTTATAAAAGTCGTAGTCAACTATTAAAAAGGCATTCTTGCAATAAAAATACTTAAGGCCCGGTTTTAAGGTGTTATAATTCTAACCCCATATTTAGATTTTGTCCCCAAAATCTCTTGTTTAAACTAACCTTTACTCGGTCACATTTTACCCCCATTCTCAACACTAAGCACATTTTCATTCATACATTCCGTTGCAATGATATAAATGATCTTGCAACACTAAGCAACACATTCCAAAACCTTGATCCATTCTACTTCTCGTTTATTTTTTTATATGATCATACGGCTCTTACTAAGACCTTTATGTCATTCGAGACACATTTACTATAACCAACATATCATATAACCAACTTCATTACTATTACACTGCATTCTTACTTGCTTTTTCCTAACATTTTAATCATGAACTATGTGCCACTTGAGTAAATTTGCACTATCTTGACTTTACACAAGTCAAATATTAACTAATATAAATTAACATTTGCACTTTTACCGTAGTCATCTTATTACCCTTTCAACATTTTTGATGTAACACATTACCTTCTCTATTTCATTTTAAGGATTTTCACCAAGTATTATGGGTCACTAGGGAAATCTTAAGTCACTTTGAGTTTCACAATTCAATATTGACTAATACTTTCACATTCTATTATGGTCATTCCATTATTCCCTTTACGTTTTTTACTATAACTCCTTGATTCCTCTACATATTTCTATAAATTCTTCATCAAAGACTATAAGTCTTGTAGAAAAATTCAGCACTTTGACTTCAGAAAGTCAAACTTTAACTTATACCGTCACATTTACACATAATGGTGCTAAATAAAATTAGCATCTATTAATATCATTACTTACATTTTGTACCATGCCACAAGGTATAATATAACATCATTACAAATTCTTAATCCTTTCGAGTGATACTATAGACTCCTAATGTTATGTTTCGCATAATGTCCCAATCTAAGTAATGATCTAATTCCTATATCACCTATCTTAGTTCTTATGACTGTAACTAATTTTACGGTCTCGATTTATGTCCCTTATTCTACAATGCTATATCGGGAATGTATAAGCCCACTCATTTACATAAACTCATGGTTCGACGATTCAAAATTCTTTAACTAAATGAAAAGGCGTCCCAGTCCATTTAACTAAGAAAATCATAAATCGTCCTACTTATATACTTTCCACACAACACTCGTACCTATTACTCGTTTTCACTTTCCTTTATTTTTTCCCCATTTTATATTCATTATTTGTAAATTAAATATTTCACTTTAACATTTCTCTTTTATAGCTTGGATCCATTTTACCTTCACATTTCAAGCTCGGTCATCCCGGAGGATACCATCAATAACATCATTTACTTGGTCATCTCGAAGATACCATCATTAACATTGTTAACTTGGTCAACTCGAAGATATCATCATTAACATCATTATCTTGGTCATCCCAAAGGATATCATCATTAACTTGGTCATCTCAAGATACCATCATTAACATCATTAAATTGGTCATCTTGAAGGATACCATCATTAACATCATTAGCTCGGTCATCCTGAAGGATGCCATCATTAACCCATTGGTTATATGATAGTCATATTTAACCTTTCACATCTTAATATTGGATCCAAGCCATTAACATTTTAATACACACATTTTTCCATTCCTTTTAATTAGTTTTAAGCAAGCATCATCGATATATGAAACCTGCTAATCATATTTATACATTTACTATGTTTTTACCTCTTTTAAGCTACTCGATTCTTTTTCCACATCTAACCTTACATAGGTTAAAATCGATAGCACCTTCATTAATTTACATTTATCCATTATATTTACTTTACACACTGACACGATCTCTTCGTGTTTAACTAGGCAACATATCCTTACGTTCTTACTTACATTTTTAACTCATCTCTTTTTAGTTATCAACGCTTTAGCTATACCATTTTCATCTCATCATTACATGTTATCGTTTCTTAATCCTATTATATAATTATCATATTAATAGACACTTATGGTGTGTTTGTTTCATTAAGATATTTTAGCTCTAAATCTGACTACCACATCTTACGAGTAAGAAGTGGCTAGAAAGTTTAAATCTGAACGAAATAATGTTGTTTGTTTTTGTATAATTGATGTCCGAATGATGTGCTCGTTTCTGTAATTTATTTATTAAACCAACGCAATGCGATAATAAGTAACTTATGTAAATATGAAACAAGACTTTTTATCATAAATATAACATAGTTAATAAACCATCAAATATATTATATTAACACAAGTCTTTAATCTCTTATCGAGTAAGAGGCAGTAAGACAAGTCCTCCACCTCTTACTAGGTAAGATGTTATATGTCTAACTGGGTCTGACTGAAAAGAAAAAACAAACAAGCAAAACGTCTGCCCTCCTCTTACTGATAAGAGTAAGAGGTCTAGTAAGACTTTAAAAAAAAAGAAAAAAAAAGCACACCCTTAATAACTAGTGTGTCAATTTTCATCTTACCTTCACATATTATACTTTAGCACACTTATCATTACTACATTCCATACTTTAAGCGTCAAATACTTTGACTCACTATTAGCCCATCTCTAATACCATTTGCCATTTCTAATCACATTTTATTACCACCACTCTATCACACGTTCATATAATCATAATAAGATCACTGACACTAACCGAGGTACTCAACGATCTAATCACTTAAACACTTCAAGTCCATCAGGGGCAGATCTATGTTGACACCATTTTCCTTTCCAAGGCAATACAGTCTGATTCGTTGAGCCCAAGAGTCGTAGTCGGTTCTGTCAAGCATGGGTGGGCCAGTATCCGAGCCACCGCTTGAACATCCTCGACAATGATGGAGATGACGGAGGAACGTTGGTAGACATGTTAACAGATTATACGGGATTTTATAACTCTATGATTAAACCGGAAATAGATTCTTTCACGGATTTTACTAAATCAAGAGAAAACCGTAAACAATCACTTAAGTCGCTAGAAGATAAAGCACTAAGTCGCTAGCGAGATAATGCACTAAGTCGCTAACCCTTAATTCGCTACACCCTAAGTCGCTAGAGTCCCAAGTCGCTAGACAAAAAGCAAGTCGCTAAATAGTAACTTGCTCTGGACCAAGTCGCTAGCCAAATTTTGGTCGCATTGCTACACAAGTCGCTAGATATGCAAGTCGCTAAAGAGCAACTCGCATGCACCAAGTCGCTACCACAGAGTCGCTACCCGTAGTGGAGAATCCACTACTTGTACTTTAACTCGCTAGATCTAACTCGCTACCTTCAACACCGTGAAGTCGCTACAAAAATGTGAAGCAAGTCGCTACCAAGAAAATATTCCGTGAACTAAGTCGCTAGCTTGAAAACCATATAAACATCACTTTTCAATCCAAAACAACCCAACCAAGATGATTCAAGCTTACCAAATGAAAACCTAAACACTTGTGATGATTCTAAACATAAAAGTACCAACAAAATTCAAACTTTAACACAAGAAATCACCCAATGATGCAAAACCACTAAACTTTTTCAAACTCAAAACCACCTAAAACCACTATAAATCCAAAGATGTGCAAGATATGATCTAACCATGGCTCTTGATACCAATTGTAGGATATTACTTTTCACATACACATCAAACCATAACACAAAGTAGCATATAGATGGAATTCTAGAGAGAAAGTTAGAGGTTTAGGGAACTTAGTGAGAGAAAGTGAAAGATATTATTATGAGCTCCAACTCTCTACCTTGGAAGGTAGAGTATTTATAGTCTTACATAACTCGCCACACTTTGGGGCATGGATCGTGCATACAGTGGGTAAAGACCCGTCCGTCCTCAACGGTGTTACTTAACTAAATACTACTTAACTTGAAAGAACTACGACTACGAGCTTTTAACGATTACATATACTTGAGGTGACCGACTCTTTAACACCGGAATTTCTAATTCCTAACAATCTCCCCAAGGAGGTCACCTCAATCATGTACCAAAATTACATTGAATACAACCGATAATACATTAACAATTTATCTTGCATTCTTGATGTAGTCATTTGCTCCTAAGCTCGTAGTCATTGATTCTTCACATTGCATGTTTGGTTACTTCAAGTGGAGGTCTTTCTTGATCTACGTGATAATCATTTAGAGCCATCTTTAGAGATCATCACTATCAACAATCTCGACACATCCTTTGTGGTGTTGGTATTATGTGATGTTGTGACTTTAGGACCGACATGCTCACATTCGGATCATGAAATCTTCACATCGTAGTAGCGGAAGCTTTTGTTGAATCATGATATTGGCGCAGCGAGCGAAGCTTGGTGTGAAAATATCGAGTCATTGATGCACTAATCATGATTTCTTTGAGTTGAATGTGTTAAGTGAGCATGCGGCTATGGATTGACCGCTCCATTCGATCAACGCAAACGTCGGGTGTACCGCATACAACGATTAGCAATAAATCGCACGAATGTGTCTTTGATCACTTCGTTGAATTGAGGTACACGCCCACGGTTCCCGTTGATCAAGACAAGCATCGCTCTGTGATCGGTAAAATTCTAAGAATTTCCTTGACGGGGTTTCGCAATTGTTCTAGTTGTTCTCAAACCGAACATCTCAAAGAAGACAACACGGAGTGAGTGAACCAATAATTTTAAGTCCACCGATTGATGAAAAGAGATTTGAAAAACAATCGTATTGCTCAATAGAAATTGTTTTTGCAATACAACGAAGATTTTATTGAAAATCAATTATCAATCATAAAAATACCTTTTGGTTTGAAAAATGAGTACACGGTCGATGTGCTAAAGAAAAGAGTTTTAAGCACAAAGACCGGTTTTTCAAAGGTATCCGTCAATCCATAACTCGAACCGTGTTTGATTCAAGAGATTGAATCGCCCCATTGTTTCTGTTCGGTTGTCACATGGTTGATCTATATAATAGAGCTCACATGCCACCTACCGGAGCTTGATTGATGTTGGCTCGAAGGCTTTCCATCTTCATTGTGAATATGTAAACACATCACTCGGATGTTTTGGCAATACCACAAGGATAATGCGTGGGACTCAAGATATAATCTCTCTTCCACATTGTGTGAAAAAGAGAGTCTTCATTGAAAGTGTCCTAATGAGATTTATTGATGATCTCGTGGCTCTAGACTCAATTTGTGCATATTTGGATCCCGTGTCGGAGACTAGGGAGGGTCTCCTACTTCAATATCAACCATCTCTAAGAGAAAGTCGATAGATAATGTCGGTTCCCCGTGAGAATGAAACAAGTCCTTTAAGAGGAACTTGAGTAGTTTGGAAAGTTGAAGTGCGATGCCACTTTGGGTCCATGACGCCTTGTCTTCAATACCGATGTTACCATCAATAGCATATGAAGTGAACCCGGTTTACGCCTAAGGTTGAATAAATGGAGGGCTATTTGTTTTCACCCTTTCTCATTCAATTCTTTTAATTCTTCAACCCTTCTGCTTACCGAGACTTCATAGCTAGAACCTTGTTGGGTTTATTCCAGATTAGCTCGGTCTTAGTCCGCACTCTTCCCATATCTCATTTTTCTCCTTTTTATCATCATACCTAAGGACTTCTACACTAACTAGTGGATTGTCCTCGGTAGATCCCTCAGGTTCAGCGGATCATGGGAACACATACCTAACCTTATCATCCTTATATCACCGTACATTAAAGTAAAGTTGGTCGGTCTATTTGGTATTGTTCATACGCCATTGGATCCAATAGAAACCATTTGAAAATCAATTCGGATACTTGTGATGTATTATCAAAGCATTTTGTACCGAATTGTTTTTGATATTTTAAACGAGAACTCCCCTCAACATGTGCATCTAGTATTTGAAAATGTTAAGCACACGGAGGCAAGAGAAAGAATTAACTTCTTTGATTACCATTTTCTAAAGATATCAACATCACTTCCCATATCAAATCAAGTAGATATAGCATTTCCGGAAGGATGAGGTTTCCATAAATTCGCTCCCCCTCAATATGTGCCTCGAGGTTAGAAAAGAGTTTTGCACATACCGAGGGAACCCGCACATTGGGATGAATGATCACGTTTCAAATCAAAGGTTTAAGATAGATGCTCCCCTCAACATGTGCATTGAAAACTTGAAATCGTTTGTCACATGTGGGAAGGAGAGCATGTACATTCTTGTGAAACCATTTACCGAATTATCGTTTAAATCCAATTTAAATCACACATTCTCCCGATCACAATTATCAAAACATTTGAGATTTGTGATCTCGTATAGATTTAAATTGATTTTGAAAGCTTTTAAGGAGAATTGTGACTCGATTGTGAAAGCGTTTGAGCGATAAGGATCGGATTTAAGACTTTAAACTCCATTTATAAAACATGCATGTATATCTTTTGAAAACAATTTAATGCCAAATAACTTTTTAATTTAATTGAAATCATTCTCCCCTCAATCAATGACGAGGTTGTTGATTGAGAGATAGAGATTTTGACAAATAAGTCCCGATGATTATCAAAAATAGAGACCGAGTTATTTTTTCAAAGCATTTGGTTTTCAAAGAGATATATGTTTATAGAATCGAGCATAGAATTTGAAAACATGGTAAAACATGGCTCTGTTCTTTCTTTTAAAACCGGGTTATTGCCTGAAAATGACAATAAACCATTTCTCTTTCTCCCAAAAATATTTTTTTGATTTTTTTGATTGATTTATTTATTTATTTATTTATTTTTTTATTTTTTTTTTTTTTTAAGAATTGAACAACATCTAAAGTCCCGTGTCATTCTTTGAGTGACAAGACAAAGATCGAGATATTATCGAACCAAAAGAAATGTGACAAAATGACAATATTTTTGAAGATTTTTGAATTTTCAAATTTTTATGGATTTTGAAAGTTTTATATTTTTCTATTTGATTTTGAAGGTTTTATAATTTTGTATTTTGTTTTCAAATAAATATTTACAAGAGATAGATGAAGATTGACCTTTACTCCTCGCCTTCCTCCCGAAGACGTTTGAGTGTTCGGTTGAAGGCTTTTCAAGCCAAGACGTGGAAGAATAAACTCAAAACGTTCTCTTGGAAGAGCTTTGGTGAAGATGTCACTAATTGATATTCGAGACCTCACAAAATATAGTTCCACCACACCTTTTTCTACTTGTTCCTCGATGAAATGATGTCGAATGTCGATATGCTTTGCTCTTGAGTGTTGAACGTTGTTGCATGAGAGCAATAGCACTTTATTATCACAAGACAGAGGGATTTTGTTGAATTCAAAGCCATAGTCGATAATTGAGATCTCATCCATAAGATTTGAGCACAACAAGATGACATGGCTATGTATTCACCTCGTAGAGGAAATAGAAGTACTCATTTGCTTCTTTGAAGACCACTCACAAGCTTATCACCCAAAACCGAGCACCTCGATGTACTTGACGTGTATCTTGACAACCGCATGATCAAGATACGCATAGGCCGTTAGTGACATACCGGTGTCCTTCGGTACCAAAGACCCATATTGATGGTTCCTTGAGATACCGAAAGACCCGCTTAATCGCTTCAAGGTGCTTTTAGTAGGCTTAGCACGGTATCTAGCACACATGCAAACAATGAACAAGATGTCTCGGTCTACTAGCGATGAGATACATCGAGGATCCAATCATACTCCGATATTTCGCTTGGTCAATCATGATCCCCGAGAGGTCCTCATCTAGTTTGGTTCGGTCAATCATGGGGTGTCAAGCGAGGTCACTTGAATCAAATCCAAATTTCTTTAAAATTTCATTGCATATTTAGATTGATTTATGAAAATGCCTCCGGACTTTGTGAAATTTGTAATCCCAAGAAAATGACATTTGTCCCATCATTGACATTTGAAACTTTGAACTCATTTCATTTGAAAACGATCACATTCCATTGGGTCATCGAGGCAAAATAATATCATCAACATAAATTTGAACATGAATCAAATGTTTGCCGACTTCGGTGAACAATGTAGGATCAATCGCTCCTTTGATGAATCCGGTTGATAGAAGAAACTTTGACAAATGTATCATACCATGCCCTTGGAGCTTGCTTTAAACCGTAAAGAGCCTTCTTCAAACGATAAACGTGAGTAGGATGCTCTTGATTCACAAATCCTTGAGGTTGGCCGACGAGACGACTTCTTTAAGATCTTCGTTTAGAAATGCCGTCTTTACATCCATCGATAAACTACCATGTTCTTACTAGCAGATTAGCCGAAAGATTTCGATTGCCTCGATTCGAGCAAGCTGGAGCAAAGATTCTTCAAAGTCTATACCCTCCTCTTGACGATATCCTTTAGCAACTAATCGAGCCTTGTTCTTCAACACATCACCATGCTCATCAAGTTTCACTTTGAAGATCCATTTAACGGCTATAATCATAGCACGTCTGGAGCAGTACTAACTCCCATACATCAAGACGATCAAACTCATGAATTTCATCTTGCATAGCATTGAACCAAATTGTCTTCATTCATGGCGGTTTTAACATCTTTTGGTTCGATCTTAGATAGTACGGAGTTGAAGAAACACCATAAGGCATCGATTGCGAGTTGTTTCGGGTTGATACAGACGAGAGGATTTCCAATGATGTTGTCTAAGGGGTGATCGTGAGTCCATTTTCTCGAGGTGTTCATGTGGCATTTGTTGAGGAACCGAGGTAGGCGAGTCGATGTCTCTCAAGAAGATGGTTCGATGATGATTCGTGAGTAGCAAATATGTTTTCAAATGGAGCATCTTGTGGAGTAGCAAATGGATTAACTTCATCATTGATGCGTAAACATTTCCATGATGTACATTTGAAGAATGATGATTTGTTGATGAGATCAAGGATCGCAGCAGTGCTTCTTGGCTTAAAGATATTGAGACCAAGGATTGACTTCATTCATCGGAATATGAGCAACCTCATTGTGGGATCAACACCTCATTAGTAATTGAATCATACAGTTCATCAAACATAGGATCAAACAATTTCTTTACATCATCTTGGATGGAGGTACATATGGAGTTTCTTGAGAAGAGTTTGGAACAAGGGATGAACCAATGGGACTGTTCGAAGTGCGGGTCCTGGTGGAGTGACCAGGAGCCATTTGACCGGTCGACTCATCAAACGTAACGTGAATTGTTTCCATGATATTTCGGGTTCTTTTGTTGTAGATTCAGATCCCTTTTGTTTGATGCATATCCTACAAATACTCCAATGTCGACTTTGGCCCTAAGTTTGCCTAAGTCTTGACCTCATTAGTTGGATAACACAATGCACCAAACACACGAAGGAAAGATAGATTAGGTTTTCTGTTGTGGACAAGTTCATATGGAGTTTTCCATGAATAGTGTGAATCGTGGAACGATTTTGTGTGTAGCATGCGTGGCAATTGCTTGACCCGGAGAAACATTGGAACCTTTGAGTAGATCAAGATTGTTCTAGCGGCTTCAACAAGAGTACGATTTCGTCTTTCAACTACACCGCTCGTTGAGGGGTTCGTGGAACACTTCTTTGATGGTCGATTCCAACGCTTTCATAGAATTCACTAAGTTGTTTGTTGACAAACTCGGCCCATTGTCTGCTCGATAATTCGGCGCTTTGTTTAGTCTAACTCGCATTTGTTTGATGAGTTTGATGATGATATCGGAGTTTCATCCTTTGTCCTTAAGAACTTGACCTAGGTGAATCTAGAATAATCATCAACCACAACTAACACATATTTCTTCCCAAAGATATTCTCGCACCCTCATTGGTCCACATAAATCCATATGAATCATATGAAGAACTTCGTGACGAGTTAGTAGGTTTGGGTTTATGGGCATACTTCTTGTTTTTCCCAATTGACATCTTGAGCAGAGATGATCCTTTTCATACTTTAGTCTAGGTAAACCTACAACTAAGTCCTTTCTCGGAAAGATCGTTGATGGTGCAAGTTCAAGTGATTGAGACGACGATGCCATAACCATGACTTTGTTTTTGAAGCCTTAGATAACAAGCGATTGAGAGGCTCTCATCATGTCATCGATAGAGATGGTGTAAAGGTTTGAGCCACGAGTTCCTTTCAGCAGTTCCTTACCATTAAGATCTCTAACAAAGCGGTATGTTTTCAAGGCTACTTCTAGATCGAGTCACGAATTGACCAACAGAGAATAGATTATGACCTAAACCTTCCACATAATACACTCTAGAGATGACACTATCACCAACAACATAATCTCCATAACCCATAATAGCACCGAAATGATCATTACCAAATCTAATAGTCCGATGAATTTGCTCACGAAGTTCATGAGTCGCGACCGGTCTCCAAATATATGTTTGGAACAACTGAGTCCGGTACCACGTAATCGATTTGAACGATCCGCAGTTGAACACGCACAAGAATGGATAATCTGGATAATTGGGATCCCCATGCAAGAATGGGTTCCATTTGGTTAGTTGCAACAGTTGGAACACCCACATCGAAATAGAAGCATTCATATCGAGACGGTGAGGTAATGGAATCATTGTGAATAGATGCAATACTAGTGTCTCAGATTAGCCTGCTTCTGATGTGACCACTTCTAAGGGAATAGTTCTACCAAGAGGCATCCATTTTCTAGTGGGCATTATCCGATTAGTCTTATGACCAACGGTATCCAATAAAAGCCTATTCTCAATGTTCTTCCTGTGGGTTTCCATTGTTTTCTAACTCTCTTTCGCTTTTGCCTTTTAGCCTTTTAGCATGAATTTTAGCATTAACAAAATTAATCGGACAATTAACATCATTAGGCGTAACATTAACATCACATCCATGATTAGAAGCAGAATTCACGCAATCATCGGTACAAGGTTTGCAAATAGTATCGAATTGAATTAATTACTGACGCCTATGGCAAATACTAGAATCAACACGATTCGTTTTATTCGATTCAAACTTAAGGTTCCTAGATTGTTCTTCTACTCTTTTCAAAGGCACATTCTTAGCTTGCGAGGTCCTATCATTCCTTGTATTGTCTTGAGACTTTGACCGCTCCCTTTAATGTCACCGATTACTCTGTAGAGGAATGGGAACATTAGTTTGTTTTACTACTCTTTGCACCACTGTTTAGATGTCTTGGGATCGAACTACAAGCAGTGCACTAAGGTTCACTTTCTTAACACTAGAGGTGCGAGATTAGTACTCCTAGAAGGCACATTTGAGTTTACTTTCCTAGCATTGAGCGGATCTAGAATCGAACTACTCAATGGTACACTCCGCCTCATTCAAAATATTGGGAATCGAGTGCATATCATATTTGGCCTTAGGCATTGAGCATGGAATCAAAGGATTAATTCTCTCTCCTAATGACTTTGGGCAAATTGTGATCAAGCATTCTAAGATTTCTTGAGATCGTTTGGCATATAAGCATGCATGACCAATTGCATTATCATGAGGTTTCTCTAGCTTATCCTCTTCAACAATCTCACGCAGACATTCTAGACAATCCTTAAGGGATGAGAAATATGTTTGAATGGCAAGCTTGTTGTTCCTTAGATGAGGGGGGACATATGTCACAGATAAAGCATATTTATTACCAGAGTGAACCTTTGATACAACATTTTCCTCATTGATCATTGGCATTTTCCCTTTTACCTGACTCTTCAGATTCTCAATTTCCTTTTGCAATGAAGTTATTTGTTCGTTGTTTTTGTTACGAGTGACTTTAATTGATTCAAACAACTCATTGAAATGACGTTTAACCTTTTCATTTTCTTCTAGAAAACTTTCGTTTTCCTTTTGTAAAGCATTTACAAGGTTTTGAAGATGAAACGTTTGAGAAGAATTCGAGAATCTAAAGGAGGAGGCATTTGGGAGCTGTCATATTGTTCGTTTGACCCTTTAATTGAGAGATTTGGGCTTTCAACTTTTCGATCGTGTTGCATCGAGCTTGAATCATTCATCACGTTTGTTAATTTGAAAACCGCGATCAAACTCTAGAGCATCCGAAGATGTCTTGATATTTGAAGTTTTGACATTTTCTTTGAGATGTTGATATTTTAGTTGTAAATTAAAATACTCAACTTCTAGTTTAGAAAAATGTTTAACCAAAGTGTCGTGATCATCCGGTTCAATTTTCTCGTTTAGTTTAGAATTAGTTTTTCAAGCTCAATGACACGATCATGGGAGACTTTCGAGGCCACAAATAGTTCATGAAATTTGGAAGCATTAATAGAGCAATTTGAAGCAAAGTGAAAAAGACATCTTGAGCAACACATTCAAGAATAAGATTCTCATTTAATGTATGCGTGTTCTTTCTCTCAATCTCATTATATTTCAAAGGCACGCTCATAGTCACTAACTTCAACAACCATTGCATCAAATTCCTTTTCCATACCCTTAATATCGGTTTCTACCCCTTTTAAGACTCTCAAGTGATCTTTTGAAGTTTAAAGAAGGGCATGACCTCGCTTAAATAACATTCTTTCATTTGTTCAAAACCTCTTTCTCCTTGATTATACCATTGGGTGTGATCCTTTTTTGCAAGTTTTCTCAAAATCAACAAATAGTTGAAATATAACGTATTGGCTAATTAATGTCTTGCTTTTAGTGGCAATTGTTCTAGGAACAAGATGCATTGGAGTATTAGGAGGATACACGGTCGCTCTAGGCATTTTCCAAAGGGAGGTTTGTTTCAATAATATTTTCCGCTTCGCTTATCTAAATCCATTTTCCGAGAAGACTTGTTCGGAGTCAACAAAGTCTGAGGCTTAAACTTGTTCAAGGAAATCCAGTTTTCCTTCTTGTAATCATGAGGAGAGATGATTATGTTTTTCTTTGCATTTGGGATCATTTTGTTTCTTATTCATCTTTTCCTAGTGATTTCATTTAATATCTTATCTTCCTCGGGCACTCAACGCAACTAGGTTTCGCCTAGGCTTAAGGACTTCATTACCATCATAAAGCACCTTATGAGCATTTCTAGCCTTTTAATTACCTCGGATTTGGTTCCTCAACAAGGGAATGCTATGCTTATCGCTTAAGACACGATGTTTGGTGACCATGTGAGCGATCGAATGGTGTTTCCTTGTAAGTACAACTTGTTTTCAAGTTTGTTTTCAAAGTTTTCGATTAGAAAAATCTCTCAAGAGTTTTGATTCCTTTGCATTAAATTCTTGCTTAAGCATTTTCACATTTTCTTGAAGTTCTTGTTTTGTTTAGTTGTTTTAGAAAGTTTTTCTTGCAAGGAATTTAATTCTTGTTTCAATACTTCTTCTCTAAACTTACTTTTCTAATTCTTGTACTCACTTGGACATCCATTTCCGCTCACGAGTGGTCAACTCAAATTTTGCACGTTGTTCATAAATAGCAACACGTTCCTTATAGGCATTTAGTTCGTAAATTATGGAATCATCGGGAGCACATGCGATGTATTCATCAAAGACATAGTCATTATTGATCGCAGAAGATGCATCACTTGGTACAACTTCACTTTCACTTTGTTTCACGTATTGATCGTATGGGACAATATTGTTATTACCCATATTTTCAACATTTGATTCAATAGTTTCGATTGATTGTACTTTGTCATGCATCCGTTGCACATCGCCTTCATCGTATAGTTTTAATACCTCGAGATGAGTTTGTCCTTGGATGGGCCAGCTTGTGAAGAAGAGATCTTGGGAGAAACCATTGGATAGATGCTAGCCATAAAGATTGTGTGTGCGATGGGTCCATCATCTACATCGTAGTCGTATGCATCACGATCGGCGACTTGAAAGGCGTTCGATGATTGTGACCTATCTCCGAATAGGTCGCTCATCCACATCTCGCATCATAGGTCTTGGCATTGCCCTCGGAAGAAACAACAATTCCTCTTCATCCAACGCAAGCACCATTGTCCGAGCTTGTGCGGTAACATCTTATCTCTGAAGTAATCGGCGATTCTGTGGACGCTTTGGAGATGTGCGTTCCTTGCAATGTGTCCTTCACCACCACGGTTATAGCATTTGATCGGCTTAGCTTGACCTTGGTTACCATTCCTTCCTCGATTCGATTGCCCACATAACCTCTACCAAGACCACCCCTTCCCCGATCACTTGTCTTTCTGAATCGGTTGCACCACGATCCTTCCATCTTTAACGGTAGCTTGATTGTGTGGGTTAGATCTTTGTTACGAGGTTGTTGTTGGTTTGTGGGAGAGAATTCATGTTTTGGCTAATCGGAAGAGCTAGTTGATTAATGAAGCTTCCCACGTGTGCATCAAGATCGACTTGTTTGTACATAGGATCGGGAATGAGTTTGTGATTACCATTACCCAAGGGTATGACTTGTGAAGCTTTGGTTGTGATTCCGATGTTTGAGTAGAAAGCGGTTGAATCATTAGACGAGCTTGTCTCTCTGGGTTAGTTTTGAACCGATTGAGAATCAATTTTTCAAACATAGCATGTCTCATTCAAGGAGGAAGGCATAGAGTTGCTCATAGTTTGTGTTCTTCAATCCTTTAGTAAGCTTCACATGTAACAAACTTGTGCCATTCGGGTTCATGTTGTTCACAAATTTTGAATTCAATCGAATGTTAGGCATAGTCATTCGATGTTCCTCATGTCATTAACTAACTTATGAAATCTCACATAGTACTCATAGACATTCTCATCTGGTTTCATCTTGAAGTGCTCAAATTCGTCATAGAGTTGGGATTCTCATCTTCCATAGTTAATTACGAACCGAGAGAAGCATCTTAACATTATCCCAAACCGCCTTTGCATAAGTGTTATGATTGATCACTTGTAGATGTCTTTAGGGAGACCTTGAAGAACAATGTTTAAAGCCACGATATCCGCATCGAATCTCTTTTTCTCCTTATCATCAAGCTCATCGTACATCTTAGGTCATCCATTCCGTAAAGCAGAGTACCATCTTCATTAGTATCAAGTATGTCTCTAGTCGTCTCAACTCGATATGGTCCTTCATCAATGGATTTGAGAATGTTGACACCATTTTCCTTTCCAAGGCAATATGACCGATTCGTTGAGCCCAAGAGTCGTAGTCGATTCATCAAGCATGGGTGGGCGAGTATCCGAGCCATTGCTTGAACATCCTCGGCAACAGTGGAGATGACAGTAGGAACGTTGGTAGACATGTTAACAGATTATACGGGATTTTATAACTCTATGATTAAACCGGGAAATAGATTCTTTCACGGGATTTTACTAAATCAAGAGAAAACCGTAAACAATCACTTAAGTCGCTAGAAGATAAAGCACTAAGTCGCTAGCAGATAATGCACTAAGTCGCTAACCCTTAATTCGCTACACCCTAAGTCGCTAGAGTCCCAAGTCGCTAGACAAAAAGCAAGTCGCTAAATAGTAACTCGCTACAGACCAAGTCGCTAGCCAAATTTTGGCAGCAATTCGCTACACAAGTCGCTAGATATGCAAGTCGCTAAAGAGCAACTCACTGGACAAGTCGCTACCATTAAGTCGCTACCGTAGTGGAGAATCCACTACTTGTACTTTAACTCGCTAGATCTAACTCGCTACCTTCAACATCGTAAGTCGCTACAAAATGTGAAGCAAGTCGCTACCAAGAAAATATTCCGTGAACTAAGTCGCTAGCTTGAAAAACCATATAAACATCACTTTTCAATCCAAAACAACCCAACCAAGATGATTCAAGCTTACCAAATGAAAACCTAAACACTTGTGATGATTCTAAACATAAAAGTACCAACAAAATTCAAACTTTAACACAAGAAATCCCAAATGATGCAAAACCACTAAACTTTTTCAAACTCAAAACCACCTAAAACCACTATAAATCCAAAGATGTGCAAGATATGATCTAACCATGGCTCTTGATACCAATTGTAGGATATTACTTTTCACATACACATCAAACCATAACACAAAGTAGCATATAGATGGAATTCTAGAGAGAAAGTTAGAGGTTTAGGAACTTAGTGAGAGAAAGTGAAAGATATTATTATGAGCTCCAACTCTCTACCTTGGAAGGTAGAGTATTTATAGTCTTACATAACTCGCCACACTTTGGGTGTGGATCGGGCATACTGATGGGTAAAGACCGTCAGTCCTCCACGGTGTTACTTAACTAAATACTACTTAACTTGAAAGAACTACGACTACGAGCTTTCTAACGATTACATATACTTGAGGTGACCGACTCTTTAACACATGGAATTTCTAATTCCTAACAATTATAGTTGGGCAAAATAGAAACGAATAAAGCTACTCATAATATGTGAAGAACCTGAACCGTTTAAGATAATACATGATGGAAAATAACTAACATGTATTGTTAGTTTAGGACTCATGATAAATGTACAACACAATCATATTGACACCTTTTGCAATATACATCATACTATAACAAATGAGGTAATATCAGAAAGCTTCTGCCCAAATAAGTTTTATACATTGAATAAATTCTATAAATTAACAGCAACAAATTCTTCTTATTTCGAATACTTTTGGGCCAACGTATGCCCATATAATGAAATATCCAGCTTTATAATGTTGTCATAGCTTGCTCGCCTCATCCTAATCATTCTCATATGCCATCCAACCATCCGAAGAATAGCCAAGAACTCAAAGGAAACGAAGATCAGTCATGGCTATTTTTTTCTTTTTACCCTTGCTATAACAAATGCGAGACATCGTTCTATCCATGCTTACAGTTATGAACCTCTATTTTTCTCTTTCTACCCTTATATAAGCTATTTCTTATATACGCAATTAGCTTAAGTTGAAATGATCATAAGAAAAAAAAAACAAAATAAACAGTTGAGTCTATGAGTTTTTCCAATTTAAGTATTTAAACCGACATTTACATCTCGGTAGCCATGAACCACTCCATATTAGTAGATCAACAGTATCGTTAGGCATTCATTATTGGACAAGCATACATTGTCGATTCATAAAAACCCCAAAAGCTTAATACTAATGTGATCTTTATCAGATGACTCAGGTCATATTATTGTATTATTGAACTCTCATTTTTTATTAATGTGTATTGCTGAGATTTTTTATAAAAATATTGAAATTTATTTATTCAAGAATTATGGATAAATTTTATGTTATTATTTGGTTATGGCATCATTGGTTCATTTCCATTAGGCAAAAAAAAAAGGGAATAGTATCAAGTAGGGTTGTAAACGAACTGAACGTTCAGCGAACATTTCATGAACCGTTCGGTAAAAAGTTCGTTTATGTTCGTTTATTTATTAAATGAACGAACATGAACAATATTTTACGTTCGTTTAGTTAAATGAACGAACATGAACAATAGTCGCGTCCGTTCATTTATGTTCGTGAACATTCGATTATGTGTTCATTAACGTTCGTTTATGTTCATTTATTTATTTATGTTCGTATATTATATCTTTTAATTCTATAATTTTAAAATTGGCTTGTTTAAACAAAACGACACTTGTAAAACAATATATTGTGCATATATTAAGAAATTTTATGTTTGTTTGCATATGCTCATTTATGTTCGATCATTTATGTTCGTTTAACGTTCGTTTAGTGTCTTAATAAACGAACATGAACAACTAATTTTCTTAATAAACGAACATGAACAAGAAAATTCGTTCGTTTAAGCGTTCGTGTTCGTTTATTTGTCCGGTTAAAGTTAAACAAACGAACATGAACAAGGCTTCGTTCGTGTTCGTCCGGTTCGTTTACAGCCCTAGTATCAAGTTTTCAAAAAAAGAATAGTATCAAGTTTTCTCACCATTACCTGATACGTCTTATTTCCTATTATAACTTGATATAGAAATCATATGTAGCCATGAACAAATTCATGCCAGTAGATTATTACTTCCACTAATAAAGCATCATCAAAACAATATAATCACGAAAAATCGAGTTGTAAGAGAGACGCAAATTTGAACAACTGAGAAGTAATCACTGAAATCTTTAGAAACATATTACATTTGTAAAAGACTAAAGCTAATGAAAAGGTAATCTTAAATTCAATAATATGTACATTTCAAACCATTTGTAATACCTCTAGTTGATGTACAATGGAGGATGTTGCATAATAAAGCTTAGAGTAGTTGTCGTAGATGCCTTTTTATCAGGGATCCGTTCGACCAACGCCTTACTGACTGCCCTTTCGTACTGCCATGTACAAACATAGACCTCAATAGTCTTTCTATTTGAGGGAGTCACTATGTCCCATGACCTCCCATGACCTCATTCTTGTTCCAGTGATAATTTTTTCACAAGGTGCTACAATAAAATGAACCTGCAATGGCACTAAGAAATTTTTTTATTCACGTATTAGTGAATAACTGGAAAACCACAGGGAAAGTTGAAAAATAGAAATCATGTTTTAAATGCATGCAACCTCATTAATCACTTTCTCCAAAAATATTGTAGTATCGCCATATGGGTTAGCTTTGAATCTCAATGCTATGTGTCCACTTCTTCCTTTGTTGTATCCAATCACAAGATCAAAAGAATTTAGCAAAAATTAAAGAATATTGAGGTGAAGTAAATTTTGAAATGAAAAGCGATTACCAGATGAACATGCATTCAGCGACATTAGATTGACAACCATATGACAGAAAGCATAGGCAGAACTAAAAATGCATCATGCACAAAAACATATACAATTCCCATCTCAATTTTGTGTTCAATAGTGGTGACACAACTTACACACCACCAATTAGACTGGACTATCGGACTACTTGATACTTGCATAGATAAGTCAATTTTCGATAAGCAAAATGTGGGATAAAACTAAAATGGTCATGTAAAAACCTACCACCAACATCTCTATTCCAACTTGGAACAGATGCAATTTTACTGAAAATACAATTACTTGGCATATATTAACTTTTATCAGGACAAACTACAATGACTTATTCCCCTCATAAATTTGTTCACTTAAGAGGGGCCTCCCCTGCAGTGTGTAGGGTCTGTAATTAAGAAACATAAATCTGAAGATTGTTACCGTGAGCTAAACATGATCATGTCGTGGGGCCATCCTTGACATCAATTAAGCAAATAATCAGATAAAAAAACCTAATATCCTCTAAAAGGCGTCATAAAGGATAAATCAGTTGGGAAGAGTAGTTTGGTTCTATCTTTTTATCATTTCAAGCAATCCTACAATTCTCTCAAGCAACAGGCTAAAAAAAAGGCATGTGGCAAACAATAATGCTTGTTGCTGGTACTTGGTCATCCTGATTGTAAGGTACTTGAGACTGTCTGTAAATAACAATAGATGCAGCCTGCATATGGACATGGATCATTCTAAATTATAAAGGTTGCAACAGAAGGCCATTTTTCCAAACTCCAAAAAGACTACAATAATAGTTTTCAATGAACCATTAAATGGCAAGTTTGATAAGAGTTGCATATATATATTTATTTTATTTCAGCTCACATATTCATTTAAAATGCACGTCCAAACAGCCCTTACGAAAGCATTATTTAGGCTTTTTATAGTTAAACTTGTACCAATTCAATAAACTAAATGCCAACGATTTGTCCAACAAAAATTGGTAGAAATTACCTTAACAACCTCCACTATTATTCACATAATCACAGCTATAACACGTTCCGTATAGAGTCCCCAAGCCACAATCCGGTTAAACAACTCTCTACCCTCGCACGATTGCCGCAAAAGAAAGGACCTTTCTGATTGCTAAAGTTCCAAACATGTACATGAGAATCTTCGCTATAAACAATATGTTTCCCATCTGAGGTGAACGACACACAAAATAAATAATCCCTAGCGCGTTGCGACGGAGCTTTTGTAATTGTATGCATTGGAAATATAATTTTTCGAATAACACTTGAAAAAGTTGATCTGCCACTGTAACAATAACTATATTATTTCAAAATTCCGAAATCCAAAGTGAAAAGGACCTATGCCATTACATCTTATTCTAAAGTTTAATTCCCATCTTATTCCATACCTTTACTGCCGTCCGCCTTGTTCCTAGGTACGGACACTCTAACAGTCACACCGCGTACATTTAAAAACATAGAAACATTTTTTCCCTGAGACCATACAAGTGAATAGAATAACACTGTTACATTACATATTTACTTTTTTAACAGGTTAAAACGCGACCTTTCCGAAAATGAAATACTTGTTTTTACCCATTGCCAACCCATTAATTTTGCCAACCGTAGCCAAAATATATTGTAATACCTTGGATAGAGATTGGTTTACCGCGGAATGCAAAGCAACAATGCCAAACATAAGTCCAATAATCATTGTCATGATTGCAGCTGATGATTATCTGATGTTTTTATTACAATTATTTACATTATTGTGCTTTTACTTCACCTTTCCTATGAGTTAATAAATCGGTAGATTTGGGTTTCTAGTTTAGATCTTAATCTTCTAATGCATGCAATCTCTTGAGGCGCTTACGTTAAAAGGTAAGTTGTTAGTGTAGTAACATACTATCAATCATATCCAGCATTGTAATAACAGTAAATAAATAAATAAATAAGAAGTTGAACACAGGTGTTTTGGATGAACCTAAATAGTACCATATCAAATGCAAGAACTAATAACTTTTCAACATTGATGATAACTCATAATGATCCGAAATGTATTCCTGCTATGTTTTGTAACATCGTGCGCTCACCTGCCTCTGTTGAGCACATATAGATTCAAAATAGATTATAAACCATTTGAAAATAATATATTACGGAGTAAATTAGAATATTACTTCAACAGTTTTCTCTTATAATTATTAACTAAATGCTTTGATTTTGCTAGTATATGAACTAATGCTAACATGAGAGAACCTAAAACCATCCCACATAACATTACAATAGGGCACGTTTTTCATTTAAACCTACCTACAATTAGCAATGTTACGCATTTAGAAACTATGGTGCGGTACCATGAGAAAGCGATGTATGTGCTTACCATGGAAAGTGATCAACTTACTTCTAGTTATAATTCATCTTAAGAGGAATAGTACCGGTGATTTAGGATTTTATTGAAGAAAATATATATAGTAAGAAAAACAGTTATAAAGTCAAAACGTTCAAGACTTAATCTCTTGTCATCATAAACCTTAAAACTTACATCCTATTATAGAAGTTTTTACTTGTTAACTTTTATACGCTTAGTGGGTTGATAGTCGAGGGCCGAGTTGATGGGACCTTCATCGATGCTCCAACCATCGGGTTGAGTCTTGGCTCATTGGGGTTCACCCCAAGGTTGGTAGTTCGGTTTTGGGGAGAATTTGGAGCTTCGTTACCACCATTGTTTTGCATGGTGACTTGACTTTATGATGTGGCATAGTATGGCTATATATATGGGGAGATTGGAGCTTCAAATGGAAGAAACTTGATAGTTTACCACAAGAATCTTCTTGGCGCTTTTTTTCCGCTAATCCGATTCGCAAGCAACGCATCAAGTTCGGAAGTTCTTTCTTCTTGGTTCCTTCTTGAGCCACTATCCTTTGGCACCATCGGCTCTTTTTCGTGAGCTTACGAGCGACTTGTTTTTTACGCTTCGGTTTCTAGTTCATGATCATTTTCATCATCGGTTGTAACTATGAAGGAAATTGTATAATACTCACCGTGATAATGTAAAGCGTATATTATTAATCGTAAATAGATAAAGGAAATTTGGTATTAACTATAGATATTTTATTCAAGAACTCACACGTGGTTAGCCACTTGACCGTAATGCAAGAGGTCGCAATTTCTTAGTACTTCTCAAGCGATTAACGAATATTACATGACCATAACAAATACTAAATAAATAAATAAGCGAATGGTAGTCTAGTTGCTCTTTTGATGTAATGAACATTTAGTTGCTCTTTTCTTTCAAAAAATAGGTTGTTCGGTACGCCCTTTATTCAAATTAAATCATTAAATCAAAATATAATATCAATCAACCTATTACCAATTACTAAACTTATAACATACATATGCATATCATAACAAAAATTTTACAAAATCTCACAAAACATATGATTATCTTAACAAAAGAATACAAAAATCAAACAAAAATTAAATCATACATAAACGATAAAGTGCTTATCCGATTGTAAAGAATCACCAAGCGATTCTTAATACTATGGTTGTGATCAACTAAAAAATGAACACAAAGCGGTTTCTTAATTTTTCCATGATTATTGAATAAGAATTTTATTTTTTGAAGGTTTTGATGTGGTTTAGGTAAATTTTTGGATTTATGATAAATTCTTGATTAAAATGAATACAAACTCTTAACTAATTTTTGATTAAAATGATAAATTACCTACATTAGATGATTCAGTGATACACGAATTCAATCCTATATTCAAGAAAACATAAAGGTTATTGAAAAGCTCCAAGATTAATAAAATTAAAAACATTGAAAAATGAAGGAAAATCAAATGATAAATCTTACCACAATCAACTGTTCTTATCCTTTGTGATTGATAAGAACATATGAAAATTACATTTGATTGAAGATGAATTGTGATTGAACAACTTATATTGGGAGATTTAATTTGGGGGGAATTGTACATAATTAGGTTGGGATATGAATCTGATTTTGATATAACTCTCCAATTTTGGTAACAGATTATGATTGATGATCATTTATTTGATAGAATTTTTCTTGAGAGGATGTTAAGAATTTTTGGGGAAACGGTTTGGTGTTTAATGCGCGCATAATTATCCTTGATCGGACAATGGACAGAGTTTTGGGGAAAAGAACGCCACGTGTCATTTTTTCAGATTTTTGAGGGTAGATCTGATTCAAACAAACCCTCCTTTATATAGAGTAGGGATAACTATTGATAGGATTCGTAGCTTTTAAATATGTAAGCTTTTTAGTTTTTCTATTGGTAAGTGTACTAATGTTGGTTTAGATTAGATGAAGTTTCAAATCTCAAGTTTCATTTCGACTCTATAAATAAATTCGTGTTAGAACTTTTAGCAAAACACTCATTTGTGTTATTAAGAAATGTGAATTAGAAGTTCATTACTTTGATACATGTTTAACCACTTTCACCATGCCTTATGTTCAAGTAAGTGTTTATATTATATAAATGACAATATCACGATATACAATAAGTGGTTGATCCACTTAAACCGAACTTGATGAAATAACATTATCAATCACGTTTCGGTTTAACTACATCGACTTCTTCGGTTAGTATTAATTACTTTAAAGTAGTGGTTATTGCGTGTAGTTAAACCTAACGGACCCTTTTTGGATTTTACTAAAAAACTCAACTTACTATCGAGTCATTCTTGTTGCGTGTTGCCCTTTTTAAATAGATTTTCTTGCTCCACCACCGATTCTATTCTAGTTGAATTCAATTTTGCTTATCATTTTATCTTTCTATGTTGAGCGACAATAGTAAATTGCATGCCTCTTAAAGTTGTATAAAGTAGAAGCTACAATGAAATTTCTTTTCGTTGTAGAGATATCTTAAGATGCTAATCTTACCTTCTACTTTATGGTATAAAAAGTAACTCCCAATACCGTCTTCCAAGAGTTATGGGTACCTAATATCGTTTTCGGTTTTGGGAAAGGTTAAGATGTGAGCAGTCTTACCTCTACCTAAGGTAGAGGTCGCTTCAGTTCTACCAAAGGTAGTAAGGACCTCCGCCTTTTGTAGGGAGTGAGGATCAAACCCCGACCTCTCGGTTGAAAGGCAAGGGTTTTCCAACCTGATCCAACCCTACTTGTTTCTACTTTATGGTATAATCAATCTTATTTGGTGCTTCCGGAACAAGCAGCACTGCGTTTTTAGTTTGTTGTTTGGTCAAGCTTCAACACGCCACAAACAACATCATATACCGACCCTTCGTGCTATAAAAATTCCCAGTAATATCTAACTATAACACCAACTCTGTATCCTAAATTTCTAACCAAAATGTCCTCCACGAATGAATCCAAAATTGCCATGGCGAAACGGTAGTCTCAACTGTTGGATCCGTCATTGCATGTCGTATATGGTAGCTCATGTTGTGGCTCGCGATTACTTGCCTCCGAATTCCAAGACTACCTTTATTTGGGCTTCGCGGTTTCATTAACAAATTTTCAACACATATGACCATGGTGATATACGAAAATGAAGGATTTCTTGACAACGAAATTTACAATGCCACACAAATCTACCTCGAGGCTCGACTATCTATCGCCATCCACCGATGAAAGTTAGTAAAACTCTTAATGAGAACAAGATTAACAACGCTATGGAAATCAATGAAGAGTTTCTTGATATTTACAACGGAGTTAAATTCAAGTGGTGTTTGGTTTCTAAGAAGGAGCCAACTAGAGAATATCACATAGCGACGTATCTAAAAGAAATAGATTAAGATTCATTTAGTAGATTTTGTCTCGGTATACCTTTTAAAATTAATATTCATAAACAAATAAGTAAAAAAAAAAAAAAAAAAAAAAAAAAGAAAAAACATGTTGATTATATCCAAATTTGGAGGCACCAATAATTTTAATTAATCATGGTTAGTGATACTATTGTCGACATAATAACCTCTATACTGAAATACCGATATGTATAGAAAAAGCGTGGTTCGAGTAGCATCTACTAATATCAGCGAAAGTATTGTGAAAATACCTCTTTGTCTTTGATTTCTTGTCTCTCTTCTTTTGTATAGGAGGCTCTTATTGGTCCAATAAAAAACGATTTTATCATTTCGTATCCGCAATTCAATATAGGTGGATACATCCCTATACATCTGTCTCTCTTCCACTCATTTCGCCATGAAATTTTGAATACTTGAACGGTCGATTCTTTTTTTATTACTAGTTTTATATCGCTAGATTCATCGTTATGTTCTATAATATTTTTAATTAAATAAATAAATAAATAAATAAATATATATATATATATATATATATATATATATATATATATATATATATATATATATATATATATATAAGAGGAGGCATGCCACATATAATTCCCTTAAAATTATGTTTAATTAAAAGAAGACATATATTGATTTGAACTTGGGTCATTCATAAGTTATCTACTTACCACTAGACTAAATTGTTTTTGATTTATATGTTCCAAATCAATAAAAATAAGGACATGCTAAAAATTTGCAGTTTGTATTTTAGGAATGTATATTTTGAAGATAAGAATTTATAAAAAGTTGATATATATTACCTAACAAGATAATTATACCTTATATATTTTTAACCTATTTTTTGTGTATAAATACACCCTTTATGTTATTCGTAAACATACTAATCCCTAATTTGTTTTATCCTTTTGAGTTTAATAGGTTTTGTCGATTTTTACTTTGAACAGAAGCAAATAGACGATCGACGATGTGTCATAGAACAAGGTCTCTGCAGTTATGCCACATCAGTCGGGCCCACAACCACACCTAAGACAACAAATGTAATCGTTCACCGTCAACAACAACGCCTTTATGGTGTCTAAGTTGACTGTATTTCTCAGAATGACCATGCTGACCCAAATAACATTGAAACTTAACATTCACAATTGAATAATCCAACACCTCAGGTTAAATAGTATTGCATACATATTTTATGTGCATGATCTCCTTCGTGCTTTTTTTTTATGTGAATAAGTTGTTTTTCCATGTGCTTTTAAATCTTCTTTTTTGTGAATGACTTTGGTAAACACAATCTTATGCAGGCACATCTTTATGCGGGAATCTAGGATGACATAAAAGAAGGCACGAAAATAAGGTAACACATGAACGAAGCAGATGTCATAAAACAGTCGCCCACAACATATGCGGACCTAAATTTCCTACTTCCTCAAACCTTTTACATTCTTGGTGGAATTTTTTTAAAACATGATCGGGTTTGCCTATGATTTATATCAAGTATCGATATAAAAGCATAACATGGGAAGCTAAAAGCATGAAGGGAATAAATTGATACGCCTGACACACGGTAACTTGACTATTCTTGTCTATTTTTGGGGTTTTCAACTTCATAGCTTTAAACATGTATATAAATTGTTCTACCAATATGTAAGAGCTATGCGGTTTGCGTCCTATGGTTTTGGATTAATATATAAAGATGTGATGTCATGGTTCCCGATCACATGTTTCGGTTACAACGATTCAACATATACTTGATCAACATTTGGTATTGGAATATATGAAAATGTAATTATCTATGATGATCTGATTGTCTAACTAATGTGTTAGAACCAGTTTTATATGCTATGTATAAAACCTAAATCGACATCAATATTAATGGTGCATTTGCAATAATCTGATAAAAGATGTCGAATTTGTTATGACCCTTGAATCGATATGCGGCTTCCACTTTTTTTCCGTAGATGGCTTGGTGGTGTTCGGTCTAGATGTATTGTTAGGCTTCGTGATTGTTCTTTGGTAGTGTCTGCACGTTGGAAGTAGCATTAAAACCCGCAATTCCACGCATTACAACCCAAAATGTTTCAAGACCTATGATCACACCCGCACTTTTTTTTTCCAAAGACAATGAATTGATGTTATAGCCATAAGGCAAACTTTTGATCCATTTTCGTATAGCCAATGGTCGGATCAGGCTCAATAAGGTTAACAATCTTTCTGCCCGAGGTATGCTATTATAAATGGTATATCAAAGTCGTTGACTTTTAGCATAGTCAACTAAATTGCACTTGGCAATGCACAAGAACAATCAACATTTGAAGAAAATAATGAGAGAAGCGATTAATTATTTGATCTCATTCCTTTCATAGCTCAACTTATTTAGTGATACATAACCATTACTTTAGATGGTATGTTGGGCTTACTTTTCACACAATACGAGTCGATATTCATGAGAAGCTTTCAATACTCGGTACCATTGCCACAAATAATTAGCGGGTAGAGCAATTATCCAATCCATCATTTTCTACAAATTTGTGAACCGGAAGAGCTATTACCCAAGAAGGTTACAAAATTGGGCTATTCTTGTGTTTACATTCATGCTAAAATGTTGCAAGCCCAGCGGTACAGTTTGACTATAATCATTTTTTAGTCTTCAAGATTTTAATTTTGCTTATCAAATTTCTTACAAGTTGGTGTATTGTGTTTTCTTCTATCCGAACTAAAGAGTTGGAAACTACGTTGATGGAGATCATGAAGCATGATAATCGCCGTGAATTAATTGCAAAGATGTGCTACAAAACTCTCACCATTAACCGCCTCAACTCATTGTTTTCAAAGGTTAGATTTTATTCTTTCCGATTCTATAAATAAAACATGTTGAATATGAGTTACTTTTTACTATAGCGATATGCGACTTTTTTTACTAAGCAGATTGGGAAGTTTATGCAATTTAACACACTTTAACGCTGTCCACCGCTTGACCCGTATTCTTTTTAGGCAAATCTTCTAACCTTACCAAGTTGACCTGTTATGGATAGAAGATAACCGAGATCAACACATTTACAAGTAAGCGGGCGAAATAAGCACGCTTATTTTTCCTAACAATGTTTTCACGCTCTATGAACATAGGTTAGAACTGTAATTTTAAAGATTTTCTCATAACCGTTTCTTTTTTATACATAGCTCTCGAAGCCGAATCGATGCGATATAGATACCATCAAAGCTTTTAATTGTTGGAGCATTTAATTTTTATCTAAAAACATGGGACATTTGGGATAAACTAAATGGTTATATGCCACAAAACCAAGTCGTCTAATGGAGTACGTCCCGATGAAGCACCGACCAATTTGATTTCAATAGTAGAAAACCAACAATAGAAGCGAAAAGTGTGAGCAGATAATCTAGCCCATTGCTCCATCCATGAAGACAAAACATGAAGGACCAAAGTTGCCCGTTTCAAACTTTTAAACCGAATTGGCGGTTAAATTAGTTATGTTCATTATTTGCAGAACCATCATGTCGTTTGGCCATGCCCATTCGAAAACTATATATAGATGTACATGTTACAGATTTCGACAGTTAGAACATATTGACAAGTTATTCATATTATTTGCAATTTCATTATATTTGTTTTACTCAATTTGGGACCAACATTTGGCATCAAGAGCCCGCCTATTACACGCTCGTTACATCAACACAACCATCATCTCAAACACGAGATTACGTAACGTAAAAGCGAAACCAAAATGCATTGTTAACGAGTACCAAAAAACCGAAACTCTTGAGCGAAGAAGAAAGAACCAAGGGCATTTGAAACTTTGTTTCGTGAAGAAAAAAAGAAGAGGCATAGCGTATTCATTGAACCATCGCTGCACGGATAACTTGATAACGCAAGGAAAGTAGTGCACGACCGTACTTGTGTAGAAATTGCATTCGACAAGCCACCAAACTGTGGTGACTTGATACATACGTTAGTTTGATTCGAACGCGACAAGTAAGGCGAAGAAAAAACTTTGTTACACTCGTTGGTTTTGTCAAATCATACAACGAAGACAAACACTCTTTTGTCGAGACAAAAGTAGAGAAGAAGAGAAGGCGACGCAAAAAAAAAGGACGTTGCTTGAAGAGAAGAAAAAGGTACCGAACCAGAAAAACAATCGAATTGTTTTTGAAGTAACTTCATAATACAAAGAGGGACAACAACAGAGCATCCTGATCATTTGCTCGCAAGGATACCGTTGGTATTTCTGTAGGTTGTTGTAGATACGATGTGGAATAAAGAAGAAGAAGTATTGTGGAAGCGGACAAGCAACGAGGGCAACAAGGACATCACTTGTTGACATTCGGAAGAAATTACCGAGACTAATTTCTGAAACGTTTTGTGTTTATTCGAAACTTGGAGATAAAGAAGCAAGTCGACACAAAATCCGAGACTTGGAGATAAAGGAAGAACGTCAACAAAAGAAAGGACAACGTGATACAAGGGAAAGAAAAACATAGTTGGTATATTCTAATACCGACAAGAAGGGAATACGCGCGTGACAAATACAGTCACGCGAAAAATCTAAACTTTGGATTTCCTTTCATATTTATAGTATGATCGTGGTTTATACTATTAGAAATCCATAGTTTCATATTAGATTCCCGGACAACTATTTACTGTTCCGTAGTATTAAGTGATACCACTAGTTAGAAATCCCTATACGAGTAGAAAGTGAAGATCATAAGCACCATCAAAATGCCCGGTGGCGATGCAAGTGGCGGTAACATCGCACCAAAACCCGTAACCCCTATGACACAAGATATCAATGCCCCAAACTCAAAATCACAAACTACGGTTTGGACTATACAAATTAAGGTGATACTAGAAGCACAAGGATTATGGGAAACAATAGAACAGAAGGTTGATACGATTAGATGTTAAGAAGGATAAGGCTACAACCGCCTTCTTATATCAAGTGTTAACCGAGGATGTGATCTTAAGTAGCAAGCTGCAAAGCGACAAAAGAATTATGGGATTCATTGAAAAGAGACACGTTGGAGAAGAAAAAGTGCAACAAGCACGATTACAATCATCGATGATTGGATTTCATACTCTTCGAGATGAAGGAGGATGAAGCGGTGGATGCATTCTGACCAAATTGAGCAGTTCGCCACGAAGGCTAAAGAATTAGGAAAGAGTTGGATGAATCACTTTTAGTACGAAAACTATTAGATTCCACACCGGATAGGTTCATTCGAGATAGTAGCATCCATAGAAGCAGACGAATGATCTCGATGACATTCGTTAGATGAGATCACGGAAAACTTAAGGCATTCGAGGAGAGAATAAAACTCCGAAGGGAGGACAAGTAGATAGCCAGGACAACTTATTATTCGCACAAGGCGAACACTCTAGAAATAAGAAACGATTTACCAAATATAGATGTAGATCAAACTATTCACGTGGAAACTGGCAGAATAAGGGAAATAGAAACAACTCGAATGGAGGAAACTCATCCCACTCAGATAAGTCGAATAATGGAAAACAAGGATGGGATTAGAGCAAAATCACATGCTATAATTGTGGAAAACTCAGACATTACAAGAAGAATTGTAGAAGTCCACCAACAACTCAGGAACAATCAAACCTTATCTTAGAAGACGATGAACCATCATTACTAATGGCTACACACAAACTGAAGAAATCTTGTTAAATGAAGAACAAGTACAACCCGAAAATATGCTACGACGGATGCTAGCATGTGGTATCTAGATAATGGTGCAAGTAACCATATGTCGGGAACCAAAGGCCATTTTAAAGATATTGACGAAAACATCCTTGGGCGTGTTCGTTTTGGAGATGGATCGTATGTAGAGATAAATGGTAGAGGTTCAATATTATTAGGATGTAGAAACTTACCACAGAAGATGATTTCGGATGTTTACTACATTCCAAACCTCAAGAGCAACATACTTAGTCTAGGACAACTTACTGAAATAGGTTGCAAGATCATCATGGATGGAAACTTACTGACTTTGTATGATAAGAACAAGAAGTTGTTGATGAAAGTAGAACGATCTAAGAATCGACTTTACAGTATTAGATTACATATAGTAGCACCTATATGTCTTTTAGCAAACATAGATGACCAAGCACGGTTATGGCATGCTAGATTAGGTCACCTGAACTTTGACGCAATAGATAAAATGACAAGGAAAGGTTTAGTGGATGGAATACCAAGAATAAAGCATGCAGGACAAATCTGTGAGGCATGTTAATTAGGAAAACACATCAGAACACCATTTCCGAACCAAGCTAAATTCAGATCAAAGAACCCATTGGACTTAGTATATGGAGATCTTTGTGGTCCCATAAGTCCAACAACACACTCCGGAAAGAAGCTCATCTTCTTATTAGTCGATGATTTGCACACGTTTTATGTGGGCTTACTTTCTAAACTCGAAGATCAAGCGTTTAGAACATTCAAGGAATTTAGACACGGATCGAATCAAAGTTGAAGTTGAAAATCAAGATGCTAAGGCGATAGAGGAGGTGAATTTACATCACATGAATTCACCAAATCTTGTAAGAAAAATGGAATAGAGAGACAATTGTGACACCATACTCACCATGACAAAATGGTGTAGTAGAGAGGAGAAATAGAACGTGTTATCAACGACTAGGAGTATGATGGAAGCAATGAAGTTACCCTTAACGTTTTGGGCGAAAGCGAGAAGGCACGCTATTTACTTACTCAACAGGTACCAACGAAAGCCACGGAAGACAAAACACCATATGAAGCCCTACTGTGAAAACCAAACCTAGAATACCTAAGAATATTCGGATGCACTGCTTATGCTAAGGTAACGATACCTCACTTAAAGAAGTTAGATGATAGAAGCATTCCAATGATTTACTTAGGAGTTGAAGAAGGATCAAAAGCATGTAGGCTATATGATCCAGTAGGAAAGAAGAAACATGTTAGAAGGGATGTAAAGTTTATGAAAATGAAACCGTGGGATTGGAATAATAATGAAGAGAATACGAGTACTGAGGATACGTTTTGGACTACCTTTGTAATAGAAGGAGTTGACTATGATAATCCTACACTAGTCAACATAGAAAACACTGACAACACGTATCAAGAACAAGAACCTATACCAGATCCACCTCACTAATCACACCACCATCATACACTTACAACCCTAACTCGGAAGATGAAGAAAGAGCTACTATAAGTTCATTAGAGCTTAGATCCTAGATTTGATCATAGACCTATACAAGGTTTAAAGAACATTACGGAAATTTACCAAAGCGCACGTGAAGTAGGCGCTTGAGCTTATTCTTTCTGAGAAGAAGAACCCGTAATTACAAGGAAGAATCTAAAGATGAGAAGTGGATTGAGGCCATGAAAATTGAATTAGATTCAATCAACAAAATAACACATGGACCCTTACCATATTGCCTGAAAATCAGAAAGCAATAGGACTCAAATGGGTTTATAAAACCAAAAGAGATGCACAAGGAAGGATCATAAAGTATAAAGCAATATTAGTAGCAAAAGGTTATGTACAAGAACAGGGAATAGACTTGATGAAGTGTTTGCACAGTTGCTAGGATAGAGACATTCGATTGATATTAGCGCTAGCAAACATATCATGGATGGCAAGCACACCACTTAGATGTAAAATCATCATTTTACATGGAGAATTAAAGGAAGAAGTCTATGTTACAGAACACGAAGGTTTCATTCAACAAGGAAACCTAGGAAAAGTCTACAAGCTAACAAAAGCTTTGTATGGCTTAAGACAAGCACCGAGAGCTTGGGCGTGAAGCTTGACCAAACATTAAAGTCATTAGACTTTAAGAAATGTAATCTCAAACAAGCGATCTACACAAAGAGAAGCAAGACTTTACACTTATCGTTGGAGTATATGTGGATGATCTGATAATCACAGGCACTCCAAAGAAGGAAGTAGATTTGTTCAAATCCCAGATGAAAGATAAATTTGAAATGAGCGACTTAGGGTTGCAAGCATATTACCTTGGGATAGAAGTTACACAAACAGGAGGAGAGATTACAATCAAGCAAACTGGATACATTAACAAGATCTTGAAAGAAACAACCATGACGGACATTAATGACACGACGACACCGATGGACCCCGCAATACGTTGGTCAAGGCGGAAGATGGAAACCAGTTGACGCAACTTATTACGAAGCTTAATTGGACGTCTCGGATATTTACTACATACAAGACCGGATCTTAGTTATTCATCGGACTACTCGGCAGATTCATGCAAGACCCAAAGGATCATCACCGAAGGCGGTGAAACAAGTAATCCGATACATCAAAGGAACAAAAGACCATGGAGTAATATACAAGAAAGGCGGAAGTCGCAAGATTACAGGATACTGACGATGAGTTATGGAGTTAATACGATCAAGGAAAAGGAACTACTTGGAATAGTATTTTACTTTGGAGAGTCACCCATCACTTGGTGTACTCGGAAGCAACCGACGTGGCGCTCTCATCATGTGAATCATAATTCATGGCGGCCATCGCAGCATGTCAAGCCTTATGGCTAAAGCGATTACTCGATGAATTAAGCGGATTAGAAGAAAAGAAGATAACGCTTAGAGTTGACAATATATCGCCTATACAACTCGTAAAGAACCCGGTATTTCACGGAAGAAGCAAGCATATAGACATTCGCTATCATTTCATTCGAGAATGCGTAGAGAATGGTCATATCAACGTAGAACACGTAAGTGGAGAACTTCGGAGAGCGGATATTTTAACTAAAGCATTACCAAGACTTAAGTTCATGACTATCGACAAATGCTCGGAGTTCAAGACTTAGGGCTAAGCAACGATCAAGATTAAGGAGAAGAATGTATCGAGATAATCTAGCCCATTGCTCCATCCATGAAGACAAAAACATGAAGGACCAAAGTTGCCGTTTCAAACTTTTAAACCGAATTGGCGGTTAAATTAGTTATGTTAATTATTTGCGTAACCATCATGTCGTTTGGCCATGCCCATTCGAAAACTATATATAGATGTACATATTCTGATTTCGACTGTTAGAACATATTGACAAGTTATTCATATTATTTGCAATTTCATTATATTTGTTTTACTCAATTTGGGACCAACAAAAGCCATAAAGACGCAGCCACAATGGTGATCAATAATCTTGGCAAAACATTGCTTCATTTAGCGATTAAATATGGAAAAATTATTTCCTTAAAAAGTTACTGAACTTCATGGAAGAGGGAATGTGAGCAGATAATCTCGAATCATTACTCCATTTCAAAAGACAAGAAACACGAAGGACTGAAGTTGCTTATTACATTCTTAATAACCGATTAGCAGTTATGATATGGCAGTTAGAATACCGAACCATTGTATCTGTTGGAGATACCCTTTAGAAACCTATATATAGTTGGAAACATTGTACAAAAATTCAGTAAGAACATATTGACAAGTTATCTTATTATTTGCAATTTCATTATATTTGTTTTACTCCTCAATTGGGACCAACATTTGGCATCAAGAGCCTACCTATTACACGCTCGTTACATCAATACAACCATCATCTCAAACACGAGATTCTGTAACCAGAAAACAGAAACCAAAATCTGTTGTTAACGAGTACCAAAAAAACCAGAAACTTTTGAACGAAGAAGAAGGAACCAAAAAAAAGACGCGCTGAAACCTTTTGTTTTAGGAAGAGAAGAAGAAAGACGCAACGTATTATCAACCATACACTGCCTGGATAACTTGATAACGCAAGGAAAGTAGTAGGGGTGTCCAAAAAAACCGAAGAACCAAAAGAACCGAGGAACCATATCGGTACCGACCGGGAACGGGACCGTATATTAGAACCATGGTACGGTTCTTGGTTCCTAAAATTTCAAAATTTCGGTTCTCGGGACGGTTCGGGTCGGAACCGTCCGGTTCCGGTACTTTCCCGAAAGAACCGACTTTTATGAAAATATGTAATTTTATAGGGTTTGTTGGGATATTGTGTACATGTAAGTATGCGGCCTTTAAGAAAATAGAAAAACCTTACCTAAACCTAAAACTCATAAACATTAACCTTTAATCCATTGATTCCATTCAAAGATTCAAACATCATTCATCAATATGAAAGTAAGTTTTTCTAAACTGAATATCGGTATCGCATAACCGCATATCCAATAATTCTGTGTTGCTCAAGAACAACTAGCAAGAAGTTGTAATTAACTATTGGTATTTGTTTTCATTAAACTTAATGATAAAATTAGAAACAATTAACGATTATGGCGCCACCGCATGATATATCGTAACCATGTAAGTTATTGTAAGCTAGTCACCATGATTGATATATAATATTCTCAACGAGTTTGCAATTATTTTCATGGATAATGAGTTTGCTATTAGCGGAGATATGTTTTTGTTTGTTTGTAAGTCAAGTTGTGGAATACTATTAAGGTTGTCAATTTCTTTCAAGTTCTATGAACCGAGTACCATAAATTCATATCCATCAAAATATATTTTTTAACACTTTGGTACTCATGGAATTACGAAATTCCGTCATCGAACCGAGTATCAGATAGGAACCGAACCGAAAAACTTGGGACGGTTCTTGGTTCCACTTTTCCTTATTTTCGGTTCTCGGTTCTTTCGGTTCGGTTCGGTTCTAGTACCATGGACACCCCTAGAAAGTAGTGCTGTTGACTGCACTTGTGTAGAAATTGCATTCGACAAGCCACCAAACTGTGGTGACTTGATACATACGTTAATTTGATTTGGAAGCGACAAGTAAGACTTTTGTTATACTCGTTGTTTTTTCAAATCATACAACGAAGACAAGACTTTGCCGAGACAAAGAAGAGAAGAAGAAAGACGTGCGTGAAGAAAAAAAGAGAGAACGTTGCTTGAAAAGAAGAAAAGGTACCGAACCGTAAAACAATCAAACTGTTTTTGGAGAAGCGATCATAATACAAAAGGACAACAACAGGAGCATCCCGATCATTTGCTCGCAAGGATACCGTTGGTATTTACGTAGGTTGTTGTAGTTACGGTGTGGAATAAAGAAGAAGGAGTATTGTGGAGCGGACAAGCAACGAGGGCAACAAGGATATCACTTGTTGACATACTACTACGTCGAGTAGTAGAACAAAGACAAGCAACCCGCTTGGTCTTTTGAAGAAATTACCGAGACTAATTTCTGAAATATTTTGTGTTTATTCGAAACTTGGAGATAAAGAAGCAAGTCGACACAAAAGTTCGAGACTTGGAGATAAAAGAAGCAACTTCGATACAAAAGAAAGGACAACGTGATACAAGGGAAAAGAAAAATATAGTTGGTATATTCAAGTACCGACAAGAAGGGAAACGCGCGTTACAAATACAGGTCACACGAAAAAATCTTAAACTTTTGGATTTCCTTTCATATTTATAGTATAGATACATAGTTTATACTATTAGAAATCCATAGTTCCATATTAGTATTCTCGGATAACTATTTCATTTCCCGTAGTATTAAGTAATACCACTAGTTAGAAATCCCCATACAAATTAGAGTGAAGATCATAAGCACTATCAAAATGCCCGGTGATGATGCAAGTGGCGGTAACACTACACCAAAACCCGTAACCCCTATGACAAGTATCAATGCCCCAAACTCAAAGCCACAAACTACACGGTTTGGACTATACAAATTAAGTGATACTAGAAGCACAAGGATTATGGGAAACAATAGAACCGAAGGTTGATACGATTAGATGTTAAGAAGGACAAGGCTACCGCCTTCTTATATCAGCGTTAACCGAGGATGTGATCTTACAAGTAGTAAGTTGCAAAATAGCAAAAAATTATGGGATTCGTTGAAAAGAGACACGTTGGAGAAGAAAAGTGCAACAAGCACGATTACAATCATCGATGATTGAATTTTGGACTCTTCGGATGAAGGAGGATGAAGCGGTGGATGCATTTACGACCAAATTGAGCGGCTACGCCACGAAGGCTAAAGAATTAGGAAAAGAGTTGGATGAATCACTTTTAGTAAGAAAACTATTAGATTCCATACCAGATAGGTTCATTCAAATAGTTGCATCCATAGAACAGACAAATGATCTCGATGACATTACGTTAGATGAGATCACATGAAAACTTAAGGCATTCGAGGAGAGAATAAAACTCCGAAAGGGAGGACAAGTAGATAGCCAGGACAACTTATTATTCGCACAAGGCGAACACTCTAGAAATAAGAAACGATTTACCAAATATAGAGGTAGATCAAACTATTCACGTGAAACCGCGAATAAGGGAAATAGAAACAACTCGAATGGAGGAAACTCATCCCACTCAGACAAGTCGAATAATGGAAAACAAGGATGGGATAAGAGTAAAATTACATGTTACAATTGTGGAAAACTCGGACACTACAAGAAGAATTGTAGAAGTCCACCAACAACTCGAGAACAGTCAAACCTTATCTTAGAAGACGATGAACCATCATTACTAATGGCTACACACGAAGCGAAGAAATCTTGTTAAATGAAGAAAAAGTACAACCCCGAAAATATGCTACTGACGGATGCTAGCATATGGTATTTAGATAACGGTGCAAGTAACCATATGTCAGGTACCAAAGGCCATTTTAAAGATATTGACGAAAACATCACTGGACGTGTTCGTTTTGGAGATGGATCGTATGTAGAGATAAAGGGTAGAGGTTCAATACTATTAGGATGTAGAAACCTACAACAGAAGATGATTTCGGATGTTTACTACATTCAAAACCTCAAGAGCAACATACTTAGTCTAGGACAACTTACTGAAATAGGTTGCAAAATCATCATGGATGGAAATTCTCGACTTTGTATGATTAGAACAAAAGTTGTTGATGAAAGTAGAACGATCTAAGAATCGACTTTACAAGATTAGATTGCATATAGTAGCACCTATATGTCTTTTAGCAACGTAGATGACCAAGCATGGTTATGGCATGCTAGATTAGGTCACTTTGAACTTTGACGCTATAGATAAAATGACAAGGCAAGAATAAAGCATGCGAGACAAAGCGTGATGCATGTTTATTAGGAAAACACATCGAACACCATTTCCAAACCAAGCTAAATTCAGATCAAAGAACCCGTTAGACTTAGTATATGGAGATCTTTGTGGTCCCATAAGTCCAACAACACACTCGGAAAGAAGCTCATCTTCTTATTAGTCGATGATCGCACACGTTTTATGTGGGCTTACTTTCTAAACTCGAAAGATCAAGCGTTTAGCACATTCAAGGAATTTAGACACGGATCGAATCAAAGTTGAAGTTGAAAATCAAGATGCTAAGAACCGATAGAGGAGGTGAATTTACATCACATGAATTCACCAAATCTTGTAAGGAAAATGGAATTGAGTGACAACTCGTATTTTGGTCATATTTCAAAACATTATTCATGCTTCATCATTTATCGTTTATAAAACTGGTTTCTGAGCATCAAATTCACGTAACCGTAATGGTTTAGCCGTGAATTCATGATCATATCATCGAGGACATTTCATATAGACTAAGTTTAGTCTACATTTCATTAACATCATTATCATCATATTAGTTCATGCATGGTTTGCATTTTACATTAAGCGATATAATTTTCATATTAAATAAACGTTATCGCGTAATTAATTATTTTGAACAATTGATCCATTACTTCCAAAAATTATCCCGATATATTTTTATACTTACATTAAGTTTATAAAAATAATATTATGAGTTTACCCAGTGTTTTAAATTTATTTTGTATATAAATTGTTAAATTTATATTATTATGACAGTTTCTTTAAAACTACCCGATAATTATTATTTCACTCAAATTTTCAAGAAATGTATTTTTAAAATTTTATGACTACAATATATTTTACTTTGACCCGTTAAAATTTATTTTAGCTAACACTACCCTAAATGCTCAAATGTATATACAAGTTACTACTAAACAAATTTAACTTTAGTTTACTTTACTTACACCTTTATAATTAAAAAAAAAAAAATATATGTATTATAAATACATGCCCCTTGTCGACATAAGGGGGTGATTCACCAAAATCTATGCAAGATTTCAAGATCTTTCATGTTATATACTCCACACTCTTACTTACACACTACAATAATTTCAAAGTGGAAAGTCAAAGTTTTTCTTCTTTTCTTCCTCTCTCAAAACCGGCCAAGCTAAGGCTCAAGAAGGAAATCATCAAAAGTTTTCAAGTCAAGTTTTATACAACCTAGATACACTCTTTGTTAAGGTTTTGAAATAAAAACCTAGGGTGTTTAAGTTTAATCCTTTGTTCTTGTCACCTCATCAAGTTAACTTGTAAGCATTTCATATACATCATCATCTTTCATATTTATTTCATATTCATTTCATTATATTTGAGCAAAACATGCAAGTCTTATGGATGTTTATACCACTTTTACATTGTTTTTAAGTGTTAATATATCATCCTATAATTACTCCTTGTTATGTATTAGTTTTGGTGATGTCTAGGAACCCATGACACCCTAAGAAGGTGTATGGTAGGATTAGAATAGCTTCGGAGTTGTTTTGAATTGGTTAGAATAGGTTTGGCGAGAAAAACTCATTTCGACAAGTTTATAAAAGGGTCGATCTTATTTTGAAAATCTGGAAAATCCGACAGTGAGATAAAATTTTGGCCTAGATATTTAGAAAATATACTTTAAAAGCGAAACCGTGGCGCTTGAGCGGATTAAAGCGGAGTTATAACGAAGAAGTTATGAATTTTTCAAGTTTGCGTCAAAACTATAAATTCGAAATTTCAGCATGAAAATGTCAATCTTACGAGTCAAAAATGAGTCTTAAGCTTTATAAATTGTGTCGAATTATCAAAAATATATTAGTATACTTTGACACGAATCTAAGGATGTAGAAAAGCGTGAAAAGCGGACTTGTAACGATTAAATTACACGCGATAAACCAAGTTGCCGTAACTTTATTCTATTAGCAAAATTAATATATTCTCTATTAAAACATACTACGGCAACTAAAGGACCATGTTGGCGGACGTTTTAACAATGATGTAGAACTTTTATAACGTGATGTCTTCTAGTAAAAGTAAGTTCGCCTAGCATATTTTCCAAAATGTCCAACCGTTTGTTGAGCGGAGTTGTAACGAATAACATATAGTCACTCAAACTTTGGCGAAAACCATCCTTAAACAACATTTTGGACAAAAGTACCATACTTTACCTATATTTTTCTCCGTGATCGAGACCTCTAGGATGAAAACTTAAACACTAAAACTTTGAGATAATGATTCAAGCTTCCCAAAACCGTTGAGTTTGTTTCCTAACGCTCGACGTGCACCATTTTACGACTAGCTTTTAGAGGCCGTTTTTGTCACTTTCATGGAAATTTCAATAACATTATTTTACGACGAAAAGTTATAATTTCACAATAAATCACTAAATGATTATCGTCGGATATCATTTCAACGTAAATACTTGCAAAGTAATTTAAGAATGGTCAAGACGTCAAAAGAGTATATTTTCGACGAAGAGTATTATTTTCAAAAATTCACAAGTGGTATAGATATCATACGAATTGCATGCATAACATTACATCATGACTTATTACATATCATATCATTCATAATAGGTCATTTTCGAGATTCACGCTACATTTCAGTGTATCCACTTTTGTCATCATAATCATTACACCAAGTGAGTTCATAGCCCCACTTTCTATTACTTAATAGTTTTACAAACTTTTGGGGAGATACATGCTATATTTTAATCGAACACAAATGCTTTGAACTGTATCGCTATATCCAAATGCTTTATTGTCACTAAGTAATCAATTGCCATGTTTGAAGTCCCTACATCATGCACCATTAGTCACTTGCGGTGTAGCGAATATTGTGAATAGGCCTATTGGAATTAACACTCCGTTCTTATTGACCCGGTTAGGGAAATCGAACGCACTATATTTGAATCATTAAGGTAAATTGGCAAGTTTACCTATTAGGGCTGCGATGAAACGATTTTACCAATTTCTATTGGTGCGAGGTTTACGCTTTGGTTGTCATGAACTTAGTGAAATAAATGTTGTTTTGTTTTCAACGATGAGTGTGAAACAATGTAACTCACACTACGAATATTGTGTTCAAACGAATTAATTAAACCTATGAATTTCACTCAACCTTTGTGTTGTTGTTTTAAGCATGTTTTATCTCGGTATCTAAGGCATTCACTTCATGGCATGCATGTGGGCTTATCATAGAGTCGTGGTGACGACGCGTCTCACATGGGATTTATGCACTTTAAAACATCGTTTGACTTGTAACAAACTTACTTTCCGCACATAGTTGATTTTCATTTGGGACCTATACTTTGTAAACTCGATTGTTTTATTAAATCAAACGATGTGTTTTCCAAACGACACTTTAGGTCGTTCAATATATCTGTGATTGTGATGCTATGATGATCAATCCCGTGAATTCCATTCACCGCAAAGCAGTAATTTGGGGTGTGACATTGGCATCGAGCTTGATTATAGAGAACTAGGTTGCATCATTGACCCTAGACTATAACTACATCATCATAGCATCTCATCATTTCATCATAAGTGCATGTTCACTTTACATGCGGTTTATACGTACACTTTCGAGTTATTTACTTTCATTTCACATCGATTGTCACATGGATGCCTTTAAATGCCCATTCCATTATTCTTTCTTCATACTCCAATGTCGAGAATGCCTTGTTATTCCCCATCAAAATTTCAACATCAATTGACTCATCACCGATAACGTCGAATGCCGAGATAAACCTTTAAGTAGGGCAAAGTCACTCTCACTCCTTTGTTTCACCACTAACATGTCGAGTTACACGCTATTCACCCACTAAGTCACTAAACCATCATACATTTGAAGCACTTACGACATCTCATAACCCATCTTCTTGGAATCCATCATTCATTTTGAAAGATAACCTCAAATCTATTATCTCATATCACCTCTTTAGGCGCTTATTTTTAACATGGGACTTTGCTACATCTCACATTTCCTCTTGTTTTGAAGAGTAATGGCGCCAAAGAAAGCCACACCGAATTGACACAAGTGGCTATGCAAAAGTATGTGAGGGATAGTATAGCCGAGGCATTAAGGATTTGAAAGGAAGCGATGGGTGCTGCCTGCCTTGAGCTGCTGACTCTTCTTGAAGCCGCTAGGATTCTTCAAGCCGCCGACAAGCAAGCTGCTGCCAAGCCGCCAGACTTCTGTGCTGCTGCAGGAATTGCAGGAGGGTCAGGGGTTAGAAGTTGTTCATATAAGGATTTTAAAATTGGAGATCCTACTAAATTCAAGGGCTTGAAGGGGCAACTGCTATGGTTAGATGGTTCGAGAAAATGGAGTCGTGTTTACATTATGTAATTGCCACGAGGATAGCAAGGTTAAGTTTGCTACGAGTACACTCTTGGATGGGGCAATGTCTTGGTGGAATTCGTATGCTCAACCAATGGGGATGGAAAATGCTTTCAAGCTCACTGGGAGCAATTCAAAGGATTGTTAATGAAGAAGTATTGTCCGACGGAGGTGAAAAAGTTAGAGACCGAATTCTATGAACGGTAACTATTGGGTATGACATTGATACTTACATTCGAAGGTTTCAAGAATTGGCGTGTTATGCCCATCTATGGTTTCGGATAACGAGAAATTCTGGAGGCTTTCATTGGAGGACTTCGAGATTATTCAAGGTGATGTGATTTCCTTTGATCCACAAACAATTGAGGAATCTATTCGAGTGTCTCAAAAGCTCATGGCACAAGTAGTAAAGAGAGGCAACATCACCAACACCAACCGTAACAACAATACCAACAACCACACCAACTACAACAATAACAACAACGACGATAACCAAATTAACAACAACAAAAGGAAATGGGAAAATGACCAAGGAGGTTATAATAACAACAACGAAACCGTAACACTAACCATCATCAACAACAAAATAGAAGGCAAGAAGCGCAATGGTTTATGTCATTGCACCAATAGAAGGCGAGAGGTTATGCTGGAACACACCCACTATGTAATCGATGTAATTTTCATCACTCGGGTCCTTGCCCTGCCAAGTGCCACAAATGCCAAAAACCGGGACATCTAGCCAGGGATTGTAAAGGTAAAGCCGTAGTCACATGCTTCGGATGTGGGGAACAAGGACACTATCGGAACCAATGTCCCCAAAACAAAGGGCAACAAGTTGAAGGAGCTCATGGGAATGCATACACGTTAGAAGGAGGCAAAGCTCAACAGGATTTCAACAACGCGGAAGACTGAAGAAGTTCGGAAACTAACAGTCTTATTTTTCTTTATGTACTATGTTGTACTAAGTTTATGTCTTCCATCGTATTCGGATCTTATGACTTAAGATGTACTACTTTTGCTAAACCACTCGTTGTAAAATATTCTCATTTATCGTACTTTATTTCCTTTTGATTCGATATCATTTACGAGAATTTTAATTCTTTTTACTTTAACTATCATTTTAACGACACAGTTTAAATCTTTGTAAACATTGAGAGTTATAACAACTAAACCGAACGTCACATCATCGTTCCTTAATTATACATAGCCTAGCTAACTATGTCTAATTCTGGAGGGATCATGTTATGTTGGGAGCAGTTATTTATAAATCTTAGTGCAAGCAAAATTTTCACATATTCCAAAGTCAAAGTGTTACTCGTGGGAGATTTATCCAATATTTTCTTTACTATGATGTTTTATACACTCTCAATCATCGATAACCGTAACGACACCTCTTCATGTCTTCTCCTCGTTATTCATCACAAACTCAAAAATTCGATAGACCAACCGAATCGAATTAGGGATGAATTCCTTTTGGATGGGCGAATGTGACAACTCGTATTTTGGTCATATTTCAAAACATTATTCATGCTTCATCATTTATCGTTTATCGTAAACGGGTTTCTGAGCATCAAATTCACGTAACCGTAATGGTTTAGCTGTGAATTCATGATCATATCATCGAGGACATTTCATATAGACTAAGTTTAGTCTACATTTCATTAACATCATTATCATCATATTAGTTCATGCATGGTTTTGCATTTTACATTAAGCGATATAATTTTCATATTAAATAAACGTTATCGCGTAATTAATTATTTTGAACAATTGATCCATTACTTCCAAAATTATCCCGATATATTTTATACTTACATTAAGTTTATAAAAATAATATTATGAGTTTACCCAGTGTTTTAAATTTATTTTGTATATAAATTGTTAAATTTATATTATTATGACGTTTTCTTTAAATTCTACCCGATAATTATTTATTCACTCAAATTTTGCAAGAAATGTATTTTTACAATTTTATGACCTCAATATATTTTACTTTGACCCGTTAAAATTTATTTTAGCTAACACTACCCTAAATGCTCAAATGTATATACAAGTTACTACTTATTTTACCAACTTATACTTTTTACTTACACATTTACATATAATAATAAATAAAAAATATATATATTAAAATACATGCCCCTTACCGACATAAGGGGGTGATTCACAAAGGAGTTGCTAGATTTCAAGATCTTTTCACTTATAGTGTTTTACACTCCAAGTTCTTACACACTACAATAATTCAAAGGTGGAAAGTCAAAGTTTTCTCTTCTTTCTTCTCTCAAAACCGCCAAGCTAAGGTGCAAGAAGGAAATCATCAAAAGTTTTCAAGTCAAGTTTTATACAATCTAGATACACTCTTTGTTAAGGTTTTGAAATAAAAACCTAGGGTGTTTAAGTTTAATCCTTTGTTCTTGTCACCTCATCAAGTTAACTTGTAAGCATTTCATATACATCATCATCTTTCATATTTATTTCATATTCATTTCATTATATTTGAGCAAAACATGCAAGTCTTATGGATGTTTATACCACTTTTACATTGTTTTAAGAGTTATATATATATGTCATCCTATAATTACTCCTTGTTATGTATTAGTTTTGGTGATGTCTAGGAACCCATGACACCCTAAGAAGGTGTATGGTAGGATTAGAATAGCCGGAGTTGTTTTGAATTGGTTAGAATAGGTTTGGCGCGAGAAAAACTCATTTCGACAAGTTTATAAAAGGGTCTGATCTTTATTTTGAAAATCTGGAAAATCCGACAGTAGATAAAATTTTGGCCTAGATATTTAGAAAATATACTTTAAAAGCGAAACCGTGGCCGCTTGAGCGGATTAAAGCGGAGTTATAACGAAGAAGTTATGAATTTTTCAAGTTGAGCGTCGAAAACTATAAATTCGGAAATTTCAGCATGAAAATGTCAATCTTACGAGTCAAAAATGAGTCTTAAGCTTTATAAATTATGTCGAATTATCAAAAATATATTAGTATACTTTGACACGAATCTAAGGATGTATAAAGCGTGAAAACGGACTTGTAACGATTAAATTACACGCGATAAACCAAGTTGCGTAACTTTATTCTATTAGCAAAATTAATATATTCTCTATTAAAAACATACTACGGCAACTAAAGGACCATGTTGGCGGACATTTTTAACAATGATGTAGAACTTTTATAACGTGATGTCTTCTAGTAAAAGTAAGTTCGCCTAGCATATTTTCCAAAATGTCCAACCGTTTGTTGAGCGGAGTTGTAACGAATAACATATAGTCACTCAAACTTTGGCGAAAACCATCCTTAAACAACATTTTGGACAAAAGTACCATACTTTACCTATATTTTCTCCGTGATCGAGACCTCTAGGATGAAAACTTAAACACTAAAACTTTGAGATAATGATTCAAGCTTCCCAAAACCGTTGAGTTTGTTTCCTAACGCTCGGCGTGCACCATTTTACGACTAGCTTTTAGAGGCCGTTTTGTCACTTTCATGGAAATTTCAATAACATTATTTTCTGACGAAAAGTTATAATTTCACAATAAATCACTAAATGATTATAGTAGGATATCATTTCAACGTAAATACTTGCAAAGTAATTTAAGATTGGTCAAGACGTCAAAAGATTATATTTTCGATGAGAAGTATTGTTTTCAAAAATTCATAAGTGGTATAAATATCATCCGAATTGCATGCATAGCATTACATCATGACTTATTACGTATCATATCATTCATAATAGGTCATTTTAGAGATTCACGCTACATTTGATGTATCCACTTTTGTCATCATAATCATTACCAAGTGAGTTCATAGCCCCACTTTCTATTACTTAATAGTTTTACAAACTTTTGGGGAGATACATGCTATATTTTTAATCGAACACAAATGCTTTGAGCTGTATGCTATATCCAAATGTTTTATTGTCACTAAGTAATCAATTGCCATGTTTGAAGTCCCTACATCATGCACCATTAGTCACTTGCGAGTGGCGCGAATATTGTGAATAGGCCTATTGGAATTAACACTCCCGTTCTTATTGACCCGGTTAGGGAAATCGAGCGAACTATATTTGAATCATTAAGGTAAATTGGCAAGTTTACCTATTAGGGCTGCGATGAAACGATTTTACCAATTTCTATTGGTGCGAGGTTTACGCTTTGGTTGTCATGAACTTAGTGAAATAAATCTTGTTTTGTTTTCAACGATGAGTGTGAAACAATGTAACTCACACTACGAATATTGTGTTCAAACGAATTAATTAAACCTATGGATTTCACTCAACCTTTGTGTTGTTGTTTTAAGCATGTTTTATCTCGGTATCTAAGGCATTCACTTCATGGCATGCATGTGGACTTATCATAGAGTCGTGGTGACGACGCGTCTCACATGGGATTTATGCACTTTAAAACATCGTTTGAATTGTAACAAACTTACTTTCCGCACATAGTGATTTTCATTTGGGACCTATACTTTGTAAACTCGATTGTTTTATTAAATCAAGCGATGTGTTTTCCAAACGACACTTTAGGTCGTTCAATATATCTGTGATGCTATGTGATGCTATGACGATCAAGTATGATGAAAGCAATGAAGATCCCGTGAATTCCATTCATTGAAGCAAAACAAGTAATTTGGGGTGTGACAAAACATTAAAGTCATTAGACTTTAAGAAATGTAATCTCGAACAAGCAATCTACACAAAGAGAAGCAAGACTTCTACACTTATCGTCGGAGTATATGTGGATGATCTGATAATCATAGGCACTCCAAAGAAAGAAGTAGATTTGTTCAAATCCCAGAAGAAAGATAAATTTGAAATGAGCGACTTAGGGTTGCTAGCATATTACCTTGGGATAGAAGTTACACAGACAGGAGGAGATATTACGATCAAGCAAACTGGATACATTAACAAGATCTTGAAAGAAACAACCATGACAGAGATGAGAATGATAACGAAGACACCGATGGACCCGGCACTAAGTTGGTCAAGGCGGAAGATGGAAACCCAGTTGACGCAACTTATTAAAGCTTAATTGGAAGTCTCGGATACTTACGCATACAAGACCAGATCTTAGTTATTCAGTCGGACTACTCAGCAGATTTATGCAAGACCCAAAGGATCATCACCTGAAGGCAGTGAAACAAGTAATCCGATACATCAAAGGAACAAAAGACCATGGAGTAATATACAAGAAAGACGGAAGCTGCAAGATTACATGATACAACGACAATAGTTATGGAGTTAATACAGATCAAGGAAAAGGAACTACTGGAATAGTATTTTACTTTGGAGAGTCACCCATCACTTGGTGTACTCAGAAGCAACCGACAGTAGCACTCTCATCATGTGAATCAGAATTCATGGCGGCTACTGCAGCAGCATGTCAAGCCTTATGGCTAAAACGATTACTCAGTGAATTAACTGGACTAGAAGAAAAGAAGATAACGCTCAGAGTTGACAACATATCAGCAATACAACTCGTAAAGAACCCAATATTTCACGGAAGAAGCAAGCATATAGACATTCGCTATCATTTCATTCGGGAATGTGTAGAGAATGGTCATATCAACGTAGAACACGTAAGTGGAGAACTTCAAAGAGAGATATTTTAACTAAAGCATTACCAAGACTCAAGTTCGTGACTGTCGACAAATGCTCGGAGTTCAAGACTTAGGACGAAGCAACGATCAAGATTAAGGAGGAGAATGTGAGCAGATAATCTCGAACCATTGCTCCATTTCAAAAGACAAGAAACATGAAGGACCGAAGTTGCTTATTACATTCTTAATAACCGATTAGCAGTTATGATATGGCAGTTAGAATACCGAACCATTGTGTCTGTTGGAGACACCCTTTAGAAACCTATATATAGTTGGAAACATTGTACAGAAATTCAGTAAGAACATATTGACAAGTTATCTTATTATTTGCAATTTCATTATATTTGTTTTACTCCTCAATTGGGACCAACAGGGAATACTCAACAAAAATGTAAATTTTGATGGCCACGAAGCCTTTCACATCGCCGCTATCCTTGACAACAATGTCTGCCGTGAACTCTTTGTTAGAAGCTAAAACATTTGTCGGGAAATCAAGACCGCTAATCAAGGACACCATTGCTCTGTGCTTATGTAAAACCGAAAATCAAACTTATCTAAAGACGAAAATACCCTTGGAACCAAGAATAATAAAATCGTTTATAATAAAGTCTTGAAATTAAAACCTAATAAATAAAAACTTAACGAATATAATTTCGTGGATGACTTTAGTCTGACGAAGGGCGATATGTTTTGCTAATAAGTTGGGCGTTTGGTTGTTTATGGACTCGTGTCATTTGTTTTGTTTTGCGCCAAGCCGAGGACAAGAGAAGCCCAACGAGGCGTTTGTTTGGTGTCGTGGGATCAAAGGGCGAAGCCCATAGGGTGTTTGTTTGTGACGGTTGGACCCAAACCAACCCAAACCCAAACACTTTCCTAATCGAACTCAAATTCTATAACTATAAATATAACACATAATCATTTAATTGGAACCTAGTTTTGCCTCTCCTTTTCTTTTCTTTTGTTCGCCGAGAGCTTCCCAACACACCTTGGTGTCGATTTTTCTTGTTCAAGTGAAGGTATAACGTTTATTCATCTTCCTTTAACATACCTTGCATGTATATGTCGAGATATAATTGATTTGTCGCGTTTCTTTTCTTTTGTTTTGGGGCGAGAGGTAGTAATCAAGAAAAACAAGAAACCCTAATTTATTTAACCTTGTAATTAATAAGGGCGTGTATAGTGATAAGTAATATTGAATCGGGTCACGTATATGTTGAGTTAAGGTGAGCCGAGACATGCATGAGGTGAGACGAGGCATGCATGAGTTTTGAATGAGGTTTAAAACATGTAACTTGAATATGTAACGTTTAGATGAGCTAGGACTTGGATAAAACATGCTAGCGAAACCCTAGGTGAACTAAATAAGTGTACATGAGATTTAGACATGTAATTAATAAGTAAAGGTTACGTAAATATAAAACCCTAGTTTTATGAGTAAAGCGTATGAAGTATACTAAACCCTAATAATGAATGTTCACATGAAATCATAAGCGTGTATGATAAGGGTAAGCGTAAAGAAGGTTATTAATTACGTATTAGGTTAAGTGGAGAACTATTAAGACGTAACATGTAAAATGAATACATATTAATGAGATATTAAAGAGTAAGAAACCCTAGAACATAAATGAGAGTATATTAGGGTTTGAACTAAATATAGTAAGTGTTATTTCATGTGTGAGTTATAACGTATAAACTATTTTCACATATAACCTAGACTTTAATAAATGATATAACAAACCCTAATCTACAACATTGATTATAAAATACTTAAGACTTATTAATAAAACCCTAAAGTATAAAGATTACTAATTATGAATACTAAATGTTAAAAGATCATTTTTGAGTATGGAATCATTAATAACTTGGGCGACCGTTAATGTCTATAGGTTACGTGAAGAGGAGTAATCCTTTGTTTCGTCTTTACGCTTTTCGATCTTTGCATTGGAATAAAGTGCGAGATATTCGACCTTTTCGATAAAGGTTTCTCTTAATGTTTTCTTTAGTATTAGGTTTTCCTAAGCCTTTGCTATGAATCCCAAATCGATTTGTTTGAGCTATTGCTTATCCGAACTTTGATTTACGAATTATGAAACATCGATTTTGAACTATCGATATGAAAACTATGATTTTGGAAATATGAATGATTTTCGATAAATATGATCCGTGTCGGTTATGACATTACGATTTGACCTAAGATAGTTTGACACCCGAGCCAAATATTTCACTAGTCATGGGGTTCCATGTCCGTATCGATGATGCACTCGATATGACTCTAGGCGATGAGAGTGATGTTACGTTGCGTCTCGGATGGTGAAGCATATTTTGAATATGTAGGAAGGGCGTATGGATGCATCCTAGATCATTATCTGTTATATGTTATATGTTATCGATGATTGATCTTTGCGTCGTGTGCGTCCTTCATAACTCTGGTAGGTCTCCCTACAAAATGTTGCCTTGTGTGAATATGAATGTGATCGATATAAGTTACGGGCTCGTGGTAGTTGACTATAAATATCTTTTGAAATTATGATTTATGCTTTGAAAATGATAAAGATTTTGTATTGCTCATTCACTTTATTTCATATCCGTTATCGTTTAGTTTAGCTTTTGCTTTTCATATCTGCTCCTTGGGCTTTTGAAGCTCACCAAGCACTTTTCTTTTCTTCATGGCGGTATCTAAGCATTGGAAGTCGGGTATTGCTTTGGGATGAGTGCTTGAGTGGACTTACCTTAGAGATTTAGCTTTGATTTCTTATGATACCATTTAGACTTATTTATTTCGGATATTATGTTTGAAGTTTATTATGCTTCATTGGGACCTATGTATTGAAGTCTTATGACTTGGATTATTTTCCGCATTTATGTTAAGACTTTCTTTTGGTTATGAATGTTTTGCTTTGATATGACACCATTACTTGTGATTCCTTTACCCTTGGCGGGTCGGGGCGTTACAATTTATGGTATCAGAGCCCAGGTTTACGACTTGTAGTCAGGACCTGTGAACATAAGAACCTTAAGTTATCCCTTAGAGTTAAGATTTGACCTGTGAGGATTGGGTAGACTTAGGTTTCCTTCTGCGAACTTCCATTTCGTATCTCATCTTTGTTCGTTTTGCTAATCGTTTGAATATCGTTTAGATGGTTCGAACTCGTACTACTGGTGGCGCGGATGGAGACGATGATGCTGTTAACATGGATCTTTGCGATTGCGAATGCTCTCAACTCTCTTTTCCACGGGTTGACTACACGAGATGATGGAGCGGTGATCAACAACATCCGTAATCGAATGGTGCTCGGGTAGTGGTGGAGGAAATCAACCCGTAGGCATTCATACTTGGCTCGAGCGTTTGATAGCTCAAGCCTCTTTCGCTTAAGCTTCCGCTACTCCTCACGAAGGAGATGGATCACTCATGTTGAGAAGTTGTTTGAAGTATTGGGTTGTGGAGACGAGTTTAAGACTCGTTTGGGCTGCGTTTAAGTTGGAAGGTGATGCTTTGAATTGGTGGAAAGCATTGAAACAAGCACGAGGAGGAGATGCTTTCATTTGTTACTTGTACTTGGACGGAGTTTGGACTATCTTCTATAACCGTTACTTCCACGATCTTTGAGCGACAAAGGTATGAGAGGATTATCGAGCGATCTACCGGTTTGATAATGAGAACTCAATGAGTACATGAGTAGGTTTATGAGGTTGGTAAGTTTTGTTGGAGCGATTCTTTGGAGATGGTAGGCGCCAAGCTAAGCATTTCAAATGGGGATGAAGAAGTGGGTGTTGGACCGGCGCTTAACATCGACTATGAGGATGTGTCGACTGCAATGATGCGACTCGTAACATTGAGATCTTTCATGAGGTTCGAGTTACAACAAGCGTAATCGCGATGGTGATCGGATTCAAGGTAGGACTCAAAGTAATGAGTATAAAGGAAATCTTGGCGGAGTTATGATTCAAGGGGACAAGTGGATAAGGGTTATGATCGTGAGGTCGGTCGGGAAGGAATGTGGACTCTAGGCGCCACGAGGCGAGGGGTCGAGGATAGCGAGCTGCTGGTAAAATGGAAATGATCGTCGAATCGGGGTAACAATAACCCGTTACAACAAAGATCGATCGACTCGAGGATCGAATCGTGGTCGTGCTTGAGGATCTTACAGTCGACAAAGGACATTGAAGTTTTGCCTCCCCACCTATCTGTACTACTTGTGGGAAGGCTCATCCGGACCGTGTTTCAAGGCCATGGTGGATGTTTCTCTTGTGGTTCCACTACTCACAAGATCAAAGATTGCCCTAAGAGGAACCCGCGATTCACGAAACTATACCAAGCCGCCACCTACTCTCGGGCGTGTCTATGCTACTACTCGAATCAAAGTGGAGCATACTTGAGTACCATTACGGAACTCTTTTCATTGATGATTATTCATCTTCGTTTTATTTGACACGGCGCCACACACTCCATCATATCATCACATGTGCTAAGAAACTAAATATGAAGCCAAAACCACTAACGAATCACTTATCGATATCTACGCCTATGAAAAGTCACATGATCATTGATCATAAATCGTTAAGTGTCCTCTTCGCTTTGATGATCGTATTCGCCATGCACATCCGTATCCTCTCGATATGGTCGACTTTGATATCATTCTAGGCATGGATTGGTTGGCTTATCATAGAGCTTCCATCGATCGCTATGCTAGAACCGTGATCTTTGGAGCGTCAAACATCCTACATTCGTTTATTATGGTTCTAAACCACTCAAATCTGTTAAGTTCATTTCGCTATGAAGGCACGGACCATGATTGCTCATGGGTGTCAAGGTTTTCTAGCATCCGTTAAGGACACATCTTTGGAGAGTCCTAACATTGAAAATCTTTCCGTTGTTTGTGAATTCTCGACGTTTTCGATGAACTCCCCGGACTTCCTCCATTTCGAGAAGTTGAGTTTAGCATTGAGTTAATCCACGGTGCTAAACCGATTTGAAAGCTCCGTATCGTATGGCACTGTAGAACTGAAGGAGTTGAAGGAACAAGTGCAAGAGATGATAGATAATGGATTCATTCGACCTAGTGTTTCTCCATAGGGTGCACTGTGTTGTTTGTGAAGAAGAAGGATGGAAGTATGCGTCTATGTATCGACTACCGTGAGCTCAACCGTATTACTATTCGAACCGTTATCCTCCCACGCATAGGCGATTTGTTTGATCAAGCGCAAGGAGCTAAGTTCTTTTCTAAGATTGATCGAGGTGCGGTTATCATCAACTACGTGTGAAGGAGCAAGATGTTCCTAAGACCGCGTTTCGTGCGGATATGGTCATTATGAGTTTCTCGTTATGCCTTTTGGTTTGACGAATGCGCTCTTTGTGTTTATGGATCCGATGAATCGTGTTTTCCATGAGTTTCTCGACAAGTTTGTTATTGTTTTCATCGACGACATCTTAGTTTACTCTAAGTCGAAGAGGAACATGAGCAACATCTCCGGATAGTGTTGGAGATTACGAGGAAGAAGAAGTTGTATGCCAAATTCTCGAAGTGTGAATTTTGGTTAAGACAAGTTGCTTTCCTTGGTCATATCGTGTCGGTGATGGTATAACCATGGATCCGTCTAAGGTTGAGGCTATCACTAAGTGGCCAAGACCTCACGATGTTGATCGAGGGAGTTTTCTAGGACTTCTTTGGATATTATCGACGTTTTGTGGAGGGTTTCTCTCGTTTAGCTTTGCCGTTAACCCAATTGATGAGGAAAGGTGAAAAGTTCGTGTGGACGGATGAAAGAGAAAAGAGTTTTGAAGAGTTGAAAGCGGAGATTGGTTTCCGCTCCTATTTTGACTCTTCCATCCGGTTCGGAGGATATCAAATCTATAGCGATGCATCTAAGAAGGATTGGGTGTGTCTTGATGCAACATGGTAAGGTCATAGCTTATGCTTCAAGACAATGAAACCTTATGAGGAGAATTACCCAACTCATGACCTTGAGTTAGGCTGGCTGTGGTGTTCGCATTGAAGATCCGGAGACATTACTTGTATGGGGAGGCGTGTGATATTTTCACCGACCATAAGAGTCTCAAGTATATTTTCACTCAAAAGGAACTCAATATGAGACAAAGAAGATGGTTAGAACTTTAAGGATTATGACACTAACATTGATTACCATCTGGTAAGGCTAATGTATTCTTGTGCGACTTAGCCAGGAAATCGGTATGATTGCAAATATCGAGATTGAGCCTAAGATTATTCGTGACTTAGAACGTTTGGATGTTGAGTTGTGCGTCGAGGTTTTGGTGGATCTTGGGCTAGTATGAAGGTGGAGTCGAACCTTATACCGCAAATTAAGGAAGCTCGGAAAGATGACGGCGTGTGGGCCGTGGCTCGAGAATGTTGAAGAAGGTAAGCAGACGGAGTTTAAGGTTGATAACGACGGAATAGTATGGTATGAAGATAGGCTTTGCGTTCCCAATGATCGGTGCCATTGAGAAAGTTATGATGAAGCTCATAGTTCTCCTTTCACTATTCATCCCGGTTCTACCAAGATGTATAGGGATTTGAAACGATATTTACGGTGGAGCGGCATGAAACAAGATGTAGCGACATTTGTATCGAAGTGTATGATTTGTCGACAAGTGAAGATCGAACATCAAAGAGCTAGTGGATTGTTACAACCATTGGATATTCCGACATGGAAGTGGGATAAGATATCTATGGATTTTGTGGTGGACTACCTCTTACTAAGAAGAAGCATGATGCGATTTGGGTGGTTGTTGATCGACTAACCAAATCGCTCATTTCTTACCAATCGGAAGGATTATGGTATTGGCGATTAGCGTAGATTTTTCAAGAAGAGATAGTTAGACGCATGGTACTCCGACGGCTATTGTGTCGATAGGGATCCGCTTTACTTCTCGTTTGGAAAGGTTTGCAGAAAGCTTGGGGTACTCGACTTAATTTTAGTACGGCATTTCATCCTCAAACGGATGGCGGTCGAGAGGACCATTCGGACTTTAGAGGATATGCTAAGGGCTTGTGCTTTGGAATGGATGGGCGGTGGGATGAGTATTTGTGTTTGGTAGAGTTTGCATACAACAACAGTTGGCATGCTAGCATTAAGCAAGACCGTTTGAACTTCTATGGAAGGAAATGTAGATCACCTACTTGTTGGGATGAAGTAGGTGAACGTCTAATTGAAGGACCGGAAATGATTGAGATCACTAATGAGAAAGTAGCTGTTGCTAGAGAGAAGTTGAAGGAGGCTAGGTCTCGTCAGAAAAGTTATGCCGACAAGCATCGTCGTGATTTAGAATTTCGTGTTGGTGATCGGGTATTTTTGAAAGTATCGCCGTTTAGAGGTGTGAAACGTTTTGGAATCAAGGGCAAGCTTAGTCCTCGATTCATTGGTCCGTTTGAAATTCTGGAACGTATAGGAGAAGTTTCGTATCGATTGGCACTTCCGCCTCAGTTATCGCATGTTCATGATGTGTTTCATGTATCTCTCCTTAGAGGATACAATTATCATCCATTACACGTTGCTTCGTATCCGTTTGATCAGATTCGATCCGATATGTCTTTGCCTGAAGAACCAGAAGCTATTTTGGAAAGACAAGAAAGAGTCATGAGAAGTAAAGTCATTCCGTTCGTTAAGATTCTTTGGAAAAATCACCCAGAGCGTGAGGCTACTTGGGAGACCGAAGAGTCAATGCGAGCTAGTTATCCTCATTTCTTTGAATAGTTCGGTATGTTCTCGTTTCGTTATCGTGTTTGTTTCGTTTCATTTCAATTTTCGAGGACGAAAATTTTTTTAGAGGGAAGAGTTGTAAAACCGAAAATCAAACTTATCTAAAGACGAAAATACCCTTGGAACCAAGAATAATAAAATACGTTTATAATAAAGTACTGAAATTAAAAACCTAATAAATAAAAACTTAACGAATATAATTTCGTGGATGACTTTGGTACGACGAAGGACGTATATGTTTTGCTAATAAGTTGGGCCGTTTGGTTGTTTATGGACTCGTGTCATTTGTTTTGTTTTTGCGCCAAGCCGAGGACAAGAGAAGCCCAACGAGGGGCGTTTGTTTGGTGTCGTGGGATCAAAGGGCCGAAGCCCATAGGGGTGTTTGTTTGTGACCGGTTGGACCCAAACCAACCCAAACCCAAACACTTTCCTAATCGAACTCAAATTCTATAACTATAAATATAACACATAATCATTTAATTGGAACCCTAGTTTTGCCTCTCCTTTTCTTTTTCTTTTGTTCGGCCGAGAGCTTCCCAACACACCTTGGTGTCGATTTTTCTTGTTCAAGTGAAGGTATAACGTTTATTCATCTTCCTTTAACATACCTTGCATGTATATGTCGAGATATAATTGATTTGTCGCGTTTCTTTTCTTTTGTTTTGGGGCCGAGAGGTAGTAATCAAGAAAAACAAGAAACCCTAATTTATTTAACCTTGTAATTAATAAGGAACGTGTATAGTGATAAGTAATATTGAATCGGGTCACGTATATGTTGAGTTAAGGTGAGCCGAGACATGCATGAGGTGAGACGAGGCATGCATGAGTTTTCGAATGAGGTTTAAAACATGTAACTTGAATATGTAACGTTTAGATGAGCTAGGACTTGGATAAAACATGCTAGCCGAAACCCTAGGTGAACTAAATAAGTGTACATGAGATTTAGACATGTAATTAATAAGTAAAGGTTACGTAAATATAAAACCCTAGTTTTATGAGTAAAGCGTATGAAGTATACTAAACCCTAATAATGTATGTTCACATGAAATCATAAACGTGTATGATAAGGGTAAACGTAAAGAAGGTTATTAATTACGTATTAGGTTAAGTGGAGAACTATTAAGACGTAACATGTAAAATGAATACATATTAATGAGATATTAAAGAGTAAGAAACCCTAGAACATAAATGAGAGTATATTAGGGTTTGAACTAAATATAGTAAGTGTTATTTCATGTGTGAGTTATAACGTATAAACTATTTTCTCATATAACCTAGACTTTAATAAATGATATAACAAACCCTAATCTACAACATTGATTATAAAATACTTAAGACTTATTAATAAAACCCTAAAGTATAAAGATTACTAATTATGAATACTAAATGTTAAAAGATCATTTTGACGAGTATGGAATCATTAATAACTTGGGCGACCGTTAATGTCTATAGGTTACGTGAAGAGGAGTAATCCTTTGTTTTCGTCTTTACGCTTTTCGATCTTTGCATTGGAATAAGGTGCGAGATATTACGACCTTTTCGGTAAAGGTTTCTCTTAATGTTTTCTTTCGTATTAGGTTTTCCTAAGCCTTTGCTATGAATCCCAATCGATTTGTTTGAGCTATTGCTTATCCGAACTTTGATTTACGAATTATGAAACATCCGATTTTGAACTATCGATATGAAAACTATGATTTTGGAAATATGAATGATTTTCCGATAAATATGATGCGTGTCGGTTATGACATTCGATTTGACCTAAGATAGTTTGACACCCGAGCCAAATATTTCACTAGTCATGGGGGTTCCATGTCCGTATCGATGATGCACCTCCGATATGACTCTAGGCGAGAGTGATGTTCGCCACGTCTCGGATGGTGAAGCATATTTTTGAATATGTAGGAAGGGCGTATGGATGCATCCTAGATCATTATCCGTTATATGTTATATGTTATCGATGATTGATCTTTGCGCGCGTGCACGCCCTTCATAACTCGTAGGTCTCCCTACAAAAATGTTGCCTTGTGTGAATATGAATGTGATCCGATATAAGTTCGGGCTCGTGGTAGTTGACTATAAATATCTTTTGAAATTATGATTTATGCTTTGAAAATGATAAAGATTTTGTATTGCTCATTCACTTTATTTCATATCCGTTATCGTTTAGTTTAGCTTTTGCTTTTCATATCATTCACTTTGGGCTTTTGAAGCTCAATGCACTTTTCTTTTCTTCATGGCGGTATCTAAGCATTGGAAGCTGGGTATTGCTTTGGGATGAGTGCTTGAGTGGACTTACCTTAGAGATTTAGCTTTGATTTCTTATGATACCATTTAGACTTATTTATTTCGGATATTATGTTTGAAGTTTATTATGCTTCCGCTGGGACCTATGTATTGAAGTCTTATGACTTGGATTATTTTCCGCATTTATGTTAAGACTTTCTTTTGGTTATGAATGTTTTGCTTTGATATGACACCATTACTTGTGATTCCTTTACCCTTGGCGGGTCGGGGCGTTACAGCTTATGACAAAATGCAGCATGATACATTTTTATTTTTGCTTGAAGCCCCTTGCTTGAAGCCCCGTAACTGGATTGGAGTTTCTTCTTTCCGACCTTAACTATTTGCCCCAGTTCTCACTAATTTTGTCAACATGAAACAATATGGTTAGTTGTTACTATGCACATATAAAGCCATAATTTAGTTTATGGATTCACACGCTTTCTTACTATTGTAGAATTACCAGTGAAATTGGTCAAGATACGTTCTCTATTGGCTTTTGCTACGACAAATGATAAGGTGTTGATGGCATTAAATACCAACCTTCCAAGTGAGATTGGCTTATGTGAATCATCATGTGATTCAAGGGATCCGAGTCATGGTTTGTTTGGGATAAAATTGGTCATATTGTCGCGAATTATCATGTGATTCGAGTGCGCCGATCCGTGATGGTTGAGTTTTTCCGTTTACCCTTCCCTACGGAGTATGTCATTGACATTTAAGAGGTAATTTAACTTTCAAGTTACTTCAAAAGAAATAATATGTTTGGAGACATGTAAATCAACAATAGAGCCGTAAATAAGTAATAGATGCCTCTCATAATAAGTATTTTTTAAAAGGAATTACCATTCCTTATTGTTATTATTATTAGACGATGATATTGTATCGAGTAGTCCACTTAGTAGAGTTCAACAAAAAGCTAATCTATTAATGCTAAGAGATAAGAGAGAACTTGGATACACGATGCTTCAACAGCCGGACCACGCGAGGCAGAAGCTGCTTCTAATGAACAAGCCTGGACCAAGAGTTGTTAAGGGAGCTAAAGAAAATGGATACACAAGCATTCATGGTTCTGAATCGGTCTCGGGCTACGCTAATGTTCCTACAAAGTCCACTTATACGCTAATGGTTTTGCATGAACAGATAAATGAGCCAACCTTAAAGCTTCCAGCTAAACCTCCTCATAAGAAGCGTGCATTTCATATAAGTCAAACAGTACGGGACTTTATATTACCTTAACAATCCGACTGATAAGAGAAAGGCCATAACTTGGAAGGCTTGTTCCTTCATCATAAGTGCAAATGATCTTTATCCATTATAAATATATGTTTACATGGATTTATATTCAAATATCATGCAATATTTATAGGAAATTAATATTGTGAAGGATCAGCATTTTAAGGAATGAGCTACAATTTTAGTAAGGTATCTTAAAGGTCGGTTAAACGGACTTCCTATCTCACCCGTTGATTGGAGCATTCGCGTCCGATACTAACCTTGGACACACTATTGGACAATTTCCAGCTTCTCTATCATCTATACAATTGTAAGTGTGATTTGAATTACTAAAGTTATTGTTAATTATTTGTACTAGAGATACTATACAATTAAAATAGACCATTTTTAGTTAATCTGGTCAAAACTTCAAGGATATTAACATTAGTAGCTAGGTGGTCAAGTAAATGTGATTGATCGAATGGGATTTTGTTTTGGGATCGACAATAAAGTTAAAAATGACAATCAAATGAGAATATTCAAGAATATAACTCTAGATCGAGCTTCTTTAAAGGATTGAATGATTAGAAACACTTTAAATAGATGTGAACATGATTTTTTCATGGCTTCTGTTTTACTTCGTAGATTTTTGGAGTAAATGGTTAAAGATATCATAACGTAATTGATGGTACTATATCTATCGCTGGAGTATATGTACCCGACTCTTCTTTGTGTCTGGAACCAACTCGACGGTAATATATTGATCTATCGAAACGGGTTGTTATTGGATTTGGTGAAGGGAGCATTAAGGTGAAAATTGGTCATGAGGAGCGTGTAGTTAGCATGGATAATAGCAGAAAAACTTTGTAGTCTAAACATAATGAGATTCAACAAATCAAGAGTGTGCAGTGGGAGTTAGTAATGAAGTTTGCATCTAAATCTTCTACAAAAAATAAATTAAAATTAAAAAATGTGTCTTTCTTGTCTCTTCTATATTGATGACATTTTCCCCCCATTTCTTCTCAGGTTTCTTTCTGATAAAGAAAGACCCCTTTAGCAGTCAAAGATATGAAAACGTGTGATATGTACCCACAAGTAAGTTGTTAGCTTCCTCTAAAGTTTGGAAATTCAAACTAAAGAAAAAGATACACCAAGTTAAAGATTAAGTTATCATGGCCATGGTCATGATTGAGCTCCCATGTATACATCACACCGAAAGGCATTTTTGTAGCTGCACAAGAACTAATCAAACTTGGAATGATGCAACATGTGTAGTTACAGACTTACACGAGGTCAACTCTCCTATTTTCTATCTTAACATATTTTAGTTGTGTCAATCGACAAGCTCGAGACCCATTTACATGGGGTTGGTTGGTTTAGGTTGTGTTTCATTTAAAACGGGTATAGATAGAATAGTTAATAGGGATCATTATAATCCAAGATGAAAAATTACAACCCGAGATGTCTAATTGAAAATTAGATACATTTCTTGAAATCTTTGTTTTGTATGGCATGTGGTATGTAGGATTAAAGGGTGTTTGGTTTAACTTATTTGGTTGGATTTTAACAATATTTAACAATTGGATAATCTTATGAGCTTATTAAAAGGGGGTTTAGATTAGTGATGATTGTTTTCAAGGGTGTTTGGGTATTTAAGCTACACTAATTTAATGACTTAATTGTTGTATTATTTACTTTTGAACCACAAATTAATCAAACAATTGCAAATCAAGAACACATTATTTTTACAAGAAACTACAGATTATCTTAGTAATTAGCTAAAAAAACCCATAAAACCCGTTTGGAGTTAGACTAAAAAGTACCTGGTAATAGACTTAGTGGGTATATGTGTTGTGTTGTGTGTATCTGTATCTATGTTTTACAACAAAAAATAAAAAATAAAAAATAACCAACGTGTATGTGCAAGTTTTTGGAAGTTGTTATCCATACTAGCAAGTAGTGTTTTCAATGACTCAGTGACAAGCAATGAAATTTACGACCCATTTACTTATAAGTAGTTCTTGCGTTGTGTTTTTTTTTCTAAAACAAGTCAAATAACAAAGTTAGGGTAAAGGGGAACAGGTTTGGCCAAACATGTTGAACGCCACACACAAGTCTATGAGTTTATGCTTAGGATAATAAAAGGGGTGGAAAACGAGGAAGCGATATCAGAAGTTTAATGTTGGTCAAGAGATTCGACTCAGTTGAAATGAATGCCTTCAAGAATGGGAGACATGTGTAGAAAATGCTTTTTAGATTGATAAATAGATGGGTGTCTTTCTTTACTAAGATAATCATGTTTAGTGGGATTTCTTTAGCGTATTTTGAGTTTAAATCATATACTCTGTTGTTACAAAGAACTATGTTGTAAACTTAGTTTAAAATAGCTTAATAAATTAAAGTATTGTCAAACTATACTTATATTCTCGGTCAGAGAGACGATAATATTTTAAAAAGTATATAAATAGATCACTTATTCTAAACTAAAAAGTAAAAAACATAAACAAATTGCAATTGTAAATTGTTTTTGTCAAATTGTTTAATAATTAATAACAATAAACTATTTTCATGTTTAACGCATTAAGAAACAAGTCCTACTTAACTAATTCCTTACAAGGAACTTTATAAGTCATGCCCACCCACTGGGCGGGTTTTGAAACCACAATATTATACTAAAACAATATACATATTCGGTTTCTTCCTTTTTTAAGAAAAATTAAATATACCGTCATCTCACGGAGAAAGGTAGACCAACGATATTGGGATGTTTTTCCGGTCGAAAAACACAACCGAGAAATGCAGCCACAAATAATGTAAGCAAACACTTAAAATAAGTATATCTAAAACATAGATGTAATGATTGATTTTAGATACCATAAAAATTACAAATACTTACAATGTAATTGAAATATGCATTATGTGTAACGTAGCTAGGAAAAACAATGAAACTAATGGTTACAGATTACATGCAACTCATGCATCCATCAATGTTTAATCAAGAAAACTAATGGTTAGAAAAACAATAAAAATAAGTATGCAAGAAAAACTCCTAAAGATAAGTATGCAAGAAAAACCCTAAAGATCATAATAAACTGTTAGGAAAAACAATGAAACTAATGGTTACAGATTACATGCATCTGTCAATGTTTAATCAAGAAAAACTAATGGTTAGAAAAAACAATAAAAATAAGTATGCAAGAAAAACTCCTAAAGATAAGTATGCAAGAAAAACTCCTAAAGATCATAATAAACTGTTACCAACTACCCGTGTTTAATCACATGTTTACACGTGCGTACTAACAAAACTGAATGGGAAAAAATTATACGAGCCCGATTGTGTCTTAAGCGGTTGTTATTCTTACGTCGAAAACTTTATCAAATATCGACATTTCATCCACACTTTAAAAAGGCAATTTACTAAAATTGGAAAAAAAATGATATAATACCCGCAATATATTCAAATGATACTCACAAGTAGCCGACATAGTGTGCTTTTTATATATTCGATTTCATGGTGAGCTTTCATGCATACATCTAATCTTTTATTGAGTGAGCTGTCTATATATTAGTAAGTGATTGTGTCTCTTTTTTTCAAAACCTACATAATTTTATGTTCGCTTATTTTGCGTAACTATGGTGGAGGCTTTTGGTGAGGTTTGGTAGGATAAAAACAAAGCACGTCTCTTTTTCTAAACCCTAATGATCTTATGTTGGTTTTGTAGTTGAAGAACTATGGTGGACGCTTAGTGTGGTTTGGCTTGGAAAAAACAATGGTATGTCTCTTTTCCTCAAAACCCTAATGATATGTTGATTATGTTAGAGTTGATATCATAGCTAAGGGATTGGGCATTTAGGATTCATGTAACTTGTGCATTACTATATGACAAAACACCAAAGATGCCGTGAACTCGCACGCTCATAAGGTAGTTGAACCATGGCGAGCTCAAGTATTGCGAGTAGCCACAAAATAATCATGTGTATCATCACGTTAAATATGGAGGTTTTTAAAGGAGGTGAATGTGAACATAGAGCCTAAGTGTAGTTTAATGGGTTAAGGAGTGTAATTTATTAGGTTATTGGCATTTAATTTTTATAGGACATAAACCAAAGTAAAGAAAAAGTTCGAACCCAACTACCGAACAAAATTATGAGAAAGAGATATGAAACATGTATTTGGGATATATCATTAAGGGCTTGAGATTAACAATCATAAGATACAGATACAATAAATTATCTAATAACCATTCTTTTTGTTGAGTTCATTATTCATTATATAAGTATATTATAAAATTTATTCTCATGCCTTTGCCTTTGCCCGTTAGGAAAGTAAATTATGTAGATAAAAATTAATAAAAGAACTAACTTATAAAAATAAAAAATATATATATATATATATATATATATATATATATATATATATATATATATATATATATATATATATATATATATATATATATATATATATATATATATATATATATATATATATATATATATATATATATATATATATATATATATATATATATTATGGTAACCATTAAGTCATACCCGTCCATCGGACGGGTTTTGACACTAGTATATATATATATATATATATATATATATATATATATATATATATATATATATATATATATATATATATATATATATATATATATATATATATATATATATATATATATATATATATATAGGAAGGGATCCGTAAGAAGAATAAGAAGAATTTCTAGCCACATATTTCAAATAAGGAGAGATTTTCAGGGAGATCATCTATTTTAATAGGTGCATCTAAAATGTATGGTTGTGGTTTCTTCTTATCATTCTTATTTTAATTTTTATTCTTATTTGATCCTAATATATATATATATATATATATATATATATATATATATATATATATATATATATATATATATATATATATATATATATATAATATATTATGAATAGCGAATATGAATAGCCAAGAATTCAAATAGGCGGTTGATAAAGGAATCCTTGATCATAATTTTCAGTATGAATACTATGCCCAACCTTAGGCTAGCCCCAATAAGGGGTAATCGCCTATCGATCGAGGAGGTCGGCGATCGATTACTACTCGATCGAGTTGCTGTGTGCCTTGTCGATCGTTTGCATGTTTACACAAATCAATCGGTTGGCGATCGAGACAAACCATGTTACTGCTTAAAGGTTTACGTTGCAATCCAAACAAAAAAACATAACCATTTGAGAATAAAATTAAAAAAAAAAAAAAAAAAAAAAAAAAAAAAAAAAAAAAAACTAGAACCACCCTATAAATACACAACATACTTACACACTAAACTCACAAATCTCACAATCCTCTCTATCAAAAATCTCACAATCCTCTCTATCAAAAATGTCTAAAAAAACACCACAAACCAAAGGCCGAAAATCCCGTTTGGCAAACGCCCAGCATATTTTAACACCGGATCCGAATTTCCGGTTAACCGGTGTCTCACCAAGAATCAATTTCCAACCCCCTGCTTTCGAATATCAATCCCAACAAGCTCCACAACAACAAGCTAACAATCCATTTTTTATGAATCGTCCATTTGTTCCACCGCATCAAAACATCCAACAACAACAACAACAACAACAACAACAAAGCCATTCCCGTCGAAGCAACCAATCTATGTATTGGTCACCCGAATCTGTGTACCGTCTAACAATGGATTCATCAATGTTTTCATATTCAAATTATCAAGAATATTCTCGGGTTAACAGTATCAATCTTGAGGGTTTTGATTTCGATGACCAATTATACAACAATCCTAATTTTTATGCTGGAACCGGATCGGGTTATCCGGCTCAAGAGTATCACGGTTCGGGTACCGGTTCGGCTCATGGATCGTATCACGATTCGGTTAACCTTGATGACGTAGAAGAAGAAGAATGTCGAGAAGAGACGTCACCGGTCAAACCAAAGAAACGAGCTACTAAGGCGAAGAAGAAGGTTGTCGAGAAAGAAGCCAAGAATGATTCGTCGCTTTGGTCAAAAGAAGAAGAGATCGCCTTGTGCAACGCTTGGTGTGATATATCCGAGAATAGTGTATCGAAACAACCAAAATGCTAAAGGATTTTGGCGGAAAGTCATTGCATACTTTGAGAAGGAGGTTGGTTCGGAAAGAACGCACAACTCTATCATTACAAAGTGGAAAAATATGATTCGTCCTAGAGTTGGTCAATTTGTGCCATTTACAACAATGCTCTCGTGAATTACGGAGTGGTGAGAATGACCTCACTGTTTATACACGAGCGTGTGATGAATACCAACTAGTGTGTGGTCATCCGCTTGTTTTGGAGCATTGTTGGAAGATTTTGAGGACCATTCGCTTGGAAGGATAATGAGATGCCGCCTTTTAAGCCAAGATGAGGGTCGTAAAAAAGCAAGGACTTCAACCGACCGGATGTGCACTCGGATGTGCTCGCTAAACCGGTTAGTCGTGATGCGCAAAGAAGAATAAAAGAAATCTTCGGAGTTATCGAAAGCTACCTACATGGAAGGTGTTGCGAGAAATGGGGCAAGATCAAGTCCAAGGCATTCGGCGGAAGAAGGAGGTGGCGGACCGCACTATGATTTGAAGAAGAAAGAGCTAGAACAACGGCAAATCGAGTTGGAGATGGAGCAAAAGAGAGAAGAAAGGAAGACAAAAATTGGCACTAGAAGAACGAAAACTTGAATTTGAGCGACAAAAGAAATATGATGTAGATCTCATGTTCTATTGCACGCCAATCGATGAAACTTTGCCCGAATAGAACGACAAACAATGCAGAAACTCAAAGAGGCGATCAAGGCACGCCACAACCTAGATTTTAATAAGTGTTGTAATGTTTTAATAAGTTTCGTAATGTTTTAATTTTATTTGAATTATTATGTAACGTTTTAATTATTAATGAAATTTTATTTTGTGTTAAATTTTTTTTTTTTTTTAAATAAAAATGAACTTGGTCGCCTTACCTGGGGCACCTAATCGCTCAAGGTCATTTGGAGAGAGAAAGTCGACGCGGGGAAAATGAGGGGGATTGAATCCCCCTACTAGGGCAGCCTTAAACTTGTGATTGGTAGTAAAACACCGATTCTCTTGATGAGACAGAATTCTATCTGAATAGATTTCTTGAGATGCTTTTTTAGACTATTTTCCTTCTAAAAAAACAACAAAAACAACCCTTAAAAGTAAATAGCTTAACAAATTAGTTATAATCTAACTTTCGTAAATATTAAAACATCCTTTAAAGTCTAATATACTAAATAAGGCTCAATTTCACATTGATAAATGCTACAACCACCCTCTTAAATAATATACAAACAAGTTAGTCTCAATCTTACTTTTTTTTTACCAATTTAATATCAATCTTACTTTGATAAATAACGAAAACACCCCTAAAGTTTAATATAGTGAAAAGAAAAAAATTAGTCTTAACATCAATACACTTTATATTTTAACACACGTTTAGCATAATAACAAATTAACTCTCAAACCCGAGAAACTATATATTTTACATCATTGTCTCTATTATTGTTAACACATTTATTTGAAAAACATATTATTATTATTATTATTATTATTATTATTATTATTATTATTATTATTATTATTATTATTATTATTATTTTGATGCAAAAGATGAAATTATATTATCATTTCAAAACATTTACATCATAAACATGACAGCTGAAATTGGACACGCCCCAATTCAGACATAACAATGTAATTACATATCTAATATCTGCTAAAGCTTATCAGATATCAGACAAACACATACAAACTAGAGTACATAATATGAAACAACCATTCTGCACAACACAACTTCTCAAACTGGAAATTCACTTTTTAATGCACCATAGCCATCCAACTACATTTCCATATCGCCTTTCCACCAAGTCTATTCATCCAGCATCCACAACAGACAAGATAGAATAGGTGTATAGCTTCATTGGGAACCCATACCCATCCATGGAGGAGCTCTTTCAAACAACCTACATTTCCCTTTCTAAAACGGCTTCAATATTTTGGAAACACTCACCCTTCATGATGACCAACCATTACCTCCTTGATGATATATTGGGTGGACCAAAAATGATCATCTTAAATTCCTTTTTATTCCACCTATCATATACCATCTCTCCTCCATTTACCCTTCACAGTGAAAAACCCTTCTTTATGGTACATTCCAACTGATATAGACCTCCTACTTAGCCAAACAAGATTGCCCAACTCCCTCCCTAGGCCAAATTGGAACAATCAAGAGGTTATCATAGGTACAGCCTACTGAAGGAACTTCAAGGTACAAAGTGTCTTTGACCTAATTATAAAACAACATCCGCAATTAACAAGAATTGTTGTCGCTATACGATACCCAAAAGTCCTTTTATTATTATTATTATTATTATTATTATTATTATTATTATTATTATTATTATTGTTATTATTTTTAGCTACAAACAAATAATTTGCACCTGCGGGTGCGGGACATAATATCTTGTTATAATAATTTACTTTACTCACATTAGGACCGTAGCACATAAAGATAATTATGCGGGTTTTTGTTAAAACTCTTTTGTAGTTTAAACACAATATTAGTTCATGGCGTCTATTCTAATTACGATGTTGTTGATAAATGTTGGCATTTTCAAGTGACCTATGGGACGACCTTAATTAACCTTAGGCTGCACACAATGGGGAGGTGAACCGAAGAGGTCGACCGACCAATTCATTCGGTTGTTCCATTGTGGAACTTCGGTTGGGCTCGGTTGGTTGTGGTGAATTTGACAAACTAGTTCGTTGATTCAACCGAATGAAATGCACACATAAATTCAATTTTTTGACCGTTTAATATTAAAAAAATAATAATAATAAAAAAATAATAAAAATAAATTTAAAAAACTTTACCACTTTTACATCCTATAAATACTAACTCAAACACACTTCAAAACACACAATTTCAAACACAATTCAAAGATCAAACTACTTCTCAACACAAGATTTATTATGGCTTGCCGCCTCGCGCATTCCGCTGAGGATATGCAAATGTACGCTCAAAATCAATGCAATAACGACGACGAGGCTCGAAAAATGCTATTATAAGCGCCATCAACTGCTTTGAGCAGCAAAGCGGAGAAGCAACAAATGAGAAAACTACAAGAGTTGCAACGACATTACCGAACGAAAAACACCGATCGACAAATTTTTATGGATGAAGCCCACAAAGACGATTTAGATTGTCGACAAGTTGTGGCGGTGTGTTCAAATGGTATTGAACAACATCAGACCAAAATCAATTGGTGCTATCGGAGAACAAAACGATGGTGCAAGTGCATCAACATCGACCGCCACTTTGTTGGGAATCTCCGCTAGACCAGAAGCTTTACCGCATCGAGGAATTTGGTTATATATCTCCTCGTATGATCTCGCATGCGGGAGTATTCAGATTAGGATTTAGGATTTAAGATTTATGATTTATGATTTCAGATCGCTTTTATTTTAAATGTAATGTTTTTATTTAGTATTGTAACATTTTTATTTTTAATGAATTTTAAATTTGTTGTTAAAAATATTTGAAAAAAATAATAATAAAAAAATAAAAATAAATCTCGTGTCACCACCGTAATTTCTTGGTACGGTCGAAGAGAAAACCCGATGTATACTGGTTAATTCGGTGCTACCACCGCGACCAAATTTTTATACACCTTTGTTATTAGTTGGGTGCCTCATTTTTACTTCTATTCTTGTCGAATTCACTTTTATATATCTTTCTATATTGAGATAGTCATAGTAAATTTACGTGCCTCATTTTTAGTAAAGTTGCATAAAGGAGAAGCTACAACAAAATTTACGAGTTTATAATTTTGTCTTCTGCTTTGTGGTTGCTTCCAGGAAAATGTAGGCACACGTTTTAGTTTTGAGTGTTGGGTCAAGTTTTAATACGCAACCAACAGCATTTACTGACTCTTCGTACTATAAGAATTACCCAATTGTATCTCATCATAACACGACTCTTTATCCTAAATTTCTAACCAAAATGTTGTCAACCAATGAATCCAAAATCGCCATGGCAAAAACAGTAGTCTCAACTGTTGGATCCGTCGCTGCATGGCTGTAATGGTAGCTCGCAGCATGGCTCGCGATTACTTACCTCCTGAATTCCAAGACTACCTTTATTTTGGCTTCCGCGGTTTCATCAACAAGTTTTCAACACATATGACCATGGTGATATACGAAAATGAAGGATTTCGTGACAACGAATTGAAATTTACAATGCCACACAAATCTACCTCGAGACTCGACTATCTACTGGCATCCACCGTATGAAAGTTAGTAAAACTCTTAATGAGAACAAGATTAACACTGCTATGGAAATCAATGAAGAGTTTACTGATATTTACAACGGAGTTAAATTCAAGTGGTGTTTGGTTTCTAAGAAGGAGCCAACTAGAGAATATCACATAGGCGACGTATCTAGAACCGATCAACGATCGTTAGAGCTCACATTTCATCGAAAACACAAAGATCTAGCGATGAATGACTACTTACCATTTATACTTAACTACTCGAAAACAAAGAAACAACAAGAAAAAACCGTAAGGCTATTCACTGTTGATACAAGTAACATATATTCTAGGTATACATCCTGGAGGTCCGTTAATCTAGACCATCTGTCCAACTTCACGACGCTAGCGATGGATCCTGATGTCAAAGAGAAGGTGATGAAGGATCTGGATAGGTTTGTAGCGAGGAGAGAATATTATCGAAAAGTTGGAAAGGCGTGGAAGAGAGGTTATTTGTTGTACGGTCCACCTGGGACTGGAAAATCAAGTTTGATCGCGGCCATTGCGAATTATTTGAACTTTGATGTATACGATTTGGAGTTGACAGACATTAAATCAAACTTCGAGTTGAGAAGGTTGTTGGTGTCAACAGCGAACAGGTCGATACTCGTTGTTGAGGACATTGATTGCTCGGTGCAGTTGCATGATCGGGATACCGTTGAAGAGGCTAAAGCTTCGGCTCGGAAAAAGGAGGGCGAGGTAACGACGATGAGGCTGCTCCCAAGGTTAGCATTTACCTCCTTATTTATTTTATTTTTTTTTTTTGTTATTATTTTTTTTTTCTATTTTTTTTTCACTTTTTAACGTATATCAATTAGTTCGTACCTTTTAACATTATTTGTGTCCTATTCACGTTTAAGTTTATAGATCTGATCTCGGATCATACATGCTCGCGTTTTAGTTATAAACGAATATGAAACCCGCGACGCAGCGGTATTGCTTTGTAGACGTGAATTTGAACCGACGAACGACCGGAAAATTTGTTTGTCTATTTATTTGGCTAGTCCTCGAAGGACCTACGTTGCAGACACAATTCAAAACTTAGGGACTATTTTTCGTGGTACTGAAGGACTTACTTGCAAGAGACACTTAAACCTTGCAGTATTATTTTTGCCAAATTGCTATAGATAGCAATTAATGCTACAAACTTTATTTGGTTGAAGGACCTACTTGCAAATACAATTCAAACCCAGGGACTATTTTCTTGGCTACAAAAGACTTACTAGAATCGACACTTAAACCCAGGACTATTTTTGCCAAATTGCTATAGATAGCAATTAATTCTACATGACTTACTTCAGAACGACACTTAAACCTTAAGGACTATTTTTGCCAAATTGCTATAGATAGCAATTAACGCCATACGTAAACTTACTTCAAACGACACTTAAACCTGGAGACTATTTTCGCTAACTCATGAAAGTTAAGAATTAACGTTGCAAAACTTGTCTCGCTCTATAGAATATATAGATAATAGCTACATGCATTTGACTAGCAATTCGTGGCTATCATGTGGGTAAATTATTATACGGAGCATATCATTTTAACAGCTTCGGGTAGGTAAAAATGTGAAATTGTCATAATTTCATTGTAAGGTTAAAATTGTCTTTATACCGAAATAGGATACTAAACTTAAATTTAAACCAGCTTAGTTATTATTAAAATAGTACGACTAGTTAATAGAAATGATAACGGAGAATTTATAGCGAGATTAATTCTAATGTGTTGTTCAGATTACATTATCGGGATTTTTAAATTTCATCGACGGATTATGGTCGAGTTGTGGCGACGAAAAAATCATCATATTCACCACAAACAGAAAAGACAAGCTTGATCCAGCACTTCTTCGTCCTGGTCGTATGGACTTTCACATTCACATGTCATATTGTACTCCAAGTGGATTCCATTTGCTAGCCTCCAACTATCATAATCTCACACAACACAATCTTTTTGAAGAAATTGAGAATTTGATCCGCAAGGTTGAAATCACCCCAGCTGAAGTAGCAGAGCAACTACTCAAGGATGATAACCCGGATATTGCGCTTTGTGGCCTTATTGATTTTTTGAGGTGAAGAAGAAGAGAATGAAGAAGCCAAAATAAAAGCAAAGGAAGAAGAAGAACGACTTATGAAAGGAAAGGAAAAATGCAACAAGATAAATTAGCTGTGAAAGAAAACGAAAAAAAGCAAGAAAGCGATGATAATTAATTTACCAATTAAGAAGTTTCATGTTCATTGGCTAAAGTCAGTTTAATTTAATTAACGTGAAATCATTTGGTTTGATGTTACTTCAGCTTGTAAGTTTTAGTATAATCTTTAATACTCGTAACTTTAAATATTCACAAAATGTGACACTTACATCATCATCTACATTATAAAGATTTGAGATTTTCCTATAAAAGTTGCTTAAAATTTTAAGACAAAAACATTACTATAAAAGAAAAGTAGAAAATTAATGTAAAATATGAAAATTTAAGTCTCATTAAAATTATATGTGAATCCTTTCAATAATGATACATTTTAATTAACTATTTATAAGAAAAGCTCACTATACTTAAAACCACAAATTTAATGCTAAAATTTGAAAAATAAAATTGTTACCATTTACACTATTAATAAATTTAAACGTTTTACTTTTGAAAAACATATCACTACTTTATAATATTTGGGACATACTAAATAAGGAAGTTTAAAATGAAAAACATTTGATAGCCACAAAAATAGTCAACCGGCTGCATCATGCGCATCATGCATTCTTCTAGTGTTTTTTAATGGATAAGATATTGCTACCTCCTCGAAATAAGATTAACACGTTTTTTATTTTATTTTTCCTAATATTTTTTTATTATTTTAATTTTTATTATTTTAATTATATTATAAAACTGCGAAACAAAAAATACATAATTGAAAATATAAAGTTTTACAAGTCAAAAGTGGTAAAACATAAAAGATACTGAACAAAAAACCATAAAAATGTAGGTGTCCTGTTATAAAGTGAGCAAAACCGTTGAAGAAAATGTAAAACTTAAAATATAAAGTTTGACAAATAAAAATATTTAAAAAATGATCAAAAATTATAAAATTGTATTGTCTTGTCAATAATGTCACTAAAGAGGGGTGAATGAGATAAGATGGTTGGAATAGTACAATACATTTTTATTTTATGTTTGATTCAATATTTTGCATATTATATATTCGTCGAGATTGTAAGAAAGTTCAACGATTGATTGAAGTTATTATCGTGAAGAGGTTTATCACTAAAAGAAATTACAAAAGAAACCATTACTTGAAAGTTTAAAAGAGCAATTTGGTTAAAGAAGAAAGAGTTGGTGTTGTACCCGGCCAGCTTTCTAAATTTCTAATTTCAACGACTTTGTGGCTTATATGGTAATAAAAAAGACTACAAGTCAAGCGATCATTAGGTTGGGCGTTAGTGGTAGACCACTTGGTGGCGCCATCAACCGTAAGTCATCCCCACTGCACACATTTTCAACCACGCGTGAAGGTCCATTTTGTGAATTGGTTTGGTGGTTCAGACCACCAAACTTTTCCCCACCTTTTATTTGTTTGTGTTTATTTGTGGGATGTATTGCGGTGCATGTTTGTATAAAGTGGGGTATGTTTATATGTTTGGCTTTGTGCTGACCATTACACATTTTTTATGATGGACTTGGTATTATGCTGAATGGTGATGTAACGCTGACGTAAAAGTGATGGATTTGATTACCATAATACTTAGCCTTATAAAAATATCATTCTCCGACTACGTCTTGTTTGTCTAATAGTTGGTGTGTATTGGTTTAGGCTTAGACTATGTTCGGCTAATTCCCTGAGAATGCTAGTCATGTCTAATGGTTTTCATGCGAATACATCCAGTCAGCTTTCCAAGAGTTGTACAGTTGATTACGAACATATGTAGAGGTTGGTTCCGATTGTGATGGGTTGATATGGGTACTGTGGTTTATGATGACTTTTTCCCTTTGGGATTGTCTCCGAAATAGGTTCCTATGCGATCTCTTTGATATTACTTTTTAAATCATGGTCGCTAGGCTTGCGCCTTTGCTGTGGTAGTCACTTTCACCGAGCGACTCCCCGCTTCTTGGGAATTTTACCAAAGATGTTATGGTTGAAACGTTCATGCTAACCTTCTAAAGGGCTTTCTTTCAGTATGACGTCGATTTAGATGTTTATTTGACAATGTGGAATTGTAGCATGATTGCTCTCGACAACGGGTATGTTCCTACCGCGAGTTCTAAGGTGAGCATTCCGATCGAAAACCGCCAACCGATTTCGACCGTCGAAACCGACCCGACCGATTCGACCGATCGCTACTCGTGTCGGAGTCGGTTCTAGTTTTCGTGTTCTCGGGACTCGGGTCGGATGGGACGGGTCGGACGGGCAAGAAACCGAGAAAAGACAAGCGAAGGTGGACGGAACCCGACATACCGATTCCGACCGATTACCGACCGATACCGACTGACTACTTTCGGTTCGGGATTCGGTTTAGGTTCTCCGGCTAATCGGAAATCGGGCTTGTCGGGATTCGGGTCGGGACGGGTCGGGAGCGGCCCGATGCTCTGCCCTAGTGAGTTCTAGGGTGACTAAGCCCCTAGGATAAGACCTTTCTCCTAAGAAGCTAGTTAATGTTGTGGTTGGTGGTTTTAGGTTGGACCTAACGTGCTCTGGAGTTTGTTGAAGGAGTGTTCATACATTATGTCGGTTGAACTCCATCCGTCCATGTATATTCTGCTGACCTTATATGAGGCTATCATTGTTGTGATGACAACGGAGTCGGATGATGGTATAAAGGTATCCCATGGAATGTCTTGTGGTGGTGTTTCCAGTTTTCCATGACCTTGTTGCTTTTTTTCGTGTATGAGTTCCATGATTGGATAATGTTGAAACTCCATAACTGTTCCCTGAGGTCCCGTGTTTCATTTAGTTGTTTTTGTCTACCCTGGATAGACTATCAGGGTGGTCAAATTTGTTTAATCAGGCAATGGGACTGGCCATGAGAGAGTATGCTCTGAGATATCCAGGGTCGGCTAGATTAGGAAAATGTTTTATCCTACCCTCAGTATGCGCCACAACGTAGGATTTAACTAGGTGTATGTTTGGAAGATGTTCTGAGTGTATCGTAGGATATATGCTATTTCCAAGGGAGGGTCTAGGAGAGAATGTCAGGTTGTCTTCCTGACTGTTATACCCAGGGTAGTTGCTAGGTAGTGTCTTATCTTGCTTATTGTATGTAAAGTAATGCGGGAAAGATATGTAGGTTGGTGTGTATTTACCCGAGAACTAGCCAACCTCATGCATTCTTACTTGCTTTATCCTAACTTTTTAATCAAGAACTATGTGTCAATTGAGTAAATTTGCACTATCTTGACTTTACAAAAGTAAAATATTAACTAATAAAAATTAACATTCTCACTTTTACCGTAGTCATCTTATTACCCTTTTAACAATTTTTGTTGTAACACCTTACCTTCTATATTTCATTTTCGTGGATTTCCGCCACGCATTATAGGTCACTAGGGAAATCTTAAGTCACTTTGACTTTCACAATTTAATATTGACTAATACCTTCACATTCTACTATGGTCATTCCATTATTCCCTTTACGTTTTTACTATAACGCATTGCGTCCTTTACTTATTTGTATAAATTCTTTGTCAAAGACTATAAGTCTCTGTGGAAAACTAGAAGGGGGGGTTGAATAGTTTTGCCGATTTTAAGTTAGTTTCTAAAAACTTTAGATTCGATGTTATGTGAAATCGTATGGATGAAGATAAAGTATAGATGTAAGAGTAATGCAAGTAAAGAAAGTAAAGTAAGGGATAGAAATGAAACAACCGATTTATAGTGGTTCGGCTACAAGGACACCTTCCTTGCCCTACTCCACTCCCTGAGTCACCTACTCCTTCAACTTGGCGGAGAAGCCTTCACAACGTTGCTTACACCTTTTTCCGGTACAAAGCTAAATATCGGGTCCGTAACACGGAGAACCAAACCAACACGACTATTACACAACAACTATGTGAAATAGCAAGTACAAGATCTTTGCTACAGAAATCTTGTGAAGAAACAAATCAATCAAGGACCCCTTGCTTGGATGACTTGTAGAAAGCTTGTGATCTCGCCTTAGAAAAGGACCTATATGAGAATCACAATGGAAAGAAGAACAACTCTAGATCAAGTGATCTTTTGTTAGAAGAGTGTAAGAATATATGAGAGAGTTAGTAAGAAGATGGGTGAAGAGAAATGAATAAATGGTTTCATTTATAGGCAAAACTTGCCATCAGAGATGGATCTCACGGATCCCTCCTCGGGATCCGTCTAGTGTAACACCATGGATCCGTGGACGCCTCTTTACCCATGGGTTTTTGGTTATGGGTCATGGGTCATGGGTTATGGGTTGGTCCATGGTATTTCATTAGATACAAGGTATCTAATAGATGCAAGGTATCTAATAGATGCAATGCATCTAGTCAAATGGATATGGGTCAATACCATTGGTTATGGATATGCTCCATGGGTTGTGATTTTTACCCATCCTAATAAACTATTACAACAAATGATTTATTACAACAATTTGTATTAAATGACTATATGTAAATGCTTTACAAAAATAACATGTATCCTTATAATTTTACTTATGATAACATTATATTTGTTATCAACAAAACACAAAGAGATCGCTAAATATTAATAAACGTTTTTACGGTTTATTTGTATTAACAGCCTCAGAGAAAATTCAAGACTTTGACTTCGTGAAAGTCAAACTTTAACTTATACCGTCACATTTACACATGAGGGTGCTAAATAAAATTAGCAACTATTAATATCATTACTTACATTTTGTACCACGCCACAAGGTATAATATAACATCATTACAAATTCTTAATCCTTTCGAGTGATACTATATAATGGTAGGGTTCGCATAACATCCCAATTTAAGTCATGATCTAATTCCTATATCACATATCTTAGTTCTTATGACTTCTAACTAATTTTACGGTCTCGATTTCTATCCCTTATCCTACTCATGCTATATCGGGAACGCATAAGCCCACTCATTTACACTTCCTCATTTACATGGAAAGGCGTCCCAATCGATTTAAATCAAGAAACATAAACTCATGGTTCGGCAATTCACAATTTCTTTAATTAAACGAAAAGGTGTCCCAGTCCATTTAACTAAGGAAATCATAAATCGTCCTACTTATACACTTTCGACACAACACTCGCACCTATTAATTGTTTTTACTTTCCTTTCTTTTTTTCCCATTTTATATTCATTGTTTGTAAATTAAATATTTCACATTTAACGCTTTCTTTATAGCTTGGATCCATTTTACCTTAACATTTCAAGCTCGCTCATCCCGGAGGATACCATCATTAACGGCATTAACTTGGTCATCCCAAGGATACCATCATTAACATCATTTACTTGGTCATCTCGAAGATACCATCATTAACATTATTAACTTGGTCATCTCGAAGATACCATCATTAATATCATTATCTTGGTCATTCAAGGATACCATCATTAACATCATTAACTTGGTCATCTTGAAAGATACCATCCTTAACATTATCAACTTGGTCATCCTCAAGGATACGATCATTAACATCAAGAGCTCTACTATCTCAAGGATGCCATCATTAACTCATTGGTTATATGATAGCCATCTTTAACCTTTCATATCTTAACATTGGATTCAAGCCATTAACATTCTAATACACACACTTTCCATTCATTTTAATTAGTTTTAAGCAACCATCATCGATATATGAAAACTATTTATCATATTTACACATTTACTATGTTTTACACTTCTCATTACAATTTACATTATTTAATTCGCTTTAACCATTTCCACATCTTTACTATTACCTTTTTTAGGCTACTCGATTCTTTTTCCACATCTAACCTTACATAGGTTAGAACGATAGCACTTTCATTAATTTATATTTATCCATTATATTTACTTTATACACTAACACGATCTCTTCGTGTTTAACTAGGTAACATATCCTTACGTTCTTACTTACATTTTTAACTCGTCTATTTTTAGTTATTAACGCTTTAGCTATACCATTTTCATCTCATCATTACATGTTATCGTTTCTTAATCCCATTATATAATTCTCATATTAATAGACAGTTAATATTAGTGTGTCATTTTTTATCTTACATTCACATATTATACTTTAGCACATTTATCATTACTACGTTTCATACTTTAAGCGTCAAATACTTTGACTCATTATTAGCCCATCTCTAATACCACTTACCATTTCTAATCACATTCTATTACCGCTTCTTTCACACGTTCATATAATCATAATAAGATCACCGGCACTAACCGATGTGCTCGACGATCTAATAACTTAAACACTTCAAGTCCATCAGGGGTAGATCTATGTTGTGAGTAGTGGGGGGAAAGGCCCCCAATAAAGCTTTAGCAGAATAGTTAATTTAGTAGGAAAAAAGGTTAAATTTGTTAAAAGTCATAGTGCCCTTGCTGAGAATGCAAAGCACCATCCATTGAAGAAAAATCAACAAATCTTTAATAATTTTGTTTATGGAGCTCATCTATCAAAGGACATTGAAAAGAAAAGGTGGGATAGTGGCAAATGGAAGATGGAGACTCACAAGTCACACGTATTTAGGATTTTGGGAAGTGAGTAACAATAAATACAGCTCAATATTATACTATATACTAAAAGGCAATTGTAAACGGCGCTCAACTAATATGTATTACGGGTAATTATCGATGTAATTTTTTTCTCATTGGATCCTTGATTTTAATGTGCCACGAGCAACGTATTAATGGTTGGTTTTTAATGACAACGGTGCTGCTGAAGTTAGCAACAGCGCACCCCGCTTACCTTCGTAAAACATCTTAGTTTAGTACTACCCACAAGTGTTTATCATCATATTTCAAAGAACACATGTTAGCTCGGTGTGTGCTCAATCGTATTATCATGCACCTTGGTGTACTTTTCATGGGTCAATTAACATACACCACAAATCCTTTCTTACATACCTCTCGTTACTAATAAACTAATACATTAAGAAGCTTCCACATATCATCTTTGTCTTCTTCAGTAAAAATCCACTGCCATTGACAAACCAACAAAGCAAGAGCATCTTTGCTAAAAGGTATGACATATGTTTTCCACTTTGTATTACTAGATCATTGTTGCCTCCATTTTTTTTTCAACTCTATTTTGTAAACATACCAACTTTTGGCCTTCTTTCGTTTTCATCACTATTCTTTTTTACCTTTTCCTTTTCTTCAACAGGCCCTCCTACACAACAGTCCCTGCATTTACACACAATAAGGATTAGTAAGGACACTACATAAGGTAGACAAGCAAACAAATTAGCTCATGTTTACTTTCTTTGTAGGTTACTCTTCGGTTTTGCTCCTTAACTTGCTAATCGCTTTGTTGTATCTTTAATACTATAAAATAAAATAAATTATAAACAAATCATAAAATTAACAATGATAGTTATTCACATTTTTTACTTATATTATTCCTTGCAATTGTGCCATTTTTAGTTTCAAGCACTTAGTTGCATTAGTTGTTATTAAAAGATCCAGATTAGTTCTGAAAAATTACAAAAAAAATACTGGAAAAAAAATTATAATTGTCGATGGCTATTCAACACTGGGACTGCAACCCTTTGGGAATCATAACCCTGGACAAATCGGCGATACGTTGCCACATGGTGAATCAACATCTACTTTCAATGGTTTGTCGTCTCTTCATCTGCCTGTTCAAAATTCCCCTTATGAAGAAACAGAAAAAGTAAACACATCAAACTCTGGAAAACACAACTATCCCAACGCAAATGGAACACAAAATTTATACCTCTTCCCATTGGATAAGACATTGGAAAATCAATATGCTTACCCAAATGTTGGTGACAAAAGAAAAGCCCGTCTGCATGCTTCCATTGCATCTGATAAGAGCAAAAAACTCAAAGGCTATTTTCGTTTTTTTACAAAGATTTTATGCATGATGACTCTATCAAAACTAATTCTGCTTTCATTAATCTAGGTATTTTGCACCAGCAACAAGGGTCTACACAATACGATTGTCTTTAGGATACTCAGATCCTCAATATGTGTCCTACTATTAATGTACACCATCAATCTCTGTCTCCTATTGATCGACAACATGGTGTTTACATTTATTCATTTGGAGAAACTGAAGGTGTAAAAAATGGTAAGTTAACCTAAATATTAGGTTGCATGTAACTATTTAAATATGCATTAAATATGGATATGTGCATGAAAAACCCTAAAGGAACAAATTTGATACTTAGATGGTGATAACGATTTAAAACATACGCTTTTAGGGGGTCATTTAAGCCCTATTTTGACACATTTTATATCCGTTACTGCTTAATTTCGTTCCTTTTCACTTTTTAGGTCTTTTGGAAGCAAAATGCTGGCATGAAGCATATTTGGACGAAAAGGAGCAAAACATGAAGAAAATGGCAAAGTCAAGATCAAGACACTCAAAGTCGATCAACAGAATCGACGGTGTCCCATCCAAAGGGCAACGCCGCCTCTATGAAGACTTGATCAAAAGTGCCCACGACGGCTCGGTGGATTTTATGACCCTAAAGTTCGACGGCCATGCCTAAATTATGAAGCGCCACCACACTTTTCACCTGCACGACCCGCATCTAGAACTCGACGACGTCATAACTAAAGACCGACGGCCACAACTCTCAAGTGACGCCGTCCCATCGATGACTTGGCCCCGACAAAACCCTAATGACGGCGACCCGACGGCGCAAGCAATTGTAAATCTATATATAGAATTTTGAGGTAGAATTTTGGAGAGCAAACCCTAACTTAGTTGTAGTCCGACTTGGAAAGTATTCTAGGGTCCCATACCCTATTTTACACATCAAGATAAGTTTGTTAATCCAATTTATCATTATGTCTACCCCATGTTCAATTGATTGTGTGTATGCTTGCTTGTCTATCATGTCTAGCTAAATTACTTGTGTGTTTGCTTAGATCTGTGAAACCTAGTTATTGATTGTTGTTAGGTTATTTCTTTTCTTAATTGATATAGGCTTAATAGTGCAAATTAGGCATTCGTTATATTTATTGCGTGAGTATGCTTGATGATGACAGGGTGAACGGATGAAATAGCTTAGGCTTGCCGATTCCGTGAATCATATACGAGAGATAACCTCATAGAACTAGGGGATACGCATACCCTACGACTAATAGGAATACAACGCGTTAAGATAAAAGGACGTGACAATTCAATCGATCAATAAAAGATAACAAGAGAGTAATAGTATCTAAGTGAACACGTCTTTAATCATCATACGAGCACACCTCAATTAAACATAGCTATCCGTAGTAATTAGATAATTAGTTAAAGAAGAAAATTGGTAGAAGTGTCACCCCAACTAATTTCCTCGAGATTTCACCTTAGCTTTCTAAAAAAAACTAAAAAAAGATAAAAAAGAATCATCCTCAACCCCACCTTCTCGTCATAAATTTCTTTCTAGCATTCCTATTCCCCTAGAGAACGATATCAATCCCCGAGGCTTACCCCATACTACACTACAACGATTAGGTTCACTGCCTAGAGGGTTGAAAAGCTTGCTCGTAGAAAATGAGGTTTTCTCGACCCCGAACCCTGCTTATCAAGTTTTTGGCGCCGCTGCCGGGAAATAGAATAGCTAGTTAGACTTCTATCTCATTTAGGTTGCCTTGCTTGATTCCTATCAAGTAAGATTTTTTCTCATTTTCATTAGCTTCCTTGTAGTCTATCCCCCTTCTTTGTGTTTTTGTTCGTAACCTTGTCACTTATCACCATGGGTGACAATCCACCACCACATCAACCACTTCCACTCAACCCACCACCACTTGACCCGCCAAGAGGCCGTACTCTTGGTGAATACTCTAGAACGAGCCATCAAGGCTATAGGAACACCATTGAGCTCCCCATTCAAGCTCAAATTACGGCCCTGCGATCCGACACCATTTGGTTGGTGCAAAACGGATGTGCATTCCATGGACTTCGTTCCGAAGATCCTAATAAGCATCTCAAGGATAAAATCATTGAATCTATCGACCTTGATGCTACCACACGGGAGACCACGCGATTGCGTCTCTTCCAATTCTCTCTACGAGACCAAGTAAGTAATTGGCTTGAGCGACTTCCCGCCGGATCCATCTCAAGTTGGGATGATCTCACCACTCATTTCCTCGCTCAATTTTTCCCACTAGGGAGAACTACCAAACTAAGGAATGACATCTTGATGTTCCAACAACGTTAAGGTGAAACTCTCTACAAGGAATGGACCCGATTCAAGGACTTGCTCCATAAAGTCCTTCATCACGGCATCGATGTTTCGCTTCAAGTCTAAATCTTTAACGATCATGTCAATCTTTCAACTAGGCAAACCATCGACCAAGCGGTCGGTGGCAAACTTAGTGAATTTACCGTGGAAGAATCGTGGGGTACAATAGAGGACCTTGCCCTCTATGACAACGAATGTTGGAATGACCCCCGTAAGTTGCCCAAAACCGTCAAGGCAATCTTCTTGCCTCCCATTGACTCACAACATTTCAATCGTAGGATGCTCGAACTTGAAGATCAATTCAAATTCCTAATGAGCTCCTACGAAAACCCTAAACCCCCACGCCAAGTGAATAAGGTCTCTTCCTTGTGTGAGTTATGTAGTGGTCCCCATGACACTCGTAATTACACGAGACTCCCCGAAAAAAGCTTTCGTGGACTACGCATCCTCGCGTACCAATTTCCCCGAGATTTTACCTTAGCTTTATAGAAAACATAAAAAAGATAAAAAAGAATCATCCTCAACCCCAATTTCTCGTGATAAATTTCTTTCTAGCACCTATTCTCCTAGAGAACGATATCAATCCCGAGGCTTACCTCATACTACACTACAATGATTAGGTTTACTGCCTAGAGGGTTGAAAAGCTTGCTTCAAAAAAGGAGGTTTCTCGACCCCAAACCCACGCATCACCCACAAACTTTGCTTGCCATCCAACAGAAGAACAAAATCATGAAAAACAACCACCACAAGAAAAATTGGTGTACCCAATTTTACAAAAAAACTATAAAACCATGTTTGAAATAATATGATACCAATTTCATTAACTCCTACATGTATTGGACAATGACAGTTGATACGACACCACCACCAGCAGTTCTCAGCTCCCAGATAAGCGAAAAGAAAGAAACAACAAAAACGGGTGAACGCAAAACTGCTAAAAGGCCACTTTTCCAAGGTAAACCAAGTGACACTAAGAAGAATAAAAAAGAGTAGCTACTTCTATGGAAGTATGTAAATTTAAATCTCAAATAAATCATAAATAAAAACTACAAGTAATATTACAACTAACTTTACCGTGCTTTACTACTCCGGTTCTGCTCCTCCATACAGACACAACAAAAAGTATGGCTACTCAATGTTGATATATGTCGCCAGCAAAAAAACTTATAAACTTTATAATGCCATAAAGGCATCTTTTGTAATATGGTTACACCAATGTTGTTTAAATGCCCTATCCAAGCCTACTCATAATGTGCTTATACATTTTGTACCATGGGTGTACCAAACTTATCTATGAAATGAATTGTTGATTAAAAATAACATCTATTAAACCACATGACGCTAATAGTTTTATTCATATATAATACACATTACAGCCATTACAACAAAGATTAAGAACGGGTTCTTAATCCATAACACACCATCATAACACAACATAACACATAAAACCTACACGCCCTTCTAACAACAAACATAACACCAACGACAGGCACAACACCATGCAAATAAACTAATCATGGACTTCCATGACCATGACATGACGACGCTTCTCAGCTCTAGCTTCACGTACCGCATTCAAAAGAGCAACCACCGCCTGCAAAATTGCCTCATTCGTAGCTTATGCTTCACCCAAACACTCAAGACCATCCATAGCCGCTACATCAAAATGACTAAAAGTCTGTCCCTCTTCAATCAAGTCTTCAAACTTTCTTATTTTTTCACGCAAACCATGACACCATTCACCAACCTTTCTACCAAAACCCTCATTTTAAGTCTCCTCTTGACAAAGAGAAATTTGAAACAGTCTTTCGATCATCGAACTGCATACATCTTTTAATTCATCAAAGTTCGAGTCGACGCCATTTTTGAAGACAACTTTTTAAACCAAGTGTGAAACACAAGTGACAATCATACACAAATGAATCTTACTTATATACACACATTAGGGGCCACTACTTATAGGCTCATAATATAGAACTAGAAACAAATGTCATGAACCAAACTCTAAAATTATCTATTTAGCTCCTTTTTCCCATATACACTCTTATCAAAACACTATAAGGTACACTCATGTTACCAAAAGTGGCTTTAGGAAAAATACATGACTTCATGAACTATTGACAACCACAAACACAATTTTAAAAAATTAAAACCCCCAACCATATATTTAGAATCAGAGGCACACCTATCATACAATACAAGAATGCCACATTTTTACCTTAATCGTAGTTAAACGTTGTTAACCTACATATTCGCATAAAAGAATCTACCCACATATGATAACTTTAAGCTATAAACCAACTTCATCTACCCACTTTAAATCTGTACCAAAATAAATAAAAATTTTGTATCTCAAATAAATTTAGACCAAAATACTTTATTACCATCATAGCCCTCACAAAGACTCCACATCCGTACCACAAACTACCTAAATAAACCTAACATACAAAAACAAACCAAAATTGACAAACCTTATACAACCAAAAACATTTTTTTAAACATTCGAAATCCCCCACCCACACATGCTACCTACTTAACAATCATACTACATTTGAACATTCCTACATTGACTAACCATGTTAAAAGTAAATTTTTTTGTCTTAACAAACTCATACAGAAAGTACAATGCTTAATGTAAAAAAATAATCTCAAATAAAATTTAGAGTAAAATACCCCGCTCGTCCCTAAACTTGTACACACGCATCACAATTAACTAAACTTGGGCATTTTCATATTGGAGGTCCAAAATATGGGTTTTATACTCAGACAAGTCCTTGACCAGATTGCCAAAGTCAACATGAATTTTCCGGGTTTACAACGAGGGTATAATACACCAATCACAATGTTAACATGCCATAGTTAAAATCTAACCCAACCCTCAACCCGTGGACCAAATGTGATTATAGCTATGCAACTAGCCGTTTCTTCCCTGATACACTAGCATTTAATTTAGCGCGAACCAATAAACCTACCTAGCAAACAACTTTACCAATCATAATAACACCCTTATCTAGAAACGATCAACTGAATATCAAAAACCTAATCTAAATCCTCATTTCCAGAACTCAAAAGACCAACCCAACTTCCAACAATACCATGTGGATCGATCGTATGAGCAACATGCCAGATATAGTGATCAGTAACATTTTGAGTCAGTTGCCTTTGTTAGAAGCGGTAAGAACCTCTGGTTTAGCGAGAAACTGGAGGTCTAAGTGAACTTTTCTCACCGATGTCATAGTTGATGAGGATTTCTTTTATTATTTAACATATGATTTTGATGGGAGGCTTGTTACTAGACTCTTAAATCGGCTTATGGTTCCCATAAGAAAGTTTGTCTTCTCTGTAGAGCCAAGATCAATGCTTGGAATAGAAGACTTTAATTATGAAGAGATTCGTGATTGGATTTTGTTTTTGGCTCGGCATGGAATAGAGGAGCTGATTATTATAAACTGGTATGGTGAACCAGTTACGTTCCCAACCAAACTTTACTCTCTTATGGAGTTGAAACATCTCGAACTTCATGTTTGTGCTATAGCTACTTTGGAATATTTTCATGGCTTTCCAAATCTATTGAGCTTAGAATTGATTCATGTCCATTTTCTAACCGGTACAGTTTGGGAGTTTATTGTTGGTTGTCCCTTACTTGAGTCTCTTAAAGAGAATCGTCCTACTACAAACGAGATGAGACTATGGGATATTGCAAAACTTAGGAATTTGAAGAAGTTAGATTTGTCATTCGGTCTTTATAATGTTGTGACGACAATCACAAAATTCAATTAAAAATCATGAGACCCTTACATTGGATTTTGATGATCGCACGGTAAGAACAATTTGAGTTTTACACTTATAATTTTACAATGTTAAAGAAAAGTGTAACAGTAATGAATTTTAATCTTTAAAACTTGTTTTAGTTGATACGGGTAGTAATTCTAGGATGAATGTCCCTCTGCCCTTTGTATCCCTGATTAATCTTAAGCTGTCCGATGTCGATTTTGAGGATAGTGTTATGGTATCGTTCATCATGGAAAAGATTTGTGGATCTCCAAATTTGAAAATGCTGGATACCAGAGTAAGTGTAATACTGTAATGCATATGTATCAAATAAACATTCGTAAATTTCCATGTTTATGTATCTTAACACTATTTGATTTTTCAGGCTGCAAACACGCTTAGTGTTCTACCTTGGAAAAAAATTCCAATGTTGTAGACGAAACACAATTAGCCATGGGCGACATGAGGCTGTGGTGTTTAGAGGTTTTCCTAGAGCAGCATGAATTAACTTTAATAAAGTTTATACTTGCGTGTTCACGGTCGCTAAAGACAATCAATATCAAGCTCGGCGATAGGAGTCATGATGGGAATGAAAATATCGGGATGAACTGGAATTGGCTAGAAGTCGTTGAAACTCCACCGAGCTTCCCCACGGTGTGGTAGAGTTCTTTAGTGGTTGTAGTTTATGTATGGGTTGAATACCCTATGACAATTCATGTTGCAAAATAGTTTTTGTATTTTGGTATTTGTTTATATGGTTTGCTTAAATTTAGCTTGTTCATATGTTGTTGTTTGTGCAGATGTAGGTGATGCAAGTTTGACATTCGAAAGTCAAACTTCCATTTAGCATTTCAATTTGATTGTAGAAAGTAAAACCGCATTTCAGTTTACTTTAGTTAGTCAACATTGAAAATGGTGAATGGCTATTTTCTATTTACATTTTGACTTTGTAAAGTCAAACTGCAAAACCATTAGTCAATATTTGTTAGGGAGTTTATTGATATGTTTTGGAAGTTTGACTTAACAAAGTCAAACTTCTAATAGTTTTGTGTTGTTTAATCTTCAACTAAATTGTAGTATACGTAACTTGGAAAATTGAGGGACCAATTGTGTATTTTAAAGTGATTATTGGGCGGGAGTTTTAAGTATGACAACGGCAACCAAGACAAATTAAGGGACCGAATGTGAAAAAAAAGTCAACATTAGACCCTTGATCGTCTCTACCCTGAGATGCTATTTACTTGTGCAGACGAACCGATAAACCCATCCACCACTTTTTCCACACACACAAAATTTCCAATGGAAGATTTCCCTATTTTGAATGAACTCATGGAGATTGCTGGTTCATTGATAATGCTACACGCGTCGTTCGGGGTCAAAGGAACTTCCTTTCCTTCGAGCAACTTTTATAACACCCTAGGCAGTGAACCTAATCATTGTAGTGTAGTATTAGGGTAAGCCACGGGTATTGATATCGTTCTCTAGGGGAATAGTGTCGTTAGCTGAAGTGTATGTCGATTTAAGTCTAAAGGTGAGGATGATTATTTTTGTATTTTTATATTTTATGAAATGGAAAGGTACGAATCTTGGGGTTTGGATTTGGGGTTAGTATTTCACCGATTACTCTACTTATCTAATTATCTAATCTAAGGTGTATGTAGTCTATGTCTAATTATTGTGTGCTCGTATGATAGTTTAAAGATGTGTTTACTTAGGTTTTACTACTCCTTAATTATCTCCTATTGGTGGTTGAATTGTCACGCCCTTATTCTTAGTTGCGTTATGTGTCTAAGGTTGTAGGGTATGCTTTCTCCTAACTCTTTGAACTTACCAAAGGGTCTCGTCTACAAAACCCACTAGGGATAATAAACTCTTACTCTAAGGCACTCTTTGGATGGTTTAGCTTACAACTAAAGGTTCACAAAGATTTAATCAAGCATTAAGTACACAACGAATGACCTATCGCATTACTAGATCATTAATCAACTAAGATAAGAGACAACCAATCAATATTCAATAATTAAGTTTCATATTCCATAAGCAAACACACAAGTAAATTAGCCGGACATGGAGAACATGCAAGCATACACACAAATAATCAAAGACATAATTGTTATAATGAAGTAAAACACTTATCTTGGTGTAAGATAGGGTTTGGAACCCTAAAATACTGTACAAGACAGCCTTGGTTCGGTTTAGGTTTTTACTCCAAAAGACTACACCCTAAATACTGAAAAATTCGGATTCTATATATAATATTACATATGTGCGTCACCTTATGTTTTAATGACACCGTCGTGTCGCCGCTCATTAGGGTTTCGTCTTGGCCACGTTAGACTTGCGACGGCGCCACCTTATGCTTCGACGCCGTCTCTTCACCGGACCGTCTGGATTACATCTAGGTCATTCGAGTTGCGACGGCCTACTCTTTTATAACTTGACGTCGTCACTTGAAAATGGGAGTTTTAGCTTCGTCCACAAAGATCCTCCGACGCGCCACACTAACACCGACGCCACCTTATGTTTTCAGCAGCTTTGAGTGTCTCGATTCGGACTTTGGCCTTTTATTCGTATATTCGCGCCTTTTCGTCCAAATAAGTGCCATTCCAGCATTTTGCCTTCAAGAGACCTAAAAGTGAAAAGGAACGATATTAAGCAATAACGGATACAAAAGTGATCAAATAAGGGCTTAAACGACCCCTCAAAAGGTACCTTTAAAACCTTATCAAATATCCATACACTTGGTATTTGCTTGTCCTCAAGCAAATGTGCTTTTAGCCAATTAATTTATAAGTAAGGGGTCATGAAGCATTCGTTCAAAACGGTCCACAACACATATAAGCCCAAGAAAGTCATAACAAGCACGGAATTACATACTAGCACCTCACATGGGGTGTTTGGATACTCACATCTCTCTCGGTGTATATGAAATATAACAAATTGGAAATGGAAGATAAACACTCATTAACCGGTCCTAGTACATAGATTACCATAGGCTTGAGAATAGATCAAACCCCATCGCTTACGCGTAAGCACCTAGGAAAGACTATCAAAGAGGTCTTTAAAGGGTTGTAATGTTAGGCTTACGGTAGGGAAACAAAGGGTTTGGTGGGATAGGCTATATATTGGTGGCAAGTCAAAAATCTCTATGTTAAATGCATACGAAGAATGGCGTTGCTAAGCCAAGACTCGACACTCTAAACTCTAGCTAACAAACATAAAATTTAAAGGATAGATGTAGGATGGTAGCCGTTTTTTTTTTTTTTTTTTTTTTTTTTAATCACTTTATTTTTTTTTTTTTCTTTTCTATTTTTTTCGATTTTTTTTTCATACACTTTTACTCTACCATCCTCCATGGTAACATCAAAATGATATGAATTTATAGGCACATCCCTACACTTGAGTTTTTATTACTCTAACACTAATTTGACCCGAATTGAAAAGATCAAAACACTTGGGGTACATTATTATGCAAACAAAGGGAATTTGAATTTAACGTTCCCTTCCCGTCATTTCATAAACTTTAACTTTTCCCATGAATCCCAATCGTCCCAAAACTGTGTACAAAGGATATGACTCGACTTAGCAACTCATGCAAGCAACCAGATAATTGAACTAAGGGTTTAGGGTGATAACAATAATGCACTAAAAGTGAGTGCATACAAGGTAGGCTAAGGCGATTTGGGTGTACATTTGGGTGTGGGGTGTAAACAATGCTCTTCATTGATATTCCGGAAAACCGAAACATCACGAGAACCGCGAAAAGGATAGGCTCTGAGGGGTTAACTAGGGGTATCGTGTACTAAAGATGAGTACAACGCAAAGGGTGTGGGGGAATTACTCAACCGATGTGGAAGAAGTAATTATATTACGGGTATCAAACAAGGGTTATCCTAATGCCTCTTATCATTTAGTTATTCCTAACTACACAAGTGTAGCCTCACTTGCGATCTCGGAATGCATCACAAAACAAGTTCTAGAATCTAATATACTACCGGTTCACACTCTAAGCATTAAAGATGAATGCTTTTAATTCCTACTAATCTAAGGCGATCCTCACATTTTGGGTGGAATTTTGGTGGTAAAGGGTTTTGTGCTAGTCATATAACTTCCTATCCGTGAGACGCTTTTGTTAAGACTAATGGCCCACTCCTATATGTCATGAAAATTTTAAATTTGGTGCCAAAATTACCCTAACCGACATTTTCTCATGGTTTATTACACAAATACAATTGGACAAAGCAAATAATCAAGGATAAGCATAGTTTCAAAGTTCCGCTTTATTTTCCTCCCTACACTTAAACCGAACATTGTCCCAATGTTCCCGAAAGTATCAAAGTTATGATAATGGAAGGTAATTAAAACGAAAAAACTAGTACTCCCCGATTAGCTCGGTAGGATCCGTGTGAAGTGGTTGTTAAATCCTTTCCAAGAAGAATTTATGCGTGAAAAGCTCCTTCCAACCTTATCTATCTTCTTCTTGATAAATAAAACCGCACACTTGAAGAAAACAAACAACCCAACGCATCAAACCGAACAAAGAAAAATCACAACAAGATGTAATTCGAGACTTAAATAAGATATAATGCTTGTGGAATGGATGTTTGCGATTTTACGGAAAATTAAGACCGAAAAATTCCAAAATTATAAGTAGCACGTAAAACGAGAAAAAAGTTAGAAGTTGTTTCTACTCCTCCCGACGCCGTCGAGTTGCGATCTGACGCCGCGAGTTATTCTACGTAAACCGGTCTACGATTTTACGAAAAAAATTCGAAAAATTTATATCTTTAGAATCGGAAAATTCACGCAAAACATCCATTATGACTCGATACAAGCATTTGACTCTAACAAACACACATATATATCTTTTAAATAATTGTAATTCTCATGTTCACGTTTCTTTTGAAAACGTGTGTAATCCTCCTACACTTATCCCTTATGTAAAATACCTTCATATGTAATTAAGACGAGGTTAAAGACAAAATAAAGCATTTTACAAATTCAAACATGAGAATAAACAATTAATAAAAGATATACGACACACAAATGAAAATGAAAACAAAGACACATGGGTTGCCTCCCAAGAAGCGCTTGTTTTTGTTCGAGTCACGAGCCGACTCTACCCTTATTTAACGGATAAAGGGGAGGTTCCCTACACTTAAGTTTAAGTGCGGGTGATAGTAGCGATACACACCCTTAGGGTGGAAATTTGCTACGTGAGGAGAGGGTGATGGGTGATTTATGTGCTCAAAGGAGTGTGCTCTATTCATTATGACCTTACCTAATTCAATTGGTGTAGCGGGTGAATCAAATCTCTCTCCTAAAATGGATCATCTTCTATCAACTTCAAAAGATTCTTAGTTAAGGATCCATCTTGACCTAATAAACCCGGTTTAAACCCATAATGTTTCTTGTTATCAACCATGAATGGGTGATATAAGTGTAAGGTCATGGGTTAGTCCTATATTAGCTTCCACCTACATGGCCTAGAATCTACCACCTTTATCAAGCAACTACCCGGACTATCTATTTTGATGGGTGGATTGGGGCCTAATTCAATTCAAGATTCACATCTAAAGGCGGAACATTAGGTAAGGTTTTGGTTGAGGCTCCGGTTCATCAAAATTAGGAACTTCCTAGGACTAAGAGAGGTCATGACAACAAGCATCTAAACCTACATTCTCTAGTGGCGTTTGGTCCAAAGGTTCTCTATCAATCGGGCTCCTATAGTCTCTTCTACTTCTTTCGGGTAAGTTATAGGTGATGTGTGTTCCTCAAGTTATGGTAGCGCTTGTGGGCTTGGAGTTTCCACCTTTTCTCCATTATATCTAGATCTCCTAAATGTTTGAAATCTATCCCACACATGCAACTAGGTATTTTAGCTTCAACCATCTCACAATCTTGTTTGGGTTTAGGTTTCATGTTCTTAAAACAAGGTCTTTTAATCATGATGCCTAAGGTTAGATAAATCCTTCTTATCCATTTCCTCAAGTTGTAACAATGAAGGTTTATGCATTGGAGGCTTTTCGAAAAATTCTAAAGATGGTGTCACTAAAGGAGTTGATCTTGACAACGATCGTTGAATAGAAGCCACACAAACACAAAATATATCAAATCCATCCAATCTTACACCCTTGTTCTTTTGGATATCTTTAAGACCACTCACAAATTTATCGAACAATGAAAACGAACCCGACTTGCGAAATTCAATTGTTCCTCATTTGTTAATGATTCAAATGCAACTTCACTTGCCATAGCGACAAATGAAAGGGGTTTCTGAACACAAACACAAAGAAGGGGATAGACTACAAGGAAGCTAATAAAAGAAAAAAATATCACTTGATAGGAATCTTGTGAGTAGACCTAAAGAGATATAAATCAAGCCTAAACAATAACTATTCCCGCGCGCGCCTAAAACTTGATAACGCTACACGCGTTGTTCGGGTCAAAGGAACTTCCTTTTCTTGAGCAAGTTTTATAACACCCTAGGCAAGTGAAACTAATCGTTGTAGTGTAGTATTAGGGTAAGCCACGGGTATTGATATCGTTCTCTAGGGAATAGTGTCGTTAAAGGTGAAGTGTATGTCGATTTAAGTCTAAAGGTGAGGATGATTATTTTTTGTATTTTTATATTTTATGAAATGGAAAGGTACGGATCTCGGGGTTTGGATTTGGGGGTTAGTATTTCTACCGATTACTCTACTTATCTAATTATCTAATCTAAGGTGTATGTAGTCTATGTCTAATTATTGTGTGCTCGTATGATAGTTTAAAGATGTGTTTACTTAGGTTTTACTACTCCTTAATTATCTCCTATTGGTGGTTGAATTGTCACGTCCTTATTCTTAGTTGCGTTGTGTGTCTAAGGTTGTAGGGTATGCGTTTCTCCCTACTCTTTGAACTTACCAAAGGGTCTCGTCTACAAAACCCACTAGGGATAATAAAATCTTACTCTAAGGCACTCTTTGGATGGTTTAGCTTACAACTACTCAAGGAGTTATATTCTAAGGTTCACAAAGATTTAACCAAGCATTAAGTACACAACGAATGAACTATCGCATTACTAGATCATTAATCAACTAAGATAAGAGACAACCAATCAATATTCAATAATTAAGTTTCATATTCCCTAAGCAAACACACAAGTAAATTAGCGGGACATGGAGAACATGCAAGCATACACACAAATAATCAAAGACATAATTGTATTAATGAAGTAAAACACTTATCTTGGTGTAAGATAGGGTTTGAACCCTAAAATCTTGTACAAGACGACCTTGGTTCGGTTTAGGTTTTACTCCAAAAGACTACACCTAAATCTTGAAAAATTCGATTCTATATATAATATTACATATGTGACGGCGCACCTTATGTTTTATGACGCCGTCGTGTCGCCGTCATTAGGGTTTCGTCTTGGCCACGTTAGACTTGACGGCGTCACCTTATGCTTGTGACGCCGTCCTCTTCACCGGCGCCGTCTCGGATTACATCTAGGCGTTTGAGTTGCGACGGCCTACTCTTTTATAACTTGCGTCGTCACTTGAAAATGGGAGTTTGGCTTCGTCCCGTCACAAAGATCCTCCGACGGCGTCATAATTAACACCGAAGCCGTCACCTTATTTTTCAATGACTTTGAGTGTCTCGATTCGGACTTTGGCCTTTTCTTCGTATATTCGCCTTTTCGTCCAAATAAGTGCCATTCCAGCATTTTGCCTTCAAGAGACCTAAAAGTGAAAAGGGCGATATTAAGCAATAACGGATACAAAAGTGATCAAATAAGGGCTTAAACGACCCTCAAAAGGTACCTTTTAAAACCTTATCATTCATCCAACTTAAATGATCGTATGTCGGTGTGGTTTGGGAAGAGGTCTGCAAGAAGGGCTTTTGAAAAGCTAGTTCCTCGGTGCATTGATCATCTAAAGAGGGAATCATCAAGTGTAGGGAGTTGATTGAAGAGAATGAAGCTTTGGGACCTCAAGGAATAGCGCTTGACAGTTTGGATGCGCTGAGGAAAATCTAGGCGAGGCACACAGACCTACTTGTTCAATTCATACAGATTCTTGGTCAAACTGATGAAGCAATTCGTATCAAAGAAGGTTGTGTTAAGAAAATTGGTGAGCATAATGACTGAATTTTGGGTATTTCATGGGGGTAGATAAATGGGGTCTTTTGGGTGCTAGTTTTGGAAATATAGGTTGGTAAAAGGGGTATGTAAATTGGATCTTTCGTTCGGTTGTTGGTCATGGTTTGATGTAGTTGTTTCTGATCTTGTAACCAACTATATTAATGATGAAATATCATCTAAGTTTTATGTATTTAATCTGTTTTTGTATTGTGATATTGGGTGTATTGTTTCTAATTACTATCAGCAAAACCAAACATCCCCTTGTATCAGCAAAACCAAACATCCCTTTTTATCAGCAAAAGTTGTATCAGTAAACCAAACACCCCCTTGTATCAGCAAAACCAAAGGCAATGGTTTATAAATATGTGTTGAAAATGCAAATGTTTAGCACTAAATCATAATGTATTGACAATGGTGTATTGTTTAGGAAGAAATTGGTATGGTGTTAGTGTTGACAGTGGGATTGAGCACGCCCAATGCCTCAAATTGTAAGATCTTTAATTTTGTCTTACTCAAGTCAAACAAATTTATGAAATGCCACAAATTGTAACTTACTATTGTGGTATGACTTGGGTAAGTCAAACCTATTAATAAATGCACAACGATTTCAAACAGTTACAATGCACAACCAAACACTATTACTTACATAAGAACCCAATTTTTTATGGATCGATTTCATGTTCACAACTAATACAAAGTTTCCTATCATCTAAACATACACTTAGCTAGACCAACAACTCTCCCTATTATCCTTTTCCTTCATTTCCTTCCTTTCCTTAAGATATTTAAACAAAATTTCCAGATTTGTAATCCTTTTTCCCAAATTGTTAACCTTTGATAACATGATGTCAGTCTCTTCCTTCTCCTTCTTAACACCAAACCCTTTTCATTTGGCGATCTTCTTTCCTCAACGAACTCAACAAAGCCTTCCCTTATCGTTTTGTGCCATTATTGTTTTTGCTTTGGGTAGAATGTGTGTTGCTTGTATTTAGGGTTCAATGTTGTGTGTGTTGCGGTACTAATATGGTTGAAGGTTGGGTTAGATTTTAACTATGGCATGTTAAAATTGTGAATGATCTATTATACCCTCGATGTAAACCCAAAAAATTCATGTTGACTTTGGCAATTCTGGTTAAAGGACTTGTCTAGAGTATAAAACCCATGTTTTGGACCTCCAGCGATGAAAACGCCCAAGTTTGGTTAATCATGATGCGTGTGTACAAGTTTAGGGACGAACGGTGTATTTTACTCTAAAATGTATGTTACCCGTTCCTGCACCAACCATTTCCTACATGATCTATGTTATCATTCAACAACTGCCAATCCTGCGTTAACCTTATACTTACCCAGTTAAAACGAACAATACCCAAATTTAACGACCAACAAAGTCAGCTTAACACAACTAACGCATCAAACTAATGAAACTCATTAAACAAGTGATTAATAATATAAAGACTAAAATACACCGTTGGTCCCTAAACTTGTCACTACGTAGCGTTGGGACAACTGAAGCGTTTTCATCGTCTGGGGCCCCTATTTCAAGTTTCTTACTCGTTCTTGGTCCTTTGACCATATCTCATTAGTCAAGGACGATCGGATGGCGTTTGATTTGTCTTTAGTCAAGGGCACATTTGTCATTTTACCCTTGTCCATTAATTACCGTGTCGGACCACTTGTTTACCTAGGGCGCTGATAAAACCTTGTTAATAAAGGGAAATTTTACCACCACTCATCCTTTATCTTTCCTAACCACTAAAATCTTATCTTCTTCACTGACGGTAAAATCTGAAAAATGATGTTGTGTTCATGCAACAGAAGGGTTGTCCTTAGAACCTGCTGGAACAACACGAACCCAGGCAGGATGTTCTATGCCTATCCAAGACAGGTAGGGACACTTAAATTTATTTCATTTTAAAGTTGGCATGTAGTGGTTTACCTTAAAATGTGTTGATTATAGTAATATATATGTTTTATTATAATTGTGATTTTATACAAGTGGGTTTAGTTGGTGTTTATGCTGCAAACAGATGCTAACATTTTGATTATCATTTATAGCCTACAACATATCCGTTCATTGGGTGATACGATCCACCCATGCAAAGGAGAGCAAGGGATGTTATCATCTACTTGCAGAGGACTATCTCTGAGAACGAGGCGACATTACAAGAATGCGAAGCCGCCCTCATTTCGAGACTATGGGCGGTCAACATGGTGACCGTGCAAGCGAGTAGAGGTTGCTCACCAAGTAGCCTTGGCTGATCTCCTTGTTGAGAAGGAGAAAGTTTGTCGTCTCGGGAACTTTTGTGTCTTGTCTTGGATGGTCATCTTCTTGGTTTTCTATGGTTCTTCTATAGGGTTTAGATAGGTACTGGTTTTTGTGTTTTGAATCGGTGGTAGATGGTCTAGTTGTGTTTAAGAAGTTTTAGTATACGTTGACTAAGAATAGTCTTTTGGTGTATAATGTTTGGTCCTTGTACAGTGGTAATATATTTATTTTATGATTTGGTCCTTATAGTGTGCTGCCTTTACTAATAGGTCCTTTGCCCCAAAAATTTATATATCACTTGCCACACAAATACTAGCAGAATGATCAAAGTCATAACACTGATTCAAGTATCAAAGATGGATGAATGATCAGAGATGGATGAACAGACACCACTTTTGAGTATCAACATAAACTTGATATGGTGTTGTTCATCCATTTTTAATTCTTCCTGTTTGTGATAATACAATAACAGTAACCAAACTCAAAACACAGATCCAAGGAAAACAGGTCCAAGAATCATAGACATATGAAGTCACAAATATGGATGACCAGACACCACTTTTGAGTATCAACATAAGCTTGATATGGTATTGTTCATCCATCTTTGATCCTTCATTCTGCTTGTGATAATAGAATAACAATATCCAACTCAAAACACGATTCAAATTCAACGGATCCAAGATTCATAGACGTATGAAGTCTCAAGGATGGGTGAACCGACACCATTTCGAGTATCAACATAAACTTGATATGGTGTTGTTCATCCATCTTTGATCCTTCATTATTGTTTGTGATAATAGAATAACGATATCCAACTCAAAACACGTACGTATGAAGTCTCAAGGATGGGTGAACGATGAATTGACTTTGTAAAGTCAGCAGTTACTATCTTGTCGAACTAGTAACAATACGTAGAAATACATAAAAAGTGGCAAATCAATACAATAAAAACACAATTTAACCCATAGAAAAACATGACATGATTTCATACATAACGCAAATGGATATATTTCCAAATGCATAAAATTTTGTAGTCTACAAAGTTCAGAAACATACATTGTTTAAACACAACAAATAATGTTTAGGGGAATACATATTCGATGGAAAACATTGGCTTTCATATGCTTAACCAGCATTTTTTTGTGGTGAAGAAAGCTTTCCTGCTATAATCTTGGTCTTAGTCCAAAATTGTTTTGGAGACCCACCGAAGCAGACATCAACTTGACTTCAGTGATTGAGACCGGACCACACTTGGTTGATCATTACCTTCAAAGTTGTGACTGTAACCTTTGCCTTATTCTTCTTTGTAACTTTGGTGGGATGAACTGTTTTTGAGGCATTGTGTATTGCCTTGACTTCTGTTACACCTCCTTGCCCAAGACATGTTTTCTTGTTGTGTCCAACATTGCCACAAATACCACAAACCACACTATTACTAGACCGTGACAAATTCTTGGTTTTGTCACTATTATCATTTTCGATAAAAGCCACAGTTCTTTCTTTCGTGGCCTACCTAATGGTTTATGATGTTTAGGTGGAAGAATGGTTGTAGGTACTTGTGACTTATACCAATGCTCATAACCATTTATTGGTGGATGTGGTGTTTGTAAGTTTCTTCCCAAGTCTTAAGCAAGTAACATGGATAAACCCATGATTCAACAGATCCTACTTGCATTCCATTGAGCCTCATACACCGGTGGGTAGCAACAACATGTTTACATGACATACCTGTAAGCTCCCATCTTCTACATGTACAAGCCCTAGCTTCAACATTCACAATACACTTATCTCCCCATCCACTGACCTCATAATTTTCTCCTTCAACCCGTAAAACGGTGTACTTGTAAGCCTCTTTCTTGATTGCATCTAACATGAGTGTTGCCTTTGGTGTTAATGGTCCGGCACACTTGTGAATCACATTCACAACATTCACTATTCTCTTCATACAGTATTCTCTAATCTATTCCAAAGCAGTAATGATGGGTTGGTGCCTACCTCCCAATAGTTTCCCGTTGAACACCTCACACATGTTATTAAATAACACATCAGAATGAGCCCTCCCTACACATTTATACAAAATGTTTGATTTATACAAACAACAGTGTAGAACAATGTCTTAGAACAAAAGATGTACAGGTAGACATAGATTTGGTTAGGTACCTAAAAAATGCGACCTTGACCAATGGGTTGGTGGTATCTTACTTAACCAAGCATGGGCAGTTCATTAAACCTCTTGAATGCAAGCATGGTCGCCACAAATTGTTGGACGGTTGTTCTTCACGCACATCTCCACAAATGTTCCTTGTATGCTTTAGCATTCCATTGCAATTTCATATTATCATGGATGTGCTTCAAACAATATTTGTGTTCAAACTAGGGAATACTCCCGCTAATCTTGGAATGATACCTACACAAATAAACATCAATTCATTACTAATAAAACTTGCATTTATCGAAAATACAAGTGAATCTAATCAACTAAATGGTAACATCACCTTTGCATGTCATTGATAAAAGTGTAGTTTGAGTTTGGTTGCAAGTCAAGATCATCTCTTAGACATTCAAGAAACCAAATCCATGAGTCTTTGTTTTCGACACAGAACCGCAAGAGCTAAAGGGTATATTCAAAAGTGACCGGAAAAAGGACCCTCATAAAAGCACCATCTAACCCCAACAACTCTCTTTGACAAGCTTTATATCCTTCCTTCAAAACACCTAAGCATACATACATTCTCTTGAAAACTACGGTTGGACTTGTTGCATCTGTTGCGGTTTGTACACTTATCCTAATCTGTTGTATCGGGTTTGTTTTACGCAACTCTTCAACATAGTGTCTTAAAAGGGTGTATTGCGCTTATGATCACCCCTAATCTCATTTTTCGCTTTGTTTTTTGCCCTTAATGCCTTTTGCATAGACACCGAACTTCAAACTGTTCTTGGTGATCTTGAGCAGCCTTAATTGGAATATCTGGATTGACTTGAACTTGGTCAACTATTTGCTTGAAAGAAACTTGTAGTCACAAGCTTTAATCTCTCTTGATTGCAAACAATTGTGTTCATCCACGAAAGTTCGAATAATCCATACATCTTTAGCTGTATTTTTGGCTACATACAACAACCATGGGCAATCTGTTGCTTGCTCCTTTCGTGTTCGCAAATATACATTCCTTCCAAGGCCTCTAGTTATCATACCAGTTTTCCTCTTTGGGGCTTTTCCAGCCTACCGATCCTTTGGTTATTCCACAAACAGGCATTTTTCCAAGACACCTAACCCTAATTCTCTGTTTGTCATTCTTAATGAGTTGCAATTTCCTCCTAGTCTTTATTGAAAGTAGGTAGATCCTATCTTTCACTTCTTTTGCAGTTAAAAAACTTTGACCTTAGAAAAATATATTTCGTCCTCTATTTGTGTTGCCTTACTTAACTTTTCTTTCCTCCTAATAACATACTCATCCTAATTCTCCGAACCACTTGCAAAATCATTATCATCTAACAGATCCAACTCACTTTTCTTAAAAAAATCATGTGGTAGATGGTGGTGGTACCTATAGATGGTAACTCGTAGTCTCATCACTTTGAGCAGTTAACATCAAAATCGGGCTCTCATAAGTATTAGCCTCATCGACAACTGTGTTTCCATCACGATTGTTCTCAATATCACCATCATCACTCATATAAGCTGTCTGTCTCACTCACATTGTCATCACTTAAAGCTTCATCGATTTCACTTACTGTCTGATTTACCTTTTGGATATGCTCCACAAGATTACATATTTCCTCCTCACGATGACCTAACTCTTGATCATTTTGACATACCTCTTGAGACTATCTGTTTGGATATGCTCAACATGTTTATCTATATGTTGGTTGACATCACCTACAACATCTTGATCGACAAACCTCTGAGATGGAAACAAGTGTTCTTTTCGGCATCCGACTAGATTGTACCAAAGTATTGACTTCCAAAGGTTGATTTGTAACCCGACATATATCCTCTACCAGATTTATTAACAACGTTTTCTAAGAACAATTTGTTTGAGCAATATGGAACAATAGTAAGAGCTGCCTTTTTCTTTCTTGCATCCACATCAGCAATAACTGTCCTAATTGACTTTGGTGACATTTGATCAACATCCAATGTTGTCTTACCATTTTCAACATAAACCTCTATCATCTTATGGTCATCAACAAGATCTTTCAATATTTTTAAATTAGCACTCTCACTTAAGCTATACAAACAATCACTAAATTACCACTAGGCTTAACAAAATAATAGTAATTTTTTGAACCAAGCTCATAACTTAATTCATACATAAGAACATCCAATTCTTCAACTGACACACTATCAACATCAACCAAATCAATATACCTCCAACGTATATTCTACCAGGCCAGTATTTAAAGACACCATTGTGATGAACCCTCATGCTAAACATATTAGATCTACCATCTGAAAACATGTCAATATATGTTTAGGGCATTCTAAAAACTTAATTGGCAAACAATAAATACCCTAATTACAAATTCCAATGACTATAATAAAAAAAAAAAAAAAAAAAAAAAAAAAAACACGGTCTTGGTATTTCTTTTTAGCAGTCGTATAGGACGGTATCATCAACAGGATAACACGGATGTCTTACTTTCCATAGAGTAAAGTCTATGTTTCGGTTTTATGATTGATAAGCAGGGGTTTTGTGACATGCAATTAGGGTTTGTGAATTCGATAATTTTGTAACGAAAGTTACAGGACGAAAAATAATGAGACTATGTGTTTATGGGGGCGGGAAGAGGTTACATTACATGTGGCAATAATTAAGAAATTTTAATTGAAATAAGAAAATGACAAATGTGCCCTTGGACTAAAGAGAAATCAACGCCATCTGACGTCCTTGACTAACGGAGATACGGTCAAAGGACCAGTAACGAGTAAGAAACTTGAAATAGGGACCCCGGACGATGAAAATGCCCAGGTTTGCCCAACGCGAAGCGCGGTGACAAGTTTAGGGACCAACGATGTATTTTAGTCTAATATAAAACAAAAAAGTTAAACATAAAATGTACACAAAAAAGCTTAAACTTCCACTTTTATTAATATTAACATACACCTGCTTCATGTTCTAACTGCACCAAAGGTTTCATAGACTCCAGGTACATAACGTGGATGACCTAAACAGAACTACCATAGAAAGTTACCATTTTTTACACAACGTAGTCATACAAAAGCATACTAGACTTAAAAACATTTAACCATGACCATAAAAAAGATATAAAGACAAACAACCTTATTTAAGCTTCCTGAGTTTCCTCACCATTTGGGATTTCTCGCCAGCACGTAAAGCAACAACATGGCTCATCTGAATCAACCTGCCTATCTCGGCGAAATCCTCTTGCTCCAAAGCTCTTAAAATAACCAGAAACTCATCCAAAACAAGGTCACCCTGAAGCTTCATCAGCTCTAAAATTATCCCATGCCTATGCTCCACCCTAGCTTCTACCTCTTCAATAATTTCATTGTAAAAATTTTCAGCATCAATGTAAGCTTTCTCCTCTCTCTCAAAAATAGCAGCCAGAACCCTGTCGACTCGACGATCCCCAATTTGGTTTGCAATCCTACAACACTTTGAAAACCTGTGCGCCATCCTTGCAAATCAAAATACCTTTTACCTAATACAGTTTATTATCGCAATCTGTATAATTGAAGACGATGAAAACCCTAATTTTGGTATCCCCTTTTCCCCAATTTGTTATACATTGCACACGCTTTTATTTTGTAAGTAACCCGATAATAATACACGAGCTTTAAGCCCAAAAAGAAAGTGCAGTACCAAACATAACAAAAGCCCAAATGACGTTCAGATTATTACAAATACAGAAAAAAAAATAGATAAAAAAAAAGAAAAAAAAAACGTATGCTCAACAAATATATAACAATTCATTGTTAAATCTTTTTAAAAAAATAAGATTGTACAGTATAAAAAATAAAAAATAAAAAAATACATAGACACTATGCACCGACAAACATAAAACACCCCCCAAAAAAAATGTTTGCAAAAAAAAATCTTGACCATTTTTTACAAAGATAAGCGTAACACAACGACACTATTGAAGAAAATAAGTTTACAAAATTTATCAAACAAACGCTATCCTGCTCGTTATTTTTAATGCATAGTTTGTATTTAATATTCTCTATATTGCATATAACTATTGATGGTTTTATTTTAATTAAGATTCGTAGCTCTTAAATATGTAAGCTTTTTAGTTTTTCTATTAACTGTACTATGTTGGTTTAGATTAGATGAAGTTTCAAATCTCATATTTCATTTTTACTCTTTAAATAAATTTGTGTTAGAACTTTTAGTAAAACACCCATTCTGTTATTAAGAAATGTGATTGGTGGTGTTTGTTTTTCAAAACTTGCCTCTTAACAACATTTTAATCTGACGTATTCAGATGCGGTGAGATATTTGAGTCATTAAGAGTGTTTGTTTTTTTCATGTCATTCAGATGCGATAAGAGACAATCTATGTTAAGAGCGTTTGTTTTTTTTCTGACCATTAAAAGGTAATAAGAGGCATAAACCTCTTATTAAATTAGATATGGAGGGTTTGTCTTAACACCACTTAATGTCTTTTTTCTATGACATATTATTATTATTATTATTATTATTATTATTATTATTATTATTATTATTATTATTATTTTTCTTGTTCTTGTTCCTCTTGTTTCATCATTGTTTTTCGTATTAAAAGTATTATATATAATCATTGTATATGTTTTGTTAGATAAAGAATGTATAAGATGATATGTGACAATTCATATTTTTATTCAAGTTGAAGGGTTTGGTTTCATACTCATATATCTCAACTCTAACGCAAGTCATATAGTTAATCGTTTTAAAAAATTCCATTTAAACTCCGACACATTTGTTTTTTGTCAAATAAACATGAAATTGCATGTTTTGTTTAACTTTAAATTAATTATTATATTATAGAATTTTTTTTCTTATATTTAATAAATTTTATATATTGTGCGATTGCATTGGTTTATATTTATATTGTAAAACCTGATAGTTTAACACATTCAGATATTTTTACGAAAACAAACAGTTTTATTTGAGTTAGATTCAGATTTCTCAACCACGTATTCAGATTAAGATGGGAATCAGATTCAGACTTTTCTATCGCATATTCAGATTCAGATGTACGAGAGTCTCTTAATAAATAAACAGCACCGTCTTTATATTATATAAATGACAATATCACAGTATACAACAAGTGGTTGATCCACTTAAATTGAACTTGATGAAATAACATTATCAATCAAGTTTCAGTTTAACTACATCAGCTTCTTCGGTTAGTATTAATTACTTTAAAGTAGTGGTTATTGCGTGTAGTTAAACCCAACCAGGCCCGTTTTGGATTTTACTAAAAGAAAAATGATTTGTATGTCTAAAATCTAGACCTAAAATTAGACATAATAATGTTATTGGTGCATTTGAATAATTAATTGGTGGAAAATGATGAAAAAGAAAAAGTGCATGACACTTGTCAAAAAATGAATGATTTAAGTCTATTAGTAGGTCTAATTGTTAGGTGTAAATATTATAGATTTTCTCAGTCATTCTTGTTGCTTGTATGTTGCCCTTTTAAATAGATTTTCTCGCTCCACTACTGCTTCTATTCTAGTTGAATTCAATTTTGCTTATCATGTTATCTTTCTATGTTGAACGACAATAGTAAATTACGTGCCTCATAAAGTTGTATAAAGTAGAAGCTACATTGAAATTTCTTTACGTTGTAGAGATATTTGTCATATACCTAGTTTTTTCAAGGTTGAAATATGTATCTTACGATGCTAATCTTACCTTCTACTTTATGGTTTAATCAATCTTATTTGTTGCTTCCAGGAACAACCAGGCACACGTTTTTAGTTTGACTGTTTGGTCAAGTTTCAACACGCCACAAACAACATCATATACTGACCCTTTTTTGGTTATTATTTAATTTGTTTTTAATAATTATGCAAAATTTTAGGTAAATAATTTTTTGGTTGGTTTGTTGAGGTTGTTGAGGGAGTTTTTTTTTACCTATTGTGGTAATTAATTTTATGTTTTTGAAGTTTAATTTTGAGTATGGGTGAGTTTTTAATTAAATGGATTAATAAATTTTTTGTGGGGTTAAGGTTTTATGGATTTGGTTTTATTAATTATTTGTGGGTTTTTAATGGTTGGTATTTTAAGTAAATTTTTTGGTTTGTTTGGTTTTGTGGATTTGTGATGTTTGTTTAATCCGGGAGTGGGTTAATAATGAGGTATATAAAAAAGGGCCATTTTTAGTTGGGTTGGGTGGAAGTTTGTTAATTAATTTGAATTGGTTGTTAAATAAAACTACTTTTTGGGTAGGTTTTTGAGTTATTGTGATGTTTGTGTGTTGGTGTTTATGATTTTAAAAAGGGTTTAACTTTCGAACCTTGGGGTTTGGTATTGGTTTTTTTGGGGATTGTGGTAATTGGATTAAATTACCCTTTTATTGTACTTCATGTTATTGATTCGGGGGTTTTTATTTTGGCTTAATTTTACCTTATTATTGTTGGTAATTGAAATTTGCTTATTTGGTGGTTGATATCTTATGTGGGTTATTTAACTTGGTTTAAAGCAGTTCAAATGATGAATAATTATTTAGCCTTTTGTGTGCTAAATATTAACTTTTTCATTGGGTTGAATGAATTGGCTTTTAAATGGAAATATGTATAGTTGAAATGGTTTTTTAACGTTTTTAAAATTGACCTTTGGACATATGCAAAAAATAATTGTTTACCTTGTTTGGAGCTTATTCAAAGTCATTTTTTGCAACTTTGAAACCTATTAAAAGTAATAAATTTTCTATAAATAAATTAACCCGATTTGGCATGAATTTATTTGGTTTCTTTGGTTTGTTTGTATGTTATTAAATTTTTTAACAGATGATACCTTTTAATGTTATTAATGCTTGAAATAATAAATATTCTATTCTGAGAATTTTTTTGATATTGTATTACCTTTTAAAATTGTGAATGTGAAACTTTGGCCGGAATTTAATTATCTTTGTGAATTGTTCTGGGTTTAAATGACTTCTTTGATTCTTCTTTGGGTTTCTTTATTTTTTTAACTGTTTTTAAACAACTTTAAGGTAAGAAAATTTTTAAAAAATTTCAAGAAAATACATATTTTAAATGGAAAATATTTTAACTTGGGATTATTAAACTTTTGAAATTGGTATTAATGACCTTGAATTTGTTAATGGGACTTTGGCTTTGGGAAAACCTAACAGTAATTTTATCTAAATTTAAAATATAAAACCTTTTAAATCCAACTAAATCACCTTGGTACTGCAGCCAAATTGACGTGCTTTCCGAAACTTGGAATTCTAATCAACTGTTGTGTTGCTTGGAAACATAGAATTTGGAAAGTAATTTCGCACACTTAAAGTTATGACAATAATACAAAAATTAATTCGTAACAGACAAAACAATTTTTATAAAAAATTTAATTGGGAAAATCCAAAAACCATATCTTAAAAAAAAACCAAATAAAAACCATTAAGTCAAATAATTTACAAAACAAAACGCTTTCCCTTCCCATAACGTGTACCTTAAATCCATGATTAACTGACTGTCAATTTTTTTTTTATCCTTAACCAAACTTTTAAAAAAAACTTTACAATTATTCTACTAACGTTGATATTCCGGCCATTTTTTAAAATTTTAACAAATCTTAAACTTATTGAAAAAATTTCATATTTAAAATTTAAAATTAAAGATCAATTTAAATACCTATGTTTCTTCAATTTAAAAAATTTAAATTTATTACAATTTCTTTTTTTTAAAATAAACTCCTTATTATTTAACATCTGTTAACCAAATTCACAATGTCACTATTCAAATTCTTTTTATTTTAATTAAAAATTTTTGGTTCAATCACTCTATTCCCATTATGCAAATTTCTTATTCAATTAATGTTTCTAGGGGAATTTTTTTGGAAATTTTTAGATGTTTAATGTTTTTTTAATTAAAAATACTCCCTTAGCGTTGATGGTTTTGTGTTTAAAATGTTAAGTATCAAATTTTTAATTTTTTGTGACACGGTTGGAGGAAGGAATGAATTGTTATATTTTTGGTTTTATTTTACTTTATATTTGGAATCTTGTTCTGAAGTTGGGTGATTTTATCTTAAAACAAAATTTATTTTAATTCAATTTTATAATAATCATCCCTAGGTGTTTGGTTGAAAGGAATTAGTTGGTTTTTTATGATTAAAAATGTGATGTGAATTTTTTTGGATTTAGGAAATTATATTTTAATTTGTTGAAAATGGTGTTCAATTGTAATATTATTGAATTCTGTTATATTAAATTTTTTTTAGAAAGGTTCTTAAAAATTACGTTTGAGAAATATCTTATAAACTTAATTTATTGTGGATTTATGAATTGAATTTGTGAAAATGTTTTAATAATCATGATTTCTTTTGAGATGAATGTGTTAAGTGAGCATGCGGCTATGGATTGACCGCTTCATTCGATCACGCAAAGCGTCGGGCGTACACGCATACTGTGAGTTAGCACTAAAGCGTACAAAAGTGTCTTTGACCACTTTAGTTGAATTGAGGTACACCTACCGCGGTTCCGTTGATCGATTACATGTCGCCCGTGATCGGTATAATTCGAAGAATTTCCTTGACGCAATTGCTCTAGTCGTTCTCAAACCGGAACGTCTCAAAGAAGACAACACGGAGTGAGTGAACCAATAATTTAAGTCCACCGATTGATGAAAAGTGATTTGAAAAACAATCGTGTATTGCTCAATAGAAATTGTTTTTGCAATATAACGAAGGTTTTATTGAAAATCAATTATCAATCATAAAACACCTTTTGATTTGAAAAATTAGTACACGGTCGATGTGCTAAAGAAAGAGTTATTAAGCACAAAGACCGGTTTTCAAAGGTATCCGTCAATCCATAACTCGAACCGTGATTGATTCAAGAGATTGAATCGCCCATTGTTTCTCATTCGGTTGTCACATGGTTGATCTATATGATAGATCTCACCGCCACCTACTGGAGCTTGTTTGATGTTGGCTCGGAAGGTTTTCCATCTTCATTGTGAATATGTTAACACATCACTCGGATGCCCGCAATACCACAAGGATAATGCGTAGGACTCAAGATTTAATCTCTCTTTCACATTGTGTGAAGCGAGAGTCTTCATTGAAAGTGTCCTAATGAGATTTATTGATGATCTCGTGGCTCTAGACTCAATTTGTGCATATTTGGATCATGTGCGGAGACTAGGGAGAGGTCTCCTTTTCAATATCAACGATCTCTAAGAGAAAGTCGATAGATAATGTTGGTTCCCGTGAGAATGAAACAAGTCCTTTTAAGAGGAGCTTGAGTGGTTTGGAAAGTTGAAGTGCAAGCGTCCTTTGGGTCCATGGCGTCTTGTCTTCAATACCGATGTTACCATCGATAGCATATGAATTGAACCGGTTTACGCCCTAAGGTTGAATAAATGGAGGCTATTTGTTTTCACCCTTTCTCATTCAATTCTTTTAGTTCTTCAACCCTTGGTGAAGATGTCGCTAAGCGATATTCGGACCTCACAAATAGAGTTCCACCACACCTTTTTCCACTTGTTCCACGATGAAATGATGTCGAATGTCGATATGCTTTGCTCTTGAGTGTTGAACGTTGTTGCATGAGAGAGCAATAGCACTTTATTGTCACGAAGAGAGAGATTTTGTTGAATTCAAAGCCATAGTCGATAATTGAGATCTCATCCATAAGATTTGAGCACAACAAGATGACATGGCTATGTATTCGACCTACTGTAGAAATAGAAGTACTCATTTGCTTCTTTGAAGACCAACTCACAAGCTTATCACCCAAAACCGAGCACCTCCGGATGTACTTTGACGAGTATCTTGACACCTCGCATGATCAAGAGATCGTGATAGGGTCATTAGTGACATACCGGTGTCCTTCGGCACCAAAGACCCATGTTGATGGTTCCTTGGAGATACCGAAGACCCGCTTAACCGCTTCAAGGTGCTTTTAGTAGGCTTAGCACGGTATCTAGCACACATGCAAACAATGAACAAGATATCCGCTTTACTAGCGTGAGGTACATCGAGGATCCAATCATACTACGATATTTCGTTTGGTCAATCATGATCCCCAGTGGTCCTCATCTAGTTTGGTTCGATCAATCATGGGAGTGTCAGCGGTCACTTGAATCAAATCCAAATTTCTTTAAGATCTCGGTTGCATATTTAGATTGATTTATGAAAATGCCTCGGGACTTTGTGAAATTTGTAATCCCAAGAAAAATGACATTTGTCCCATCATTGACATTTGAAATTTTGAACTCATTTCATTTGAAAAATGGTCACACTCATTGGGGTCGGTCGAGGCAAAGATGATATCATCAACATAAATTTAACATGAATTAAATGTTTGCACGACTTCACGGTGAACAACGTTGGATCAACTGCCTTTGCTAAATCCGGTAGATAGAAGAAACTTTGACGATGTATCATACCATGCCCGGAGCTTGCTTTAAACCGTAAGAGCCTTCTTCAAACGATAAACGTGAGTAGGATGCTCTTGATTTACAAATCCTTCAGGTTGGTCGGCGTGAGCGACTTCTTTAAGATCTCCGTTCGAAATGCCGTCTTCACATCCATCGATGACCACCATGTTCTTACTAGCGGCATTAGCCAAAAGATTACGATTGCCTCGATTCGATCAAGCTGGAGCAAAGATTCTTCAAAGTCGATACCTCCTCTTGACGGTATCCTTTAGCAACTAATCGAGCCTTGTTCTTCAATACATCACCATGCTCATCTAGTTTCACTTTGAAGATCCATTTTAGAGCAATAATCATGGCACATTTTGGAGCGGTACTAACTCCCATACATCAAGTCGATCAAACTCATGAATTTCATCTTGCATAGCATTGAACCGGTATCTTCGTTCATGGCGGTTTAACATCCTTTGGTTCGATCTTTGAGAGTACGGAGTTGAAGAAACACCATAAGGCATCGGTTGCAAGTTGTTTCCGTGTTGATACGGGACGAGAGGATTTCAATGATGTTGTCTAATGGATGATCGTGAGTCCATTTTACGAGGTGTTCATGTGGTAGTTGTTGAGGGACCAAGTAGCAGAGTCGATGTCTCCCGAAGAAGATGGTTACGAAGAAGATTCAGGAGCAAATATGTTTTCGAATGGAGCATCTTGAGAGTAGCAAAGGATTAACTTCATCATTGATGCGAAACATTTCCATGATGTACATTTGAAGAATGATGATTTGTTGATGAGGCGAAGGATCGTGAGCAGCGCTCTTGACTTAAAGATATTGAGGCGAGGATTGTCTTCATTCACGGGAATATGAGCGACCTCTGTTGAAGGAATCGACACCTCATTAGTACTTGGATCATAAAGTTCATCAAACATAGGATCAAACAATTTCTTTAAATCATCTTCGGATGGAGGTACATATGGAGTTTCTTGAGAAGAGTTTGGAACAAGGATGAACCAATGGGATTGTTTTGAAGTGTGGGTCCGATCGAATTGTCCGAGAGCCATTTGACCGGTCGACTCATCAAACGTAACGTGAATTGTTTCCATGATATTTCGGGTTCTTTTGTTGTAGATTCGGTATCCCTTTTGTTTGGTGCATACCCTACAAAAACTCAATGTCTGCTTTAGCTCTAAGTTTGCCTAAGTCTTGACCCTCATTAGTTGGATAACACAATGCACCAAACACACGAAGGAAAGAGAGATTAGGTTTTCGTTGTGGACAAGTTCATATGGAGTTTTCCATGAGCGGTGTGAATCGTGGGAGCGATTTTGTGTGTAGCATGCGGTGGCAATAAGCTTGATCGGAGAAACATTGGAACCTTTGAGTAAATCGGCATTGTTCTAGCGGCTTCTACAAGAGTTCGATTTCGTCTTTCAACTACACCGATTACATTGAGGAGTTCGTGGAACACTTCTTTGATGGCTTATTCCAATGCTTTCATAAAATTCACTAAGTTGTTTGTTAACAAACCGGTTCCATTATCATTCGGATAATTCGGCGGTTTTGTTAAGTCGAACTGCGGTTGTTTGATGAGTTTGATGATGATATCGGGAGTTTCATCCTTTGTCCTCAGAACTTGACCTGTGTGAATCTAGAGTAATCATCAACCACAACTAACACATATTTCTTCCCAAAGATATTCGCACTCTCATTGGTCCACATAGATCCATATGAAGGGTATGAAGAACTTCTATGATTGAGTTTGTAGGTTTGGGTTTATGGGTATACTTTTTGCTTTTTCCCAATTGGCATGCTGAACAAAGATGATCCTTTTCATACTTTAGTCTAGGTAAACCTACAACTAAGTCCTTTCTGGAGAGATCATTGATGGTGCCAAAGTTCAAGTGATTTAGATGACGATGCCATAACCATGACTTTGTTTTCGAGGCCTTTGACAACAAGCAAATAGGAGAAGACTTCATCATATCATCGATAGAGATGGTGTAAAGATTTGACCCACGAGTTCCTTGTAACAATTCCTTACCATCAAGTTCTCTAACAAAACAAGTATGTTTTAGAAGGCTACTTCTAGATCGGAATCACGAATTGACCAGAGAGAACAAATTATGACCATGACCTTCCACATAGTATACTCTAGAGATGACACTATCACCCACAACATAATCACCATAACCCATAATTGCACCGAAATGATCATTTCGAATCTAATCGTCTGATGAATTTGCTCACGAAGTTCATGAGCCGTGACCGTCGCCAAATCATATGCTTGGAACAACTGAGTCCGGTACCCGAGCGATTTTAACGATCTGCGGTTGAACCACGTACTAGAATGGATAATCGGATAATTGGGATCCCCATGCAAAAATGGGTTCCATTTGGTTAGTAACAACGTTGGGTTGGAACATCGTAAATAGAAGCATTCATATCGTAAAATAGAGCGGTGGAATCATTGTGAATAGATGCGGTACTAGTGTCTTTATTAGCCCCTGCTCACGGTGTGCTCACTTCTTAAGTGGAATAGATCTACCGGAGGCATCCATTTTCTAGTGGGCATTATGCGATTAGTCTTCGACCAACATGTATCCAATAATAGCCTATCTTACTAAATGTTCTTCTGTGGGTTTCCCTTTGTTTTCTAACTTTCTTTCGTTTTTGCCTTTTAGCCTTCTTAGCATGATTTTAGCATTAACAATATTAATTGGACAATTATCATAATTAGGCAAAACATTAACACCACATTCATGATTAGAAATGTAATTCAAGACATTAATACAAGGTTTGCAAATAGTATCGAATTCGAATTAATTACGACGCCTATGGTCGATACTAGAATCAACACGATTCGTTTTATTCGGCTCAAACTTAAAGTTCCTAGGTAGGTCTTCTACTTTCTTCCAATGCACATTCTTAGCTTGCGAGGTCGTGTCCTTCCTTGTATTGTCTTGAGACTTTGACCGCTTGCTTTAATGTCGTGATTACTCTGTAGGGAATGGGAACATTAGTTGGTTTGGCTACTATTTGCTTCACTGTTTAGATGTCTTGGGATCCGAGCTACATGCGAGCACACTAAGATTAACTTTTTAACACTTGAATAGCCGGGATTAGAACACCTAGAGTGCACACCGAGTTCACATTCTTAGCACTATGCATTTGAAATCTGAACTACTTGAAGGCACATTAGGGTTCACATTCATAACATTTGGCATTGAGTGACTTGCATGCTTGGCACTAGGCATAGAACACGGTATCAAGGGATTGACTTGCTCACCTAAGGTTTTAGGGCATATTGTAATTAGGCATTCTAGAAGTTCTTGAGATCGTTTGGCATATAAGCATGCATGGCCAATTGCATTATCATCGGGTTTCTCTAACTTATCCTCTTCTATGAGAAATATGTTTGAATAGCAAGTTTGTTATTCCTAAGATGAGGAGGAACATATTTCACAGACAAATCATATTTATTACAAACATGTTCTTTTGATACACCATTCTCCCCATTGGTCATTGGCATCTTCCCTTTTACGACTCTTTAGATTCTCAATTTCTTTTTATAACGAGGCTACCGTTTCGTTATTTTTGTTACTGAGTGACCTTTATAGATTCAAATAATTCATTGAAATGATGTTTAACCTTTTCATTTTCTTCAAGAAAACCTCATTTTCCTTTTGTAAAGCATTTACTAAGTTTTGAAGATGAAAGTTTTGAGAATTCGAGAATCTAAAGGAGGAGGCATTGGGGACCGTCACATTGTTCGTTTGACCCTTTAATCGAGAGATTTGGGCTTTCAACTTTCGATCGTGTTGCAATGAGCTTGAATCATTCATCACGTTTGTTAATTTGAAAAAGCGCATCAAACTACGGAGCATCCGAGGATGTCTTGATATTTGAAGTTTTGACATTTTCTTTAAGATGTTGATATTTTAGTTGTAAATTAAAATGCTCAACTTCTAGTTTAGAAAAATGTTTAACCAAATTGTCGTGATCATCCAGTTCAATTTTCTCATTTAGTTCGAGTTAGTTTTTCAAGCTCAATGACACGATCATGAGAGACTTTTAAAGCAACGACGGTTCATGGAATCGAGAAGATAATAGAGCAGGTTAGTAGCGATGTAGAACACATCTTGAGCAATACATTGAAATCGAGTTCTCATTTAGTGTATGCAAGTTCTTCCTCTCAATCTCATTATATTTTAGTGCTCGCTCATAGTCACTAACCTCAACTATCATTGCATCAAATTCCTTTTCCATTCCCTTAATATCGGTATCTATCCCCTTTTAAGACTCTCAAAGTGATCTTTTAGAAGTTTAAAGAAAGGCATGACCTCGGTTAAATAGCATTCTTTCATTTGCTCAAACCCTTTCTCCTTGATTATACCGGTGGGTGTGATCCTTTTCTTGCAAGTTTTCTCAAAATCAACAAATAGTTGAAGGATAACATATTGGCTAATTAAGGTCTTGCTTTTAGTGGCAATTGTTCTAGGAACAAGATGCATTGGTGTATTAGGAGGATACACAATCGCTCTAGGCATTTTCCAAAGGGAGGGTTTGTTTCAACAATATTTTCGACTTTCTTCTTATCTAAATCTATTTTCCAAAAAACTTGTTGAGTCAACAATGTACGAGGCTTAAACTTGTTCAAGGAAATCTAGTTTTCCTTCTTGTAATCATGGGGTGTGATATTTATTTTCTTCTCTTTACATTTAGGATCATCTAATTTCTTGTTCATCTTTTCCTAGTGACTTCATCGATTTCTTATCTTCCTCGGTGCACTCAACGCAACTAGGTTTCGTCTAGGTTTAAGAATTTCATTGCCATCATAAAGAACCTTATGAGCATTTCTTGCCTTTTAATAACCTCTGGATTTGGTTCCTCAATAAGGGGAATGCTATGCTTATCGCTTAAGACTCTATGCTTAGTGATCATGTGAAGCGATCGAATGGTGTTCCCCTGTATGTACAACTTGTTTTCAAGTTTGTTTTCAAAGTTTTCGATTAGAAAATCTTTCAAGAGTTTTGATTCCTTTGTATTAAATTCTTGCTAAGCATTTTCACATTTTCTTGAAGTTCTTGTTTTGCTTAGCGGTTTTAGAAAGCTTTTCTTGCAAGGAATTTAACTCTTGTTTTAATACTTCTTCTCAAAATTACTTTTATAATGATTGTACGCACTTGGTCATCCATTTCCCGCTCACGAGTGGTCAACTCAAATTTTGCACGTTGTTCATAAATAGCAACACGTTCTTTATAGCCATTTAGTTCGAAATTACGGAATCATCGGGCACATGCGATGTATTCATCAAAGATATAGTCATTGTTGATGCGGAAGATGCATCACTTGGTACAACTTCACTTTCACTTTGTTCCACATATTGATCATATGGGACAACATTAATATTACCCATATTTTCAATATTTGATACAATAGTTTCGATTACTTGTACTTTGTCATGCATCTTTTGCACATCGACATCATCGTATAGTTTTAATACCTACGAGATGAGTTTGTCTTTGGATGGGCCACTGTGGTGAAGAAGAGACCTTGGGAGAAATCATTGGAGAAATGCTAGCCATAAAAATTGTGTGTGCTGATGGGTCCATCATCCACATCAGTCGTATGCATCACAATCGGCGACTTGAAAGGCATTCGATGATTGTGACCTATCTCTCGAATAAGTCGCTCATCCACATCGCATCATAGGTCTTGGCATTGCCCTCAAGCAGAAACAACAGTTCCTCTTCATCCAAAGCACCATTATCCGAGCTTGTACAAGCGGCATCTTATCTCTCAAGTAATCGCGATTCTCGTGGACGTTTGGAGATGTGCGGTTTCTTGCAATGTCCTCACCACCACGGTTATAACATTTGATCGGCTTAGCTTGACCTTGATTACCATTCCTTCTCGATTCGATTACCAACATAACCTCTACCAGCTCCACCTCTTCCCGATCATCTTGTCTTTCTGGCGGTTGCACCACGATCCTCCCATCTTTAACGGTAGCTTGATTGTGTGGGTTAGATCTTTGTTACGAGGTTGTTGTTGGTTTGTGGGAAGAATTCATGTTTGACTAATCGGAAGAGCTAGTTGATTAATGATGTTACCAGCGTGTGCATCAACATCGACTTGTTTGAACATAGGATCGGGAATGAGTTTGTGATTACCATTACCCATGGGTATGACTTGTGAGGCTTTGGTTGTGATTCCGATGTTTGAGTAGAAGCGGTTGAGTCATTAGATGAGCTTGTCTCTCCCTGGTTGGTTTTGAAGCGATTAAGAATCGTCTTTTCAAACATGGCATGTCTCTCATTCGAAGAAGGAAGGCATAGAGTTGCTCATAATCGTATTCTTCAATCCTTTAGTGAGCTTCACGAGTAACAAACTTGTGCCATTCGGGATTCATGTTGTTCACAAATTTTGAGTTCGGTGAATGTTAGGCATAGTCATTCGATGTTCCTCATATCATTCACCGACTTATGAAATCTCACATAGTACTCATAGACACTCTCATCGGTTTCATCTTGAAGTGTTCAAATTAAGTCATAGAGTTGTGATTCTCTCTTCCATAGTTAATTCGAACACGAGAGAAGCATCTTGACATTATCCCATCACGCTTTGCATCGGTGTTGTGATTGATCGACTTGTAGATGTCTTTAGGAAGACCTTGAAGAACAATGTTAGAAGCCCCGATATCGACATCGAATCTCTTTTCTCCTTATCATCAAGCTCATCATACATTTTGGTGCATCCATTCCGTAAATCGAGTTCCATCTTGACGAGTATCAAGTACATCTCTAGTCGTCTCAACCCGATACGGTCCTTCATCAATGGATTTGAGAATGTTGACTCCATTTTCCTTTCAAGATATTCTGATCTAATTCGTTGAGCCCAAGAGTCGTAGTCGGTTCTATCAAGCATGGGTGGGCAGTATCTCGAACCATTGCTTGAACATCCTCGGCAGCGATGGAGATGATAGTAGGAAGCGTTTGTAGACATGTTTCAAGCTCTACGGATTTTACAATTCTTTGATTAAACCGGAAATTGATTCTTTCACGGATTTTACTAAACCAAAAGAACAACCGTAAGAATGTAACACGAAGAAGAAAAAGGTCTAAATGAACAAGTCGCTAAACACACAACTAGCATAAGCGGTCGACTCGCAACACACTCGACTCGCAATTAATCAAGTCGCTAAATAGCCAACTCGCTTTAGTCTCGACTCGCAACACAATCAACTCGCTTGAACACTAAGTAAGCAAGTTAACTCGCTAACGTTACAACTCGCTAAGTAGCAAGTCGCTTTAGATCTCAAGTCGCAAAGAAACAACTCGCTTAGAACCCAAGTAGCATAAATATCAACTCGCTAAACAACTAAGTCGCATGTACCAACTCGCATTAAATAACAAAGCAACTCGCTTTGAAGAAACACAAGTCCGAGACACAACTCGCAGTCCTTTTTCACAAATAACCACTTTATCAATCCAAAACAACCAAACCACAATGATTTAAGCCTTCAATTCAAAACATAAACACTTATGATGATCCTTAACACAAAAGTACAAGCAAAATTCAAGCTTTACCACTAGAATTTGTTCAAATGAATCAAACTCTCCTAAACCCTTAATACACCAAAAACCTTATGAAATCCACCAAAACAAAGAGCATGAAAGATGAGTGATCAAACCATGGCTCTTGATACCAATTGTAAGATATTGGATTTCATAAACACTCTAAACCATGATCAAAGTAGGCGTATAAGTATGTTAGAGAGAGAAAGTTCTAGTGGGAGAAAGGAAGAGAGTTGGGAACTATAGTGAGAGAAAGAAAATATTATTATGAGCTCAACTCTCTACCTTGGGAGGTAGAGAGTATTTATAGTCTTACATGAAACGCCATGTGAGGTACATGGATCGAGGCATCTGATGGGTAAAGACCGTCAGTCCTCCACGGTGTTACTTAACTAAATACTACTTAACTTAAAATAACAACAACTACGAGCATTCTAACGATTACATATACTTGAGGTAACCGACTCTTTAATACCTGGAATTTCTAATTCCTAACATTATGCTCATTCACCCTCGGGTAATATGCATACCCTGAATCCGTCAGATGCGAGTAAAGGACTTGAATTTGAGTTCTATCACCTACTATGGCTCTCCGGAACTTATCAAGTGCATTATATATAGTTCTAACGCTAGACACGTTATCCGGATTACGTCCCTTTATTGTCGAAAGTATATTACGTGGTCGACGCTATACTCGACAATTCTTTGAGCAAACTCAACTCATCATCTTTTAATCGCATTGCATATGGCACACCATGCAACGACTCTAGCAACTCATGATTATGGCTATCACACTTCACCCTCAAAATCCAATTATATCGTGTTGGTCTATATTTCGCAACTAATCGAATGGACAATTGTTTTTTTTTTTTTTTTGGTTTTCCGTTTTCCACTACCGTGATATTCATAAATCCGCTCTTTGTACACATATAATTAATTTCCATCATCGGCCATTTTCGATTTGGTTCTCTTTTAACAATGACAAAACCGAGCCCGAGGCTATATTTTGCACCCACTCGGTTATTTCCTCGTGAGAGCGAAAGCTCGAAAATACATAACAAATTTTATAAGACACTTTTTTTAACTAATACTTTTTAATACTTATAACGGAAAGCCCCGAGGCTATATTTACCTCTTGTCGATAAATGGGCAATCCTCGATACTTCCTCGTGAAAACGAAAGCCTAAAAATAAAAAACACAACAACTTTTATAACTTTCATTTTAACAAACTTTTATAAAAATACAAATTTGTACATTTATAACTTTCATTTAACTTTCATTTTAACAAACTTTTATAAAAATACAAATTTGTACATTTTAATAAATTTCATTTTAACAAACTTTTATAAAAATACAAATTTGTACATTTTTAATAAATTTCATTTTAACAAACTTTTATAAAAATACAACTTTTACATTTTAACATTTTCTTATAAAACTAATACTTTTATAAATAATTTTTTAACAAAGTTTTATTAATACTTTTATAAATACTTTTAAAACTAATACAAAATTTTATTAATACTTTTAAAACTAATACAAACTTTTATTAATACTATAAAAAAGAGTTGATACGTGTGTGGTTATGGATGCGTGTACGCGTTCGTTCCATGCGGTTTATGCGTGTACGCGTTTTCTCTGTCTTGAATTGATATCATGTCCTTCTCTCTCTCACTATCCTCATTCATTCAACTCTGTTTCTCTCTCTCACTATCTCTATCTCTCTAAAAGTTTTTAGATTTAGATCTAAAAATATATTAGATCGTGGTATTGTTGGTTATGTTGCTACTGTGGTTATGTTATGGTGATGTTTCTCTCTGTCACTATCTCTCTCTCTCTAATTTTTAGTTAGGGTTTGGGTAAATCTGGGTTCTTTGATGGTGCGTTTGTGATGTTTGTATGATATCTGGGTGAGTTGTGGGTTTAATTAAATGGACCTGTAATAAAAATAAAAAACGCCTAAATTTTTTTTAGGGTTTGGGGTATTTGGGTTCTTTGATGGTGAGTTTGTGATGTTTGTATGATATCTGGGTAACTTGTGGGTTTAATTAAATGGATCTGTAATAAAAATAAATAATGCCTAAAATTTTTTTTAGGGTTTGGGTAAATCTGGGTTCTTTGATGGTAAGTTTGTGATGTTTGTATGATATCTGGGTGAGTTGTGGGTTTAATTAAATGGATCTGTCATAAAAATAAAAAAAGCCTAATTTTTTTTAGGGTTTGGGGTATCTGGGTTCTTTGATGGTGAGTTTGTGATGTTTGTATGATATCTGGGTGAGTTGTGGGTTTAATTAAATGGATATGTAATAAAAATAAAAAACGCCTAATTTTCTTTTAGGGTTTGGGTAACTCTGGGTTCTTTGATGGTGAGTTTGTGATGTTTGTATGATATCTGGGTGAGTTGTGGGTTTAATTAAATGGATATGTAATAAAAATAAAAAACGCCTAAATTTTCTTTTACGGTTTGGGGTATCTGGGTTCTTTGATGGTGAGTTTGTGATGTTTGTATGATATCTGGGTGAGTTGTGGGTTTAATTAAATGGATCTGTAATAAAAATAAAAACGCCTAAATTTTTTTTAGTTTGGGGTATCTGGGTTCTTTGATGGTGAGTTTGTGATGTTTGTATGATATATGGGTGAGTTGTGGGTTTAATTAAATGGATCTGTAATAAAAATAAAAAACGTCTAAATTTTGTTTTTAGGGTTTGGGGTATCTGGGTTCTTTGATGGTGAGTTTGTGTTGTTTGTATGATTTCTTGGTGATTTGGGGGTTTAATTTAACAAACCCTATGGTAAAAGCAGTTACAAACCGCTTATGTGAGTGGGTGATTATGTGATGTTATGTGGCGCATGAGTTGTGTGGTGCAAACGGGTAGGTTAACACCTTGATCGCCACCATTGAGTGGTATGAATACCGCCCGCCTACCCCGATCCATAGGCTCGTGTGGTTTCTTGGGAAACCGCTTATGTGCTTATGATTAAAATGTGCTTATGTGCTTATTGAAAGCGCACGAGTTGTGTGGGTGCAAAAGGGTATGTTAACACCTTGATCCGCCACCATTGAGTGGTATGAATACACCTGCCTGCCTACCCCATTCCACAGGCTCGTGTGGTTTCTTGGGCGCTTATTGCACACAAGCGATTGCACACGAGCTCGATTAGACCCCGTTCAATAGTGCGTTACGGTGGGGTTATTTATCTTGTGGCTATAATTTTATATTAACCTCTCTATTATTTAGAGGTTTGGAGATGAAGTTGCTTATGAATCTAAAAATAACAAAGCGCTTATATGCTTGATAAGCGGTTTGTTATTATGTCGATTGAAAATTGTTTTTAAAAAAAGCGAGATAAGGCAATGATGATTTTGCAAAAAAAAATTTATTTTGCAACCTTTGATGTTGCGACCATATATGATAATATGATTTTGGCTTGGCATTTCGAATGGATGACAAAAAAATTTTATTTTGCAACCTTTGATGTTCTTGACCATATATGATAATATGTGAAACTTAATCGAGCCTAATGTTATCTCTATTATTAATGTGTAAAATTGTTACCTCGGTGATTGAGACATATCGGCAACCTAAGATATTTGAGGTTTCTTTGTGGTTTGTTAGTTGCGGCTTTCACTTGCAGCTTGTGTTTCACTTGGCTTGTGTTATAACCCAACCCTAGGTACTAGAGAGGGTTTAACTAAAATTATAGCCACCGTATAAATAACCCCACCCTATCTGTAACTTGTGGAAACTTCACTTGTTGTAACTTGGTGATGTTTGTATGATGTTTGTGTGATTTCTGGGTTTAATTTAATGGATCTGCTTGTGGTAACTTGGGGGTACTTTAATGGATCTGTTTGTGTGATGAGGCTGAATATAACATGGGAGGTTTCACTACCTACCATTTTGAGATTCTTCACTTGTGACTTCCTGCAGTTTGGGAATCTTACTTCTGCTTTTGGTACTTGCTTGTGAACATTGAGAAACATGTGTTTCACTTGGGCAATCTAACTTGGTTGCAATCTGGTATTGTGCAATCTTTGAGATTCTTCACTTGTGAGTTCCTGCAGTTTGGGAATCTTACTTCTGCTTTTGGTACTTGCTTGTTAACATTGTGAAACATGTGTTTCACTTGGGCAATCTAACTTGGTTGCAATCTGGTATTGTGCAATCTGATATGTGCGCTTGTGTGCAATCTGCTGCACTTGGACAAATTTTTTTTCAAAAAAGGCGATGACGATTGGTTTTATAACCGAACGGCACGGCAAAGTGATATTTTTATCACTTTGAAACCTTCATATCCGAGCCTAACACTTTTCTAAATCGACGATGATAATCTGAGCCTTTGTGCAATCTGCTTGTGTGCTAATGCAATCTGCTTGTGGCTTATGCACTTGGACAAAAAAAACACTAGGCGATGATGTAATCTGAGCCTGTGTGCAATCTGCTTGTGTGCTTATGCACTTGGACAAAAAAAAGTAGGCGATGATGTGTCGAGCCTGTGTCTAATCCGCTTGTGTGCTTATGCACTTGGACACAAAAAAACTTGGCGATGATGAACTCTAATCGAGCACAGATTCAATCTCGCTTGTGTGCTAATGCACTTGGACAAAGCGCTTTGTGCAATCCTTGGACAAAAATAAACTTTTGGGACAAAATAACCCCACCCAAACCAAACAATATGACAAAAAAAAAAAAAAAAAAAAAAAAAAAAAGAAAAAAAAAAAAAAATAAATAAATAAAAATAATAAAATGGGACAAAATCGCAAAAGTACCCCCACTAGACCCGTATTAATAGTGTAACCCTAACACATAAGTATAATAAACTTTTCAGCCCAAGTTCTACCTAACTTAATTTCTTATCTAAATAAACACATAAACCGGCTTCCTTCTTTTAAAAAAAAAATCTTATATTCCGGTTAAATCTCCACCCAAATCTGTTCACATCCGATTCTCGAACCATCTTTAATTTTCAATAATTTTATTTCATTAAACCATATATTTATATAGGGGAAATTTCATATTTACTCAACTTAAACATGATAATGTCATATTTACCCAAAACATGCTTTAAATGCATTGTACATCATGCATTCAAAAATTATATTTTGGGTATATATCACATTTTCAATTTTTCATATTTAGATTGGTTAAATATTAAATTATCCAATTTATATAACTCAAACCCTACTAGATCTTCATTCATTTTCCAAATATACAACAATGTCAATCATCATCAACAAAACCTTCATCTTCACACTCCTCTTCACTCTCTCCTCCGTCGCACGCTCACCAGCTCCGGCTCCGGCACCGGATCTCAGTTCTGACGACTCACCCTCACCCTCACTTTAGTTCATAATTTTTATTGTGTTTTCTTCTTAAACCGAACTAGAAAAAACACTTTAGGAACAAATCTTGAATCTCGTTTTGAGATGGTTTCGCTTCGATTGTTTCTTTTAAATCTTTGAAACCCAAAATCTTTTTCTTATTGCAAGTAAGGATCAGATTGAAGCTAGGGGTGCATTTTGGTGTGTTTGGGAAATGGGTTTTAGAGTATGGTGGTTGAAGGTGGTGGTGGTGGTGGTCAACGGTGGAAGAAAGAGAGGATGATGTGGCAGCCATTGGTTGTTTGGTTTTGTGAAGTGGATAAATATGTAAGACTTGGAGGTGAAGTTAGGGTTTGGGAAGTCGGATTGGTTGAACCAGGTAGTAGGGTGGTAGTCGATTGGATTCCTGAATAAGTCTAATGTAATGGTACGTGGTGGTTAATCACCCTTTTATCTCCCCGCTTTTCATATGTCGGAAATCTCATGTCGCCGCCGCTTTCTTTCTGGCGAGAGATTTATGGTTTCGGCTTAACGAAAAATATCCACGACCGTCGTTTTCATCGAGGATGAGCTACTATATATAACCTCGTCGGTACAGAAGGTGATGTATGTCGTTTGAGACGAGTTCAACACATTATTTATGATTTGATTTTGATATTATGATTTGAAAAGAAGTGATGTATCATTTTGTAGATCTCTATATTTGGATTCTTAGGCTATGATATTGTATATTTTTTTTCTAATGTACCAATTCAGTGTATACAACAATTTGTATACTTATTTAATTACTGAGCTTTTTATGAAAAATGTTTTATCCAACTAATGCTTCTTGAAAAACTCTCATGTTCATGGTGTAGTATTTTGATTTACATTTGTATCTTTTCCATTGTATTTATGGGAAAATTTTTAAAATGGTGGTTGCCGGAAAAAGATGTGGAAGAAGATAGAATAGAGAGAGAAAAAAATAAAAGTATTTGTATGAAAGTATCAACAACAACAAGTAAACAGAAGAAATCTTATTCAAACCTAAGCCTCAATAGTCGGCTTAGATTGTATCAACAATAGTATCCAAAATGTTACAAGATTAGATTAATGTCAATGAGACAATAATCATATGAATACAATGAATAGACAAGATCAGTGAAATGATCAAAGAGAAGAGAAGAGTGTGTGAGAAATGACTGCACACACAAGTGTATCTAACCCTAGATTAAGGAACTTATTAAATAGGAGATTAAGTTACACTAAGACCCCTCTAACGGCTATAAATGACTCATCAAGATAAATGAGAATAGCTTTAGCGTAAACGAGCATCTTGGAACTTTAAACATTTTATTCTTTGTCCATGATTAACCCCTGTAATAACCCACCTTGAACATAACTTGAAAGCCATTAGCAATTGATAGAATGACATGTTTGCCACAGATTAATACCCCAAAATTTAACATTCCCCTTAATCGATGGGCAAACATATCAAACAATGTCAATTTTTCACACAAGAATTTATCTTTGATAAATAGGGAGGTTTTAGTAAGTATGTCTCAGTTTGGTTTGAAGAGCCAATCTTTTGGCACTTATAACTCCTCTTGCAATTTTTTTCCCGATGAAGTGAACATCAATTTCAAAGTGTTTTGATCTTTCATGGAAAAGCAGGATTGTGACAAGTTGTAAAGCATATTTGTTATCACAAAAAGATTAACGGAAGATTGATATCAACTTTTAGATCCTTTAAGATTTTTGAATCAAATGATTTCACAGCAGATGAGACATAGATCTATACGCATACGTGGAAGATTTTGAAAGAGTGTTTTGTTTTTACTTTTCCATGAGATCAAACAATCATTAAAGAAAACACAATAACACGTGATGATTTTCATTTTTCTTGCATTGGCCCAATCTGCATCACTATATCCTTCAGATGATTTTCGAGTTCTTTGAAATTGTACCTTAGACCTTTTCACGGAGCTCCTTTTAGATATCTCGAATATTGAGGCACATTCTAGATGAGATTTTAATGGAGAATGCATATATTGTGCCGGACAATGAACCGAGTATGAGATGTCAGTCCGGTATGAGTGAGATAGATAAGTTTCCCAAGTAACCCGATAACCGATGATGTTGACAAGTAGGGATCATCGGCGGTGGGAATGTATGGAAGAACATAGTTGGGTTCCATAGGAGTGGACAGTTTGCACCCAAGAAGACCAAATTCTTTGAGGAGTTCAAGCAGTATTTTCTTTGGGAGAGACAAATGTCATTCCCGTTTTAAAACCTCAATGCCAAGAAAGTATTTTAAGTTTCCCAAGTCTTTGATATGAAATTTTGATTTTAGAAACTCTTTGAATTGGTTTATCCCATCAATACAGCTTCCAGTGAGGACTATATCATCCACATAAACAAGCGAGCAATAAACTTGTTATTCTGTTTTGGTGAATAAAGAATGATCATTGATGATTGAACAAAATTATTTTCCTTTAAAACAACGACAAGTTTTTCATTCCATTTCGGGAGCTTGTTTTAGGCCATATAGGGACTTGACAAGTTTGCAAACTTTATTTTATTGTTCTCATTCTGAACCCTTAGGAATGGTCATATAGATATCTTCATCAAGATCTCCATACAAGAAAGCATTGTTAACATCAAGTTGGAAAAGAGCACATTTGTTTTTCATGACTAAAGCAATAAGATATCTAACAGTGAGACATTTTCACAACAGGAGAAAAGGTTTCATCATAGTCTATTCCTTCCTTTGATTATAACCTTTAACAACTAATCTAGCCTTGTATCTATCAACTTCACCATTGGCTTTATATTTGATTTTAAAGATCCATTTGTAACCAATGGGAGTTCTATTAGGTGGAGATCGGTTATATCCCACGCATGATTTTCATTTAAGGCCTCAATTTCGAGTTCATAGCATCAACCCAATTACTATCAAGGATAGCTTCTTCATAGCAGTGGGTTCAATACTTTTATTAAGACTAGAAGCAAAGCAAGAATTATCTTTGTTTAAATTAGCATATTTGACTTTCCTTCTATAAAGTCATTAAGATTCTTGGGCAACTTAGAAACTCGGTTGACCTTCTAACGATGAGTGGTGGCAAGCCTCTTTCTTGTTCGGCAGAATCGGTGATGTATCAGAATCGGAAGATGCATCGGCAGGATGTGATTCATGTGATATGGTGCCCTCGGGGTGTGTATTATCATCTATAGATGTTGCAACCGGTTCATCAATCCTAGTAGGATGACTTACCACGATGCTATCATCATAGGATGTCACTCTCCCTTCATCATTGGGACTTATTTGTGAGTCAAAGAAATTTTGTGATTTAAGTCTTTAGGCACATAAGTTTCAACAAAGGTTTTGACAAAGAATTTTTCATTTTGAAGGGAAAACAGTTTCATAAAATTTGACATCTCGGAATAAAAATATTTTTGTTTCTAAGCTCAAGAGTTTGTAACCTTTTTCTCATTTGAATAGCCAATAAAGATACTTTTTCGGACCTACAACCAAATTTATCGAGATGTTGAGAATGGTGGCATAGCATGTCATGCCCATACACAAGGAAGAAGTGGAGAGCCAAAGACTCTAAGGAGAGAGAGTGAAGGTCATGCCCATACACAAGGAAGAAGGAGACTTGCCGGACAACACAAGAAGAGGGTAACATTTGTTTATGACATAAGAAATTCATGCAGTTAGAACACATTCGGGCCAAAGATATAGAGGTAATTCATAAATATGACTAGGTGTTATTAAATGGAAACATAAGGGATCTAGCCACATTAAGGAGATGCCTATGTTTTCTTTGATATCTCGCAATACCATTTTGTTGAGGTGTGTAAACCACAAGAGGTTTGATGTAAAATTCCTTTTCATGAAAGAAGTGTTGAAGTTTGTTATTGACAAATTTTGTCCCGTTATCACTTCGAATATCTTAACATTGTGTTCAAATTGATTTGATAGCATGTGAGTAAAGTTAACAATGGAAACATAAACATCATCCTTTCCTTAAGCATATAAACCCAGATCGCCTAGAATAGTCATCAACAATGGTCAAAAATATTTGTAACCATCTCTCTAGTGACTTTATATGGTCCCCATACATCTAGATGAATAAGTTGACCAATTTTAGTTGATTTATGTTCACTTAATGGAAATGGTTCCCTAGTTTGTTTAGCTTTATTACAAGTATCACGAGATGGTCGATTCATATGTTCCATCAAGATTAAGTGTGGACTTAAGTATATGTAGGACTTGATCGAGGATGACCAAGTCATTGATGCGAGATTTCTAGAAACATGACAAAAGCAATGCGGTTATTAGAAGCAATCTTACATGTGGAATCAATATCAAACATATATAACCCATTGCATTGTTTACCAATCCCACAATCCTTTTTGATGTAAACTCAGATATAGCAATTAGATTCATTAAAGCCAACAAACATTTTATTGTCTCTAGCAATCTTATGAGCAGACAAAGAACCGACATTGCACTCGGGAACAACGGAACATCAAAAGAGTTAGGTCATTATTGACCTTTAAATCACCAATTTTAGTAATTAAGGTCCGAGTACCATTGGGGTGACCAACGGTTAGACCAAGATTTGAAATGTCAACAACATTAATTAAAATTTTTGCGTAAAAAAGGTCATATCTTGATTTGCACCAGAATCAACAATCCAACCAAGACATATGTTTCCAGATAAGGTTTTAGTGGTGTTGTTAAAAAATTTATCAAAGTTTATGTTAAACTTGACACTGCCATTAAAGAAGGTTCCTGAAAATTTTTTACCTGCTACATTGGCATTAGCAGAAGACACATTGTTGTCATTAAGCAGACTCATAAGTCTGGAGAGCTGTTCATTAGACAAAGAGACAGGAGAGTTGCTAGCTCCATTATTAGTGGAAAGATTAGTGTCAGCAGAAACATTGTTACTGCTGAAGGGTTTGGAATTAAAATTCCTTTTAACATATCCAGCAGGATAACCAACCAGATCATAACATCTATCAACAGTGTGACCGTGTTTTTGCGTTAGTACATTTGAGATTCATGTTTGGTCCTCTATTGTTTGAGTGTTACCAAGATTGAAACCGAAATTTTAAAATTGTTGTTAAATCCTTTTTGTTATCAAAAATTTTCCACCATCGAAGTTTTTGCAAAGAAAGGTCGTAGCATTGGGTTTAGTAGAGCTATTCCCGGATGAAACATTTCGTGAGATTCTTCTCCGAGACAACAGAGAAAGCAATTTTGACATTAGGCAAAGGATCTCGGTTAAAATATTGCTTCTGATGGGAACATAGGAGTCATCAAGACCCATAAGAAATTGCATTAACTTGATTAACTGATTGTGTTTTTCAAAATGTTTTGCAGCCTCACAAGTGCAAGGAGGCAAGCTAATCATACAATCAAATTGTTTCCATAAATAGTTAAGGTTGTTATAGTAATCAGCAAGAGAGGACCCACTTTGACTACGAGAGTTTATATTTTTATGTAAATTAAAGATAGCTGAACCATCAACCTTATCATAGGTATCTTTAAGATCATTCCACATTTCATAGGCAGTTTTAGCATATATAGCACCAAAGAAATAGTTCAGGAGAGAGTTAAGGATCCAAGTAACTACAACGAGTTACAAGTATCCCATTGATTAGCAAGACTAGGGTTCGAATCATCTCTTATGCAAGTACCATCAATAAACCCTAACTTATTATGGTTCCTTAAGGCAAAGGTCATGGCCATATTCCATATTTTGTAATTTTCGGCCCAGTGAGTTTGATAGTAATAATGGGTGTACCATTTGTGTTATTGGGGTGTAAATACAAAGCATCACCAAAGGATAAGCTTTTCTCGATGGAAGAACCACCACCCCAATATTATCATCACCAATAGCCATAGAACAAACAATAAGGCAGACATGATATGATAAGATAGACAAAGGCACAAACACAAATAAAAACAACAAGCGAGATAGCGAGATAAAGAAATAAATAAGACTTTGTAATTAAGAAACAACAAGCACCAAGCACGTGAACCGGGTAAACCAGAAGCGGTATTCACACCACTCGTAGGTGGCGGATCAAGATGTTAGTTTACCCGTTTGCACCCACAAAGACTTAAGTCTGCTTTGTTTGAAGAAGAAATTAGACTTAAACTTACGAGCAATATGCGTGGAAAGAACAAATCACAATAAGTAATAACCAATGATTATGCCAATAGCAATAACCACAAACCACCAAGTTGTTCTTTGAAGAGATGTCCCCAGTTTCCACAAGGAAACCCTTGGATGTAGAATCAATAATGATTATGAGCACAAGCTCGATACCATGTAAGAAAGTATCAACAACAACAAGTAAACAGAAGAACTCTTATTCAAACCTAAGCCTCAATAGTCGGCTTAGATTGTATCAACAATAGTATCCAAAATGTTACAAGATTAGATTAATGTCAATGAGACAATAATCATATGAATACAATGAATAGACAAGATCAGTGAAATGATCAAAGAGAAGAGAAGAGTGTGTGAGAAATGCCTGCACACACAAGTGTATCTAACCCTAGATTAAGGAACTTATTAAATAGGAGATTAAGTTACACTAAGACCCCTCTAACGGCTATAAATGACTCATCAGCATAAATGAGAATAGCTTCAGCAGAAACGAGTATCTTGGAACTTTAAACCTTTTATTCTTTGTCCATGATTAACCCCTGTAATAACCCTGCACTGAACATAACTTGAAAGCCATTAGCAATTGATAGAATGACATGTTTGCCACAGATTAATACCCCAAAATTTAACAGTATTGTTGATGAAAATAAGTGGGTAAGATGACTAGACAAAAAAATGCTACAGTGTGTCGTACAATAGCCATCACATTGCATAAGGACAAAAAAAAGGTGTTAGGACAAAAGTGCCTTTCTGTGATTTGTACGTGCGGGCCTAGATAACAAGAAAAACTAACGATCGTTAGAAAATTGAATCATTAGCGTAATATTTTAAAATGATGAACTAAAGACGCAAGATTTCGCATTTTTGGATGTCTTATAAAATCTGTCACTTTTACAAGGACCGACGGTGTAATTTACTCTTAAAATAATAATAAAACAAAATCATCTGCACCAACCAAACTCACACAACCTGGGGCCCAATTAGTTGAAGAAAAATGTTTAATTTTTTTCATCACCTAACCTTAACACATACACAAAATCAAAAACACACATTCACATGCAAAAACACAAACCCAACAAGCAACTGGTCGGGTTTGGTTCAGATATGTGGTCGGGTCGGATTGTGATGGTATTTGTGTCGAACTAGTATAACTTGCCCAGTTTTCACCGCCGTTATATGTATCGATCACCGATTTAATATGTAAAGTAATCTATTTTGTAATTTGATCTGTTACGTTAAAAAAATCAATAACATTATATTGAATATAGCAAAGGACTTGTGTTCTAATGGTATCATTTATTGTGTGAGAAACTCCCTAATCAATTAGTTGTGGGTTAAAGTCATGCTTAAAACTGATGAGATAGTCGGTGGTTTATATTGTGTGATAATTATTTAATTATCGTTTTTAAAAAAGTAAACATTTATATTTCTTTAAGTAATCATTTATTCTTATATTTTTTAATCTATATCTTCACCATAAAAGACATTTGACACTCAACTTTGGTGACAAACTATGAACATATGCACGACGTCTTTATCTTTACTTAGTGTTGTTTACCATCTCGCACTCGTGCCGTAACATAACTCGAAGAGTAAACTACACCGTTCGTCTTTGTGGTTTGCGTTGACTGACGAATTTCTTCCTTTGACAAAAAAAAATGCATCGTTCATCCCTAAATGCGAAACGTTATATATCGTTGATCCTTCATTTTAACGGCCCACACTAACTTTCGTTATGTGACAACAACTGAGGGTACTTTTGTGTTTTTAAGTTTGTATATAAGGGTAAAGTAGTTCTTTTACCATTATGGCTCACTACCAACTAAATAAACTTTTACAGTAATATTTAATAATTGTCTCTATCACCAATCAAAATAATTCCTTATCTTCATTTACCAACACCATCCAGCATTCCCGCCTCTTACACAAACCTCAACGGTCCGCCACCACCACCGTCCATCACTTCCAACAACCGTCAAAAACCCCAAAATCAAAAACCATCTCATTCTCATATTATATATAGACACCAACAACTATGAAACACAAAATCCAAACAGTATATCTAAACTTAGTAGTATAAAGGACTACTTATCACTTTACATAACAAAACCAACGCCACCCTTATGTTCTTTTGATTCACTTATCAGCCACACACACTTGTGTTTCTTTATACCTTATCACAAAATATTAAGATTCTTTTTCTTTTTTTCTTTTCTATTAGACGAAACGTAAACCACAACACACCCTTTTAGTTCTTTGTTTGAATTTCACGAAACACAATCACAAATTAAATTACCGTTTACTTTTTAGCCACCAACAAAATGATATCTTATTGGTCCCCTATATTTTCTGAATAACGAAACACAAATGCAACCCTTCTTGTCTTTCTTGCTTTTTCGAAATGAAGTACAAAATATCAACAAAACAATATCTTCTGGGTTTCTATTCTTGATGTCTTTGTTTCTTGTTTGAAAGATCACTGATGGGTTATGTGGATCTCTTAAGATATTTGCTTGAAAATAATATAACCCGAGATCTTGTTTTAATTTTCTTTTCGATTTTGTTTTTATACTCAAGATCGCGTTAGTGTTTCTTTGAAACGAGTTTTGGTCTTGATTTTTTTAAGATAAGATCTTTGTTCTTGGTTGCTTTGTTATATTCGATTTTTTTATTGGTTAAAGATTGATGATGATTGTTTCTGAAATCTTGGTACACAATGAGTAAATTATGGCTTTTTAGCAGATTTTAATGAGGATGGAGGATGGTGGGCTAGTGTTTGTGGATTAAAGGTGTTTGTTTATTTTAGGGAAGATGATGGGTTTACATTTGGGGAAGATGATGTAGTCAAACATTAATGGTGACAAGAAGTAAGTTGTAGTCAAACGTTAATGTTGAGATAAATTTAAAGGTGAATTGACTATTTTACCCTCATGTGTTATAACTTAACGAGAGTTAGCCATCTCCGTTAGAGAGAGAGACCAATGGTACATAACGTTTCGCATTTAGGGATGGACGATGCATTTTTTCGCTTAAAAGATGATACTAACGCATGACGGTTAACGCAAAATGGTGTAGTTTACTCTAACTTGAATAACATGTTATTTTTCCTAATACATGTGTACAATGTGACGCATGTACGTGTATCGTATGTTACCATTTATAATATAGTATTTATATTTATATATATTTATAATGTGCATTAAACGAAATGCCAATGCAAGAATATTATAGTCCTTAACATTAATAATCTTTCGAACTTCATGAAACAACCCCGAGGTTAAATCAAAGTAAGTCCTTTAACATTAATAATTTCGCAACTTGCAAAACAACCCCTAAAGTTTCTCATTAATCCCACCGCATGGTTTCCAACACTCGTTATATACTAATATAAAAATCATTACTTTATTGCCAAGTTTCTCATTAATTTGGTATCTAAAGTTATATCCTTATTTAATTATAACTCTATTGGATTTCTAGTATAAATATACATCGTTTTTCATTCTTCATTATCACATTCATACAAAACTTTAACCGATTATCTAATTAGCTCGATCAAGATCGAACATATATATATCGAAGAACATTAATTATTCATTATATTACTTCAAAGGTAATTTTATTTTCATGTTTATCATATATTTGAGTTTATCATATCAAATAAAGAAAATTAAAATGACAAGTTTATGCACCTACAAAAATAGATGATCTCCTTTAAATTTCTCCTCCTATTTGCTGTAAATTCTTCTTATTCTTCTTATTTTAGCTTTTTCTTCAGATCTCTTCCCTATATATATATATATATATATATATATATATATATATATATATATATATATATATATATATATATATATATATATATATATATATATATATATATATATATATATATAGGATAAAGATCAAATAAAACCAAATATCCGTAAAAGATAAAAGATTTTTTTTCAAAAAAGTTCACAAAAATTCCCAAAAATCCCACAAGATATGATGGTTTGAAAATTGAAAAACTTTTTTCTAAAAGTGGATATTTTTTCCGAAAAAATTATGAATATAACGTCACAAGATTAAATCTTTTTTTTGCATCAAAATTGGTTTGACCCAACTTCTTTTGACTTTTTCATCAAAATAACATGATCAAACTAAAACAAGTTAAAATTTTGTGCATCAAAATTTTTTATGATCAAAATTGCTTTTGTGCATTAAAAAACGATCAAAACTCAAATTATAAAAATGTTTTCACAAAGTTTTATGCACCAACATACCCGAACTTTTTGAAAAAAAATCTTTTTATTCTTTTACGGATATTTGTCTTTTATTTTAACTTCACCCTATATATATATATATATATATATATATATATATATATATATATATATATATATATATATATTTATTATATATACTATGAAAATCGATTTTATGAATATGATTAAAAATAGGATTTTATCGTAAAAAACTCGGTTCTATAAACTTATTATTGTTATATATCAATCTAGATTGTATATCTGTATCTATATACAAAAAGATTTTAAAATATTTATAAAAGATTTTATTATTAATTTATAAACATTTATAATGATTTCACGTTTGTTTCTAAAAATTTGGCTCTTATAAAAAGCTGGATATTTATATTATGTATAAAAAAACCGTTCGTATCATTATTTATTTATTTTTTTTTTCCTGTTCTCTCTTTCGTTTTTAAAATAAGTTTTTCAAAAGTAAAAGATTTTATAAACATTTATATCTGTTAATTAATATACCTGCTTATAAATTCGATTGTTTTAATCATCTGTTTTCTTTTACTTTTTGGAATATATACATATTTAAAAAACTTATAGTTACGGAATTCTTTTTTATAATATTTTGATTCCGCGATAAACTATTTATATTCGGTTTTCACTAGATCAATTTAATCAATACTTTTAAAGGATTTTTTTAGTCATCCACAGTGAGAAGTTTAAAAAAGTTATACAATACTTAAAAAGTTTATTACTTATTTTAATCACATTAAGTTTTTGTTTATATATACTTGTAGCAAAAAAATGTCTAAGATGATAGACCCATTTAATGCATTTATTACTGTTTTAGAGAACTTGTATGAACTTAGAGCATCTTCAAATTATGGATTTTAACATGTTTAATAGCACCTCATATTTTTATATACTACTACTATTATAAACTTTCATCTCTAGTGATATAAACTTTATCAAGTCCATAAACATATTTTATAACTTTTTCATAGTGATGTAATAGGCTAAAATCTTAGTTGGACTCACTTCAATCTTCATACACATAAACTTAGTGTTTATCTCTAATATATATACTTGACGCTCTAGTGCAAGTTCATGTGCATAAATTTCATGTCACCATGGACATGGTATATCGACTTCTATTGAAGATGCTCTTATAAACATTTATATATAGTAAGAAAAGCTTTATCAAATCTCAATAGCTTTAACTTGCATGTTTATGATTTAATATGACATGCCAAAACTTATATATTTTTAAAGCTAAATCATTGTGGACGGTGTTTATAGGAGTGCTCTTTATTGTAAAGTTTTGTGTTTTCCTTAATTATGTAATTTGATCGTCAAAGGCCTAAGAAAACCTTGATTGAATTTTTTTTTTTTTTTTTTTTTTCTATTTTCCTATATGGTATCTTTCTTGCCGACATCACTTTTGTTTGCAGTGAAAACTCAAAATGTATAGTTGTCCTTCATATCCCTGGACCTGGACATATTTACTACTCCGTGTATGTGTTTCGATAAATAATACTTTACATATATTTTTGTGCTGAACAATCATAGTAGAGTACTTGCCTCAGTTTTAATAAGGTTGAATAAGCTATATGTATATTGGTTTATTATTTTTTCGCTGAATCTTGATTATTGAAACATGTAAATAACAGCTTTGTGAATATCATCTTCTACTTTATACGAGTAGTTTACTAAATCATATTTGTTGCTTCTAGGAACAAGTACTTGTTGATCTATCACCAAAATGTCGCCAACATCTAAATATGAGATGGCGAAAACAGTAGTTTCCACCATAGGATCTGTTGCTGCGGCGGCGATGGTTGCTCGCAGTGTTGCTAGAGATTACTTACCTCCTGAATTCCAAGACTATCTCTATTTAGGCCTGCGTAATTTCATCAACAAATTCTCCACACACTTGACCATGGTAATATACGAAAGTGAAGGAATAAGCGACAACGAAATTTACGATGCCACACAAAGTTACTTCTCTGATCGAATCTCTAATGACGTCCACCGTCTAAAGGTCAGTAAAAACACTAATGATACCAAGATCAAAGCGACAATAGAACTCAACGAGGAGTTCACCGACATATACAATGAAGTTAAAGTCATGTGGCGTTCGGTTTCAAAGAAGACGCCAACAAGAGAATATTTTAGTTATGACACAATGACTGAAACAACTAAAACGGATGAACGGTCGATGGAGCTTACATTTCATCGTAAACACAAAGATTTGGTGATGAACGAGTACTTACCATTTATAGTTAATTACTCAAAAACAAAGAACCAACAAGACAAAACCGTGAAGCTATTCACAATCGGCAAGAATATTGGCTACTCGAAGTACTCATGGACGTCTCTGAATCTAGATCATCCAGCGAATTTTGCCACGATGGCAATGGATCCTGATGTCAAAGAGAAGTTGATGAAGGATTTGGATAGGTTTGTGGAGAGGAGAGATTATTATCGAAAAGTTGGAAAAGCGTGGAAGAGAGGTTATTTGTTGTATGGTCCTCCTGGGACTGGCAAATCGAGTTTGATCGCTGCCATTGCGAATTACTTGAACTTTGATATATATGATTTGCAGTTGACTAACATACAGTCAGACTCTGATTTGAGGACGTTATTGGTGAGTACCGCGAACCGTTCGATACTCGTTGTTGAGGACATTGATTGCTCGGTGCAGCTTCATGATCGGGATAACGTTGAAGTCGCTAAAAGTAAAAAAAAGGGGAAGGGGAAGGTTAGCATTCTCTGTTCTTTTTTTCTTTTTTTCTTTTTTTCTTTCTTTCTTTACAATATCTGATAGCAATTAAAATACCATTTGCCAATGTTTTTAACTGTTAAGTTCCATTACACCATTTTATCAGTATCATAATAAGTATTAGTTGGAGTATATATATGAATATTCAAAGTGAGCCTAAGCCTAATTGTTTTTCTCAGATAACATTGTCGGGATTTCTTAATTTCATTGACGGATTATGGTCAAGTTGTGGAAACGAAAGGATCATCATATTCACCACAAACAGAAAAGACAAGCTTGATTCTGCACTTCTTCGGCCTGGCCGTATGGACCTTCACATTCACATGTCATATTGCACTCCAAGTGGATTCCATTTGCTTGCCTCCAAGTATCATAATCTCACACAACACAGTCTCTTCGAAGAAATTGAAGATTTGATCCGAAAGGTTGAAATCACCCCAGCAGAAGTAGCGGAGCAACTACTCAAGGATGATGACCCAGACATAGCGCTTCGTGGCCTCATTGAGTTTTTTGAAGTGAAGAAGAAGGAGAATGAAGAGGCCAAAGTTAGGGAAAAGGAAGAAGAAGAGCGGCTTGCAAAAGAAAAGGAAAAGAAACAACAAGATAAATTAGTTGCAAAAGAGGACGAAAAGAAGCAAGAAAGCGATGACAGTGATGAAAGTGAAAGCGATGAAAGTGATGACGATTAGTTTGCCGATCAAGAAGTATCATATCCATCAGCACAAGCTAATTTTATTTATTAACCTCAAATCATATACTCTAAATGTTAGTCTTTTGAATAAATTTTGAACAATTTATGATTCTTGTTTACGTAATGATAGACTTTGCAGTTACAGATTCACGATTGTAACTTGAAAATTTCACATAGATTATTCCTTAGCCTGTGGCCGATTAATCTTGAATTTTACACCTTAGCCGGAATTTAAAACGAGTTCAGTGATTATTGTGAACATGTTTAGCACAAATTCAATTGTTTAAGAAACTTAACAAAGTAAATTAAAGGAATTAAAGAATAGATTTAGTAGCACCCAATTAGCCTGTTCTCAATGTTTAATAAAATAAGGAAACTTATTCTTTATCTTTGAACGATTTCCTCTGCGGCAAATTTCATAATTCAGACTAAAATTATATAGAGTCTTCTAAAAACATCTTGCTGTAGAAATTATTGAGTTGCACTTCATTTTGTTTAGCAGCCTGAACTGAACTCTCTTCAATACTTGAGTTGATTATATATTGTCTCCTTGAGCTTAACCTATCTGAAAGACTATTGGCATTTTTAAGTTATTAAACTTGACACCTTGTTTTTAAACAACCTACAAAGATTTGACAACGAAGAAGAGGTAGAGATAAGGAAACTGTAGCCGTAGGAAGTACATCTAGATTGTCAACCCGTTTACAGACAAATTGGTTGATTTGGGTTAAGAGTGTTTTAATCAGCTTGATCTGATAAATCTAGATATACTAAACTAATCTAATAACAGTTTAAGTCTTTGTCTCATTAAATTTACAACAAAAGAGAATTCTGCTAAAACAGAATGACTGACACTTTTTCTAACACTGAACTGCTGCCCCGTATAACAACTAAAGAAAAAAGGTGGATGAGTAAACTCAAAAGGCATTGTAAGCGAAAAACTTTAGAAATCAAGATTTAAAAAAACAATAATGTGAATCTTACTGACCACCAGAATTTGAATTCCCCAGATTGTCTGATAACTGAAGTTCAGCAAGATATCCAGGTTGAAGTTCCACTAGAGGTTGAACCCATTAATTACAAACATAATTAGATATTTGTTTCTCTTGCACAAATCTTTTTTACATAAGCATGTTTTCAATGACAAATAAGGTGAGAAAAGGTCAAAGTCCGATGTATTTTTACCTATGAGCTTATGTTGTCCCAGCGGGGTTTTAATACTCGAACAAATTAAGTATAACGAAAGTAAAACAACAATATGATTCAAACGGCTTTTATTGAATCAAACGTAATAGTTTTTGTACAATTCTGGTGGTTGATATTTCTAACTGAAACTATCTATCCTATTTATACTAGATGAAACGACACCAATGAAGCATTCGTATCCCTTCCTGCCTCTCCAACCGTTGTGATGGTTTCTGTGTTTGTGTCGCTTCCACAAAATAACCGTTTAAGAGGTTATTAGGTTTAGTATAAACCTATTTGGTCCTTGTGTCTTTCGAACTTGTACACGCAGCCCCTTGTACTTCACTTAAAACTATAACGCACTCTAAACTACGAGCCATTACTCAAGATTAGTCCAACAGCTTATTATGCCTTCCTTTCATATTGCTCAAGTTTTTATAGAACCAAGTATCATGTATGTGATTAAACTAGAGTATACTATGATTTCCGAATCCATGAGCAAAAGTAGGATTACCGAGTCTATGACAACTGGAAACCGATTTATTCCTTTGCAACAAGCCTTACAAACACGTACAAATCATGACACTGAGAGTCTATACAGTTTAAAAATATACTTTAAATTTTGACACTTTGCAATAAAGAAGCCTAATAACAAAACCAAGTTTCTCACATTATTGCATAAACTAACATTAGGTGAAGCTTCTATAGATCATTGATGTGGGTTTAATGGCTACTACTCACTCTTTAAGGTATTCCTTCCAACCACCTTAGTTGACAAACTCCATGAAATGAAAATTAAGGTGAAGATATTAGCTAGTGACCTATCTGCAATTCGCCCAAAATTTCCCTGTGGTCAAATTATAACAGCAAAACATACATACATTAACCTCAAAAGTTAACAGCGCTACGAATACACAATTACATATATTAAGCCTACAATAATAAACACATACATAAAATTGACCTCAAGTCTCCAATAAATTTAAAAGGAAGAGGAGATGACTCACTAAGTCACTATTAGCAATGACAGCTCTTAGTGGTGTGATATTTTGAATGATTATGCGCGATTGTTAACTATAAAACAGGTTTATATGAAACTGTTTAGCTTTTGGGCTTATCTGGGGGTTTAATTAGACTTTAGCGGTGTTTGGGTTTTAGACTTTAGGGATACTTGCCTGCTTTAATTAATAATCTTGACGTATAGACATTTGCCGGCCCTACTATCTAATTATGCAATAAGCAAGCTACTTAGCATGTTCCTTTCTTGCAAAAGGTGTTTGTTCATCCATAATTATTGCATTACAAAATTTTTGGCACGTAATAGACAATTAAAATGGATACATCTTTTTTGAATCTAGGAAATACATTGACATGCATCCGAGTTCTATGAACATGCATGAAACTCATTTTAAATTGTCTGTACGTGGCTATGGTGTGTCGATTCTTGTATGCAAGTTGATAACCAAACAATGTATTTTACTTATAGCTTTGCTAAAATTCAGATATAATTTGAGAGAATACTTGCTCGCCAAAAGAACTTGGGTACCAAGTTTACCTGGTTTCCAAGTTCATAATGTGGAACAAAGTCAACTACATACCAACCGACAGTCCTTTTCAATATGTGCAAAATAGTAATACTCTATTTGCTAAACATATTTTTTTTATTTTCATCGATAATATCTTTAGCACAACGAAATACCTAACGGATGTAAGATCAACAACAACAATACCCGTCTTGTATGAATGAGGTATGGGAAGATTTAAGATCAAGAATTCTTAAAATGAAAATAATGATAAATAACTATAATCACATATTATAAATACAACAAATTATTAGATGCATTCAATGACGGACGTGAAAATTAGCTTGTAAAAAGAAGAAGAAGAAAGAAAAAAGTAGCGACAACAAAACATTTTAAGACCTTATAATGAGCAATACAACTAATACTTTTGAGAAAGAAAAAACAGCCTAAATCAGAAAAATTAGTAAAAAATCATACAAATTTATGTTTAAAAAGTAAATTTTAGCTTAAGTAAACAAATGTATACACAATTGTTCTCTTGAAGTCTCAGTTTCATGGATTGCATTACAAACTAGCTAACAAAAGTCAAAAGTTTTTCATAAACAATTAAGTAAAAACACTTAAGAGTCTTGGACAACGTCAACTGATTATAGTTGATCAAGTAATAAAACAGGAAAATTAGATGATTTATAAGTTTTCACTCAAAGTTATGATATTTTTGGGCTGGGTGTACCCATATCTTTTTAAGATAGACCTATTTAACATAATCGTTAAGATCTCGTTTCGATCTAAAAATCTTACGATTTTACGTAAATAAAAAGCGAACACAATACTAAATAGGATCTTTGCTGCTTTAGATCTTATAGGATCTCGATATTGACCATCTTTTATATAATAAAGAAAAACCTCAAGTGCCGACTTTCGTATTTGGAAAAAGAATATTTCTTTGTTAAGTAATAATTAAATTAGTAAGATATTTTCTATAACTATTTTAAAAATAAAAAAAGCTAAATATTTCTTGATTTAGCCAAATTCTATAAAAATTCGTTTTTATATATTCATATTATAAAAAAACAAAAATTACACATGTACTCGAAGGTTATTCATCCGAAGTTTTGGACCAGAATGTAAAACAAAATAAAAATAAAGCAGACCCCAAGTGAGGCTATAATCATCTATCACTTAGACACCACTCCCATACCATTCTTCTACAAACCCTAAATCAAAACATGGTTCGGTCAAAAAGTCTAATCACAAATCACCTCTTATGTGTTCATCTTATGTTTTTGAATCCCTCATGTATAGAAAGCTATTAAAGGTAAAGTTTTTTTTTTGTTTAGTATTGTTGAAGATATGTTTATGTTGAGAGTAAATATGATGTTGTTATTGTTTGTTTTGTTAGTACTGTATAAGTCGGTTCATCTGAAGGCGAAAGTATAATATGTTGGATCAAGTAATATGTGGTAACTTAATGTAGCTTCAAGTGAGGGCTGGCTTTATTGCTTGAGGTAGGGGCAATCATGATCCGCTCAAACTCCACACTTTGATTGCACATGCTATACTTTTTTATGAATCTTATTATTCCTTTTTAAACATATTGTAGGTTTTAGTATTTGTAGTTTCTTTGCAGGGCATTGAGACCGCATCCAATATCAAAAAAGCGTGTCAAAAATTCAGATATAATTATGTTGTACTCTTTATATATTCCAAACTTGTTGGGACCTTTTGTAAACTTTGATGTTTTATATAAATCGAATGATAATTTATTTAAAAACGCCTCATTTAGAGTCTTTTTCTGTAACTTGTCTTATGTGCTAATAGGTAATACCCCATTGACACTATATTCCTCCGTGATTATTTTGAGGGTATTATAATTTTAACATACAAATCACACGTGATTATTCCGGACATAAATTATAACATTAAACAAAACTCAAATAAAACCTCGTCGAAAGTATATCGAAGTGTTTTTTATTGAAAGATAAAAATTCGTCACGATTTTATATTTTTTGTCGCTAACGACTTAAAGTTTTCATAATTTTATAATTAAAAAACGACTTTTTTAAAATTTTAATGAAAAAATAAGTAGTTATGATTTGTTCTGTCTTTAAATAATATTATTTGTCTATACATGAGGCGTTTTATTTTGCTTACCCACAAATTTATGCATACAAAGGGACAAATCTCAACCATTTATCTAATTTGATCTAATAGTGGGGATTAACATAAGATTTAATATGTTAACCTAAGTCATGTTTTTTTTTTCTTTTCTTTTGTCTTTCTTATTTATTCATTTTTTTTTTGTTTTTTAATTCATTTTTTTTATTCATTTTTTTAATTCACGCTTTTTATTCACTTTGTTTTTTCGCTTTCATCGTTTCGTCCGTTTCATAAGATTTCATTTGTTTTCGTTTGCTTCATACGTTTCGTCCGTTTCATATGTTTCGTCCATTTTCATCGTTTTCGCCGTTTCGTTTGTTTTCATATGTTTTCGGTCGTTTTCATCCGCTTTCATCCGCTTTCTTTGGTTTCGTCCATTTTCATCGTTTCGTCCGTTTTGGACGATATTTTACGATTTCATACGTTTTCATCCGTTATCATACGTATTCGCTTCGTTTTCTTATGTTCTCGTCCATTTTGTTACGTTTTCGTCTATTTTCATCGTTTCTAAATATCAAGTGATAATCTGCGTGATATTCATAATACCACTGTGATTTTACGAATATCACTTGTGATTTTCATGTTACAAAACATTAGTTGAAAATCACTTGTAATATTTAGAAAACCACTTGTGATATTCGATTATCACCGATATCACGAATATCGCGAATATCACGTGTCGTATTCATAAACGCGTGAAAGCGTTTAAAAGCAGGACGCAAACGTGGGAAAACGAGCGAATATGTATGAAAATGGAAGAAAATGTTGTAACATCAAACCACGTGTGAAAGCGGACGAAAACATATGAAACGGGAAAACGTATGAAACGGACGAAAACTTATTAAAACAAAGCGAAACGTGTAAAACAAAAAAACGTGTGAAAGCGGCGTGAATTAAAAAATAGATGAATAAAAAGCGTGAATTAGAAAAATAAGACAAAAAATATAAATAGATAAGAAAGATAAAAAGACAAGAAAAGAAACATGAACTTATGTTTAAATATTAAATTTTAGGTTAATCCTCACTAGTATATCAAATTAAATGAATTATAATATTTGTTTATTGATAATCACCTAAATAAGAATAACTATTTAAACCTTTCTCTATATATTAAATGCATCATTAATATCTCAAATTTTGTTATATTCAAATTACTTTTTCTTAAAGGCAATAATAATACAGCCAAATTACTGTTATTAGATTCTAACGAGATGTGTATATCTATCTACTTTATAATGTATGTAGAACTTTCTAAAGAATGAAATTTAAATTTTTTACGTAAAATTTGAAGAAGAGTAATTTTCATTGGGCAAAGGGTTTTTATAATTTGATGTTGAAGGTGGTAAAGATCAGAGGATGAAACCTCTAAAAAAGGTCTGCCACAAAAAGGGGAACTTTTAGCAAAGATAACATTGGAAATTAAAATCCAAAAACATAATTTCAGCCAAAGTTAGAAAATCCATTTTAAATATTTTTAAGGATTAAAAGTCCATAAATTCTTAGAAACATTGTTGATTTGTTAAACAAATTTTGTTTAATTCAAATTTCAAAAATTGGTTAGTTTAAATAATTGCAAATATATCTAGTTTTAAGGCTGAAATATTATCCAGGAAAATTTTGAACAAAATGCTCTTATATGACCCCTGGAATTAAAATGGCAATTTTACCAAAAGACTTTTGGTCACATAATAGAAAATTCATTTTTACATTTATTAAGTTTAGAAATGGCCCAAGATTTAGTTATTAAATAAAAGGACATTAAAGGATGCCATTTGATTAAAATTTAGATAGGTAGACATCAAGAAATCATGTAAAATTAAAAATAAAATTTTTATTACAACCTTTTTGGATAAATCAACCAAAATTATAATTGTTATTAAAACAATTTTTATTGTTAATCATTAAAAATCAAAACATTTATTTACAATTGAACAAAAATTGATTTGCTTAACAATAAAGGGATAGCCATTAGGAAGTTTAAATGTCAAAAATTATGTAAAATTTTAACCAGTATATTTTTGCCCAATCAGTAACCAAATTAAATTTTATTTTTAAATTTCTTTATGAAATTATCTTTTGGTTCAAAAAGTTACACATGGTTGAAAATGTTTTTAAATTATAATTTTGAAATTAAACGGTTAAGGAAGGTTCCATCCATATTGGGAATTTAGTAGAAATTTCAAGCATTAATTTTACAATTGAAAAGCAATTTACATTAAAATGTAAATTTTGGAATCATTTTCAATTATTTAATCTATTTACATGTTAAAATTCACAAATTAAAGAAAAATCATTTTGTTTTTTCCTGAAATTTATTGAAAGAAAATTTTGAAATTTTTTTATTGGATACCGAATTTTCAAAGGACATTTGCTTTAATAGGGCAATTTCCCGATGAAAGGGATCAGGTAGACTAAAGGGAAAAGATCTTGTTACAATGGAAAACCCGGTTAAATAATAATGGTTCTTAGGAAAGTCTAATCATATTTATTTGGCAGGATTTAAAATTTTATTTTATGTTTACAACTTAAAGGTAATTTTTGTTTCCAAAATTTCAAAGGTTTAATAGACAAAAAACGTTTAGAAGGTTAAATATTAAAGATATAAAAACAATTAGGTAAAATAAAGATCATTCAAACAACATTAGCAAAGCAAGTTAAAGGAGGAGGATTCAAGTGCGGTAAAGATTTAATTTACTTAGATGAATTAAAATTTTCCAAGTTAAAACCAGCAAGGAAACCACTAATCAAACCAATGGCCTGCAAAAATATTTGAAGAATTCTGTTTGGAAACCTGGGTGAAATTGATTGACAATACCGATAAAAAATAAAATTTTTAAACCGAAAGATTACAAATAATTCATCCCAATGACAAATAGTACTTGAAAGAGGTTTTCGAGAAATTAATAGATACAGCCGACAAATAAAAGAAAAATTAATGACAAGAAAAAATCAAAGTGTATTAAGACATTAAAACCTTAGTAACAAACCATAGGACTAGAAATGTACTTCAAACACATTGGTTTTTAAAATTTCTTAACCTCAGTAGCTATGTGCAAACAAATAATAAATTTACCAATTGAAATGTCAAAGAATAAAAACCCAATGTTAATCAAATGGAAATTGAGAGAAATTGATTTGAAATTATCTAATGATAAATAGAAAATTATTAACAACCGTTATAGGCTTGTTTAAGAACTGTAACCAACAAATTTAAAATTGTAATTAAGAAATTTAATAATGAGAACAAATGAAAGCAAGTTGAAGGAATGTGCAAAAGTCACCAAAGGTTTAACCTAAATTTTAAGAATCTAAAACAAAAACTACATAGGCCCTAAAGGATAATTTCCATATTAAAATAAAAATCCCAGACGTGCATAACAAACCTTTAAATCGTTGTTGATACGGTAATTTAATGTGAAAAACGCAAATTTCCTTTTAAATGCCTTTATATACACAAAGGGATTTGAATAATGTAAAAAGAATAACATTTCGACAACAAATCAAAAAAAGGGAATAGGAAAAATGTAATGATTTTTGGGAATTAAAAACAAATGTTAAAAATAAAAACAAAGGGTATTTTGGATTAAAAGGTCGGTTTAAATTGTTCTTTATACTTTTTCAAGACTTAATTTATTTTAATAATTAATAAACATTAATCAATTTGGAACAAAAATCACAAACGTTAATTGTTAAGATGAATAATCAAAAACCACAAAGTTGTGGTTAAGATTCCAACAAGTTCTGTTTTGGTTATATGTCATATATTGTAACAGTTATTTTAGCATCACATATAAAAACGGCTCTTAATGTTCCCAACCACAAAGGAAGAAAAAAAAAAAACTTTTAATAAATAATTTGAATTATTTCGCTAAGCATCATCTTAATTGAACATATCTTTATCATGATCCAGGTCTTCTTATTCTTGGCATTCTAAATTGGTAATGAAATCATTTCAGATTCTGGCATCCTGCTACATTTCCAATATTTCATTGTTTTAAGCACCTTGCGTAAAAAAGAAGTAGTAGCAAAAGAGACAAGTTTTTAAATGATAAGTACAAAGGGTATAAATCTCAATAAATATTGGTTCGTCACTCTTTTGTACTTATTATTAATTCGTGCTATACAAAAAAAATATCCGAATAGTTTCGAGCAAATATAGAATAAACTGATTGAGTAAGAGGAAAGAAAAGAGGTAGAAAAAGAAAGTATAGTTCCTTGTTTGGAAATGGGTCAACAATACATTGATACACATATTTGTACGAAAATGAAAGAACAGAGTATATATTGCATCATGCAATCTTCACATGTCTTTGTCTCACATGTTGTAAAACAGTAAAGATTTATTTGTATGAAAATCATGAATAGAATCTACTAAAAAAATAATAATAACAATAATAAAAAAGAAATGGATGAGTATTTCTTGTATAGAGAAAATGGGTAACCTAGATATCTCAACCGTTTCCGATCATTTCCTAGTCATACTAAAAATACATAGAAAGCACCACTAGATATTCATGAAAACAGAATATAAGAAAAAGTTCAAATTTAGGTTGTAAATGAACTGGCGAACCTAAATTACAAACTCTTTTCCTCAAAGGGTCCGTATGATTCGCAAAATGTTTTTGGTGAAATTAGAATTTATCTATGAAATTAAAATATGAAAGAATTGAAATGTTAAGAAGTTGAAATATGAAGAACTAGAATTTACAAAGACTAACGCGTACTTAATTAAAAGAAATAAAATAGGTAAAAACAAATTATATTAAAATATTAAAAAATTTATTTTAAATTGATAAACTAAATATTATTTATTTAATATACTTTTTATTTAGACAATAATTAAAATATTTTTTTTAAAATATTACATAAAATAATATATTAAATAATTTAAAATTTTATTATATTTATTATTATTTTATATTTTTATATAAAATGTAATTTTATAAAACTATTAAAATATATAAAGTTTAAAAATTAACTTATAATAAATATTAACTAGAATTGAATAATAATAATAATAATAATAATAATAACAACTAGAATTGAATAATAGTAAAAGTAAAGTTTAAAAATTAACTTATAATCGCATTGGTTTCTTTATTCTTCCAGAGGTAATGCACCAGTTGGTTTATCGGCTTCCCACTAATTTCTTATAAATTCTTTAAGTTTTTAATAAAGTGATGTTTTATAAAAAAATAAAAAATAAATAATAATAATAATAATAATAATAATAATAATAATAATAATAATAATAATAATAATAATAATAATAATATACACTTTCACGCATCAAGACTATTAACATTAGCCACTCAAATAATGTCAAGAGTGGTGTCTTTATTTTCATATACTAAGTTTTGTATCAAGAAAGAGTGGGAGCACAACTAGTATCAGAACTTCCCATTGATTTTTGTAAATCCTTTTGGTGTTCTAATGAAATGATATTTAATAATAATAATAATAAAAAAATAATAATAATAATAATAATAATAATAATAATAATAATAATAATAATAATAATAATAATAATAATAATAATAAATTTATAAACATTCCTCCCATTTGGCTAAGAAATGTTGAATTTCATATAAATGATATTTAAAGATTTTCATTTAATTTCATTTATCAACCAAACATATTAAGGAATGTAATTCAGATTCCGAATTCATTGAAACTGCCATCTAAACACGTTATGAAATGAAATCAGATTCCAATTTTATTAGAATTCTGAAGATTTCGTGAACCAAACGGGGCCTAAGTTTTGATTTTGCGATTTATATGACAAAGTTACTTCCCCAACCTCGTGTTGTTGGATATACATTTGATCGGTATCTCTATGTAGGCATATACATCAACTTATGATCAAGGTACATTGTTCGTTTTCTTTATGGTATCTTTACGTATGGTCTGGTGATATATTTGACGATATTTGAGTTTTCACTGAATACGGTTCTGACAATGCTCAATTACCACAGGAAAAATATTTTGCACGTTTTCATCTGTTTTGGCACGTTTTTGCACGTTTTCGTCCGTTTTTGCATGATTTCGTCCGTTTTTTCCCGTTTTCGAACATTTTCACACGTTTTTGCATGTTTTCATCCGTTCTTACACGTTTTTGTTCGTTTTTACGCATTTTCATTTGTTTTTACATGTTTTCGCTTGTTTTTGCACATTTTTGTCCGTTTTTTCACGTTTTCATCCGCTTTTTCATGTTTTTGCGTTTTCGTTCGTTTCGCCGTTTTAAATCTACCGCTGCACGTTGTCATCCGTTTTGCATGTTTTCGTCCGCTTTTGCCCGTTTTGTCTGCATTTTGCGTATTTTCACACGTTTTGCATGTTTTCATCCGTTCTTACACGTTTTTGTTCGTTTACGCATTTTCATTTGTTTTACATGTTTTACTGTTTTGCACATTTTGTACTTTTTGCATGTTTTCATCTGTTTTTGCACGTTTTCGTCTGTTTCATACGTTTTAAACTTTTTGCCCATTTTTCATGTTTTCGTCCGTTTTGCACATTTACACGTCTTTGCATGTTTTCATCCGTTCTTTACGTTTTGTTCTTTTACGCATTTTATTCATTTTTAAATGTTTTCACCTGTTTTTGCACTTTTTTGTCCGTTTTGCCTGTTTTCTTCTGTTTTTGCACAATTTCACATGTTTTCATCCGTTTTTACACGTTTTTGTTCGTTTTTACGCATTTTCATTAGTTTTTGCACGTTTGCGTCCGTTTCATCTAATTTTGCATGTTTTCGCACGTTTTCTTCTGTTTTCGCACGCTTTCGTATGTTTTTGCCCGTTTTTACACGTTTTTGTTCGTTTTTACGCATTTTCATTCGTTTTTACATGTTTTTGCACATGTTTGTCCGTTTGTGCAAAAACGTGCGAAAATGTGAAAAAACGGATGAAAACGGGCAAAAATGAAAGAAAACATACAAAAACTAGGGGTGTAAATGAGTCGAGTCGAGCCCGAGCCTGCCAGAGCTCGAGCTCGGCTCGTTTAAGTTTTAAAAAGCTCGAGCTCGGCTCGTGGTCTGTTATATAGGCTCGGGCTCGGCTCGTTTATATGATTTGGAAATGAAAAGTTAATGCTTGGATCGAGCTCGAGCTCGAGCTCGCCTCGCAGGATATCTTTTTTAAGCTCGTTAAAAAGCTCGAGGTCGGCTCGTATAATTTTTTTTAATACTTAAAATATCATAATATAGTTTAGGCTCGTGAGCCCAAACGAGCTTTTGTATGTAAAGCTCGGGCTCGGGCTCGAGCTCGTTTAATAAATGAGCTGCAACCTAGGCTCGAGCTCGTTTAGGCTCGGCTCATTTGAGCTTTTTACCGATCCGATTCTAAGCTTTTTACGAGCGGCTCGGCTCGTTTCCACCCCTAGTAAAAACGGACAAAAAACGGGCAAAAATGGACGAAAACATGCAAAAACAGACAAAAACGTGCAAAAATGGATGAAAACGTGCGAAAACATGCAAAAATAGACGAAAACATGCAAAAATAGCCGAAAACGTGCAAAGACGAACGAAAATGTGTAAAAACATGCAAAAACGGACAAAAACGTGCAAAAATGTGTAAAAACGGACGAAAGCGTGCAAAAACGGACAAAATTGTGCAAAAATGGGCGAAAACATGTAAAAACGAATGAAAATGCGGAAAAACAAACAAAAAAATGTAAGAACGGATGAAATCATGCAAAAACGTGTGAAAATGTGCAAAAGCGGACAAAAACGGGCAAAAAAGAACGAAAACATGTAAAAATGGGCAAAAACGGGCGAAAATAGACGAAAACGTGCGAAAATGAACGAAAACGTGCAAAAACATGCAAAAACAGATGAAAATGTGTGATAACGTGCAAAAACATGTAAAAGCGGACGAAAACGTTCAAAAACGGACAAAAACGTGCGAAAATGTGCGAAAACATGTGAAAATGTGAGAAAAACGGTATAGGGACGATTTTCGTTATAACCGGTAAACCCCAAGGAAGATTTAAGTAATTAACTCGTTAATATATCATAGTGGAAATCCAACGTGGCGACTTATGTGGCAAAAAAAAATTGGTGCCGGTTAAACAAGTTCGGTGGGGTAGATTGGAAGAAAAAATGAAAGTAAATTATATTAAATGGGACAAAAAATAGTACGCGTATTAGATCGGTACATTTGAAAAAATACATTGCTATTATGCGGCCAAAACCCTTCTTTTAGTGGTAACATTATCAGTTCGAGCTCTAGATGCAATAAGTTGTTATTGGATCAAATACCCAACATAACATGCCGAGTATTATGTCTTGGCTAAGCTATTACCAAAGACATAACTTAATGAGGAACAAGAGGGGTTGTGGTCTTTTAAATATTTTAGCAACAAGTACATTTTTAACCATGACTGTAGTGGTAGATATTATTAATACGAATATTTAATAACAATTTAATTGACTTTTTAAAAATAAGGCGAATGATGAAAAAAAGATATATTTCACTATTTTTTTGTGGGTAGCAAACAAAGTTTTTCTTTTGTAGGTCTTATACTTTCAAATTCATCATTTTAGGGCATTATGTGACATTTTTCCTCGAAAAAAAATTTCTATTACCAAGAGTGCGAAAATGTTTAAAATTTCGCAAAATACCTTAAAGAGGATGAATTGAAAGATAAGACCCACAAAAATAAATTTTTGTTCACACCCACAAGACAAAATGGCAAGTATGAAACTTTTTTTTTTTTTTTTTTTTTTTTTTTTTTTTTTTATCATTTGCCCTAAAAATAAATACATTACACTTTTAACACTTTGAATAAAATTGTCAAGTTTCGTCTTTGGCTACTACTGTACGTTTTCGGTTATGTTGGTTAATTAATGCGAAGTGATTTGCACACTCTCACAATTGATTGGTATACTCAAATTATGATTGTTTTGACATTTATACCATTACAAAGTGAAAATAAGTAAAATGATATGAGGGTATAAATGTTAAAACACTTATAATTTGAGTGTGTCAATCAATTGTGAGAGTGTGCAAATCACTTCCCTTAATTAATGTCTTTTCTCGAGATCCGTAATTTGTTTACGACTGTGCACATACACAATGTGGTAATCTAGGTGCTACCTAAATTGTCCTAATACACATTGAGATTAGAGTGAATTACTTAAATGGTCTTTAAGGTTTGGCAAGTTTTACGGGTATTGTCTTTGTGTTTTTTTTTTGGCGGGTCATGTCTTCGTGGTATGCAAAGATTACGGATCCTGTCCAATTTACTAACGACGTTTAAATGGCCGTTAAAAAAAGACTAACGTGATATATATGCATAACGTGAGGGCATAAGATTGTAGTTTTTGTTTTTCCCCTCAAAATACAAACCAGAAGGACGATTTATGTAATTTGCTCTTTAAAAAAATACTTTTTTCGTCCGCTTTTATACGTCTTCATCCATTTTTTACGTTTTCGTTCGTTTTTCAAGTTTTTTCACGTTTTCGTCAGTTTTTTTTTTACGTTTTGGTTCATTTTCTTACGTTTTCATTTGCTTTTTTACGTTTTCTTCCGTTTTTTACGTTTCCGTCCACTTTTTAACGTTTTCATCCTTTTTTACATTTTCGTTCGTTTTTATACGTTTTCATCTGCTTGTTTATGTATTCTACCGTTTTTTAATGTTTTCGTCAGTTTTTTTGCGTTTTCATCTCTTTTTTTACGTTTTCTTCTGTTTTTACACGTTTTCATCTGTTTTTTTAAAGTTTTCGTCCATTATTTTTACGTTTTTTTTTTTGCATTTTTTAGGTTTCGTAAGTCTTTTACGTTTAAATGCATTTTTTAGGTTTCATCAATTTTTACGTTTTCATCCGTTTTTTTTTCTTTCTTTTCTTACGTTTCCGTCCATTTTTTTAAAGTTTTCATCCGTTTTTTTACCTTTTCATCTATTTTTTTTACGTTTTTGTCCGTTTCAATACGTTTTCGTTCCTTTTTTACGTTTTTGTCCATTTTCATACGTTTTTATCCATTTTTTTACGTTTTCCTCCGTAAAAAAATGAAAAAACGGACGAAAAAGTAAAAAAGGGACGAAAACTTAAAAACGGATCGGACACAAACGTAAAAAGCGGATGAAAACTTAACAAAACGGACGAAACGTAAAAATGCATTTAAAACGTAAAAACCGATGAGAACGTAAACGAAAGAATATGTAAAACGGATGAAACCTATAAAACGGGCGAAACGTGAAAATGATGAAACATAAAAACGATTTAAACGAAAACCGACGAAAGCGAAAACGAAGAAAACGTAAAAAGCGGATGAAAATGTATAAAACGGACGAAAACGTAACAAAGCGGATGTAAACGTATAAAAACGGACGAAAACGTACAAAACTGATGAAAACGTAAAAAACGGATGATAACGTATAAAAACGTAAAAAAACTGACGAAAACGTGAAAACACGGATGAAAACTTAAAAAACGGACGAAAACGTAAAAATCAGATGAAAACGTAAAAAACCGGATGAAAATTAATAAAACGGATGATTCTCCTTTATTTTTATTTTTTTTAGGAGTAAATTACAAAATCGTCCTTTTGGTTTGTATTTTGAGGGAAAATTACTAAAACGGATGTTATGTATCTATATCACGTTAGTCCTTTTTTAACTACTATTTAAACATCGTTAGTAAATTGGACATGATCTGTAATTTTTGCATACGACAAGGACATGACTCGCAAAAAAAACAAGTACAATACCCGTAAAACCCGGCAAAACTTAAGGACCATTTAAGTGATTCACTCTTGAGATTATTTCATTTTACACAACACATATTATTTGGCCATACTCGTAATTTTTGTGAGCTTGTTGATATATAATTACCTTCAACGTTAGAATCAAGTAGCTTTGTATATGTCATCAATCTACAATTCTACGCACTTGCATTTCATTGCTCCTAGTTATGTATATATATAAATTTGTTACGTACATTTTGTGCTTCATAATACTAATAACTTGTCTACACATTTTCTTAAATCCCAAGTATAATTGTCTATAGGGCAAATTGTCTGAAAAGGCATCGAACTTGTCACTTTTTTCTTTTGTAAGCATCAAACTTTTTTTTCTTCTTAAAGTAGCCCTAAACTTGCCTAATTTTATTTTTGTAGCCTCTAATCAAAAAAGTAGTTACATAAATTTACATAAATCATCCCTGTGGCTCTAAACAATTACACCGTTCATCCTTGTGTAACTTTATATCATTATATCTAGACTAAAATACACCGTTGGTCCTTAAACTTGGCACGGTGCATCGCGATGGGACGAAACTCGCCTTTTTCATCGTCGGGGGTCCCTATTTCAAAGTTTTCACTCGCTACAAGTTCTTTGACCAAGTCAACATCTGATTTTTGTTTTGTAGTCGAGGGTATTTTAGTCCATACACATTTATACTTTTATAACACATTTATATTTTACCCCTTCATCTTTCATCCTCTTCATCATCTACCCAAATTATTCATCTCCCCCAATGTACTTCATCATCTACCTAGTTTGTCAATAATGTGGTTAATTGTTTGTGAATGCATCCGGCCAAAGACATGTTGTTCCTCCATCTTTGTGGTCAATCTCATGACCTTTTTTGTTCATACCATAGTTAATATCCATTTCTTTGCAACATAGTTTTGTCAATAACATTTTTATCCGTATCATGTTTATTTGTTATGGATTGCTTGTATAGCTCTTCCAAACGATATTCATATACTTCTGATATGTATTCAGGTCACGCTTAGAATAAGCGTTAACGCGTTAAATGTCATTGCCTTGACAAAAGTTGTGTGCAGTTCATCAAAGTTGAATCAAGAAAGGGTCATGAACATATTTAGGCTCATTTATAGGATCTAAATTATCGTTAAACTAGATAATTCAGTCCTTTATCATGGTGGTAGGGGTGTTATCGGGTCGGGTTGTCGGGTTATCAGGTTTATCGGGTCGGGTTGAATCGGGTTTTGAACTTTAGAAATATAACCCGCAACCCGACCCGATAAGAAATCGGGTTATCGGGTACGGGTCTAATCGGGTCGGGTTATATCGGGTCGGGTTATCGGGTTATTTCGGGTTGCCTTGAAGCATCGTATGTGTACTTTTTTTTTCAAGTCTATGATGTTTTTATTAGTGTGCTAAATGTTGATTATTGACATCTCATATTAACATATACAATATGTCTTTACATCTATTGCTATGTTTCGTTTGTACAAAAAAATTATTAACTTTGTTTAGCATTCTGTAAATGCTTTAATTTTGTGTTAAAAGCTTTTTATTATCTTTCACTCATAACTTAATCTTTATTCTTCCAAAAGATGGCCAATTAAGCATATTATGTTTCATATAAATACTACATGATCTTTCAAATAAATTTAACCAACTAAAACATGTCTTTCTTTTTTTTTGCTACGTACTACACTATACAGTAGCTTTTTAATATTTCATGTTCTTGTAAAAAACAAAAAATAACTTGTAGAAACCAAAACACTAACACTAAATAATAAAGTAAAACAATATATGTTTACTTACTGGGCTATCTATTAACATAAATACAGAAAAACATTATCTAAGATAAATGGTTTCAATATTATCGGGTCTTATCGGGTTGACCCGATAACTCGATAAGATAAATAACTTAACCCGAACCCGACCCTATAACAATATCGGGTTATCAGGTTCGGGTCAAACAAACCCGACAAGCTTTTTCAACCCGATTAAACCCGACCCGATAAGCCTTATCGGGTTCGGGTTCGGGTCGGGTCAACCCGACCCTACTGACACCCCTAGTGGTGAGTCGCAACGAACATTATCACGTGCAGTAGACACATATTTAGTATCTAACAGTGTTATCATCATCATCACATATAAACTATCATCATCCCGATGTACTACGGAGTATTACAGATGTGCTGCATATCTGATGGTTTCTGTGTCAAAACCTTTTGTGCGCACATCAAAATTACTCAAAATGACACAACCCACTTTCCCCACTATTTATTTTTTCATAATCAACAAACTAGTAAAAAACATGTCTTATCAACGTCAAACAGTTCACATGTGATAATTTGCGAAAGATAAAACAAGCGATTTAATCTGAAAGCCCTTTTAAATCTCGTCATTGGACTTCTAAGCTTAAATCACTCATGACCAAGAGAAGCAGGTCTTGAAACCGGAAATGGTTCATTTTCGGGTTTACATAATGAGACCATCCAATAGATGTAACTTGAGTCGTTTGGTCAAATTTCTATGAACAATCAGTAAAATATATCATCATCATCAAGCGACTGAGAAAACCAAGTACCCGTTATCCCAACGAACTCTAATCTCCTGACCAACTTCCAGTGTCTTCCCTCTGATGATTTGACCCCATTTTCCAAATATTTAGTTTTGAGGGTAACTGATTACAAAATGAATTCATTTATTACAACAGAAAATGTATCTTTCATTTTGTGGTTTGGGACACAATAAAATATTTTGCTAAAAGGAGCATTCAACAAGCTTTCTTGCTTTCCTAATGAGAGACTGATGAAGTACGGAGATAAATGATTTGGGTAGATGATGAAGATGATGAAAGATGAAGGAGTAAAATATAAATGTGTTATAAAAGTATAAATGTGTATGGACTAAATTACCCTCGACTACAAAACAAAAATCAGATGTTGACTTGTAGCGAGTGAAAACCTTGAAATAGGGACCCCCGACGATGAAAAAGGCGAGTTTCGTCCCATCGCGATGCACCGTGCTAATTTTAGGGAACAATATTTTAGTCTTATATCTATCTATCTTCTACTCTTTCTCGCACAGCCTTTAGGTCGGCCATTGATAGTGGTTTTGGATGTCCTTTTTCCTGTTTGGAATACGTACCTACAATTCATTTGGATCCTTGTTGCAACATTTTGGAACCTTGTGGAGAATCTAATTGAGATCATACTATTTCCTGTGTATCTGATCTCGTCAATTGTATGGATGATTGGTAAGTCAATAATATTTATTTTTGATTGGTTATTGGTTTCTAATATAATTCGAGAAAGTGTTACTGCTTTTGGATTTAACGATGAGTTGTTTGCAGCAACAGCAATCTTGTATCCGGTATTCTGGCTTCTTTGGGGGTTACTCTATTTTCCAATTGGTCTCATCCTTGGGCTATCAAATTTTGTGGGATTCATGTTTAACCACATGTATGAGTTCGTTGGAGGTATTTGGCTGTTTGTGAGGTATAGGCATCGACTAAGGTGAGACTCATTGTACATATTGGCACCTTGGTATTACAGTTAACGGTTTAGGACATGCCGACATATTATTGAACAACAACCTTTACCTAATTCTTAGGTATTTCATTGCAATTAAGCATTTGTGGAATCAGGAACTTAACTAATATAAATAACCAAGTAAACAACCATGCTGAATGATAAATACATCAACATAGTGATTCTATCACTTGAATCATATCATCTGCCTCAAGCATATTTTACCATTTGTTTGAGAGGGATAATGTCAAATGATGTAATCGCTGGGCTGAGATGTCTTTAGAAAATAAATTTATTGTTGTTTGGACCTTGGACTCTTAATAAGAGAAATCACAGAGGCTACCTGTGTCATTCTACTGATGCATCTTCTTTCTGCTGATTATGGTTAAGAAAATAAGTAAAGATTCTTAGCAGATAAGGAGACATAGATCAATAGAGATGTAGTCATGGAACCATAATGCGAAGATTGAAAATATAGGCATACATCTTTATCAACTTATTGGTTTTTACTTGTGCCTTGAAACCAAACGGAAGTATTATTAGTTAATTAACAATATGGCGCAAAGAATAGTATAATCACCCAATTGGCAGATTGAGATAAGTAAGTTGCTCTTTAGTCACTTTAGTCTAGCAAATAGTACAAAGAATTGTTATATGTCGAAGAGTACTGATCACATTGACGATAAGATGGTCATTGCCTTTTGTTATATGATATATGTTTCTGATTTTCACATTCCATTTAACTGTTAGATGAGTTGTAGGATGAGTTTGGTTATGATTATTAGCTTACTTTTAGTAATTATCATATTACGATTGAGTAAGTCACAATAGTTCTTCTTTGGTCTAAGTTTCGTTGTTATAACAGGGAATAAGAATGTTCTGAACCTACTGTTGATTTGAATACTGAAACTGACCATTTGCTAAGCATTTGCTTATATTAACTTCAAAGGTAGACCATATTAATAAGTACAAATGGGTCGAGGAAATCTAAAACAGAAACTGATTTGACTCGAAGTGAAAGGTCAAAGGTAATCCACATGTAACAATTAGACTTGCGAACATTCACTTATTAGAAGCAAATTGTGTCTGTTTTAAGACAGAAGCATGGTCACCATTTTGTTACCTCTAGGTATAGGCTTTGTAATAAGAACTTTTTCCAGTATGTATCCAAAACTCGCTGTAGGATAAGATTTTGTCAAGTCATCGATATATTGGACTACTACATCCAAGTCTATCTTAGAACCAAGAACGCATCAGAAGCGTGGACTTGACCAAATAGGATCAAGATTCACAAAATGATTTCTAACATCTTACATTCTCAAGAAAAGAACATAGTCTCGGACTCTCGGCATTTAGTAAACTAAAAGCGGAAGAAATATACATCATGAATCTGATTTTGGGGATCCAGGTCCTTCATGCTTTGTTTATAAATTGAATATAAACATGTTACATTGATTTTTAGACTAGTATTAAGAAAGCCAAAGCCGTGTTTAGTGGGACAGCAAGTATTGCAGAACTTTTTAAGAAAGATAATGTGAGATAACAAGCATATATAGGAATCTTAAGTATGAATGTTTGTATTTCAAAGAAAGTTAAGCTTAACTATGATCACTTGGTTACATTTTATAAGACGAGATTAGTAGGCTGAGTTTTTGGACAGGTACATAATTATTATGAATATTCTATGATTTACTTGAATGGGATCTTGTATATAATATATAAATACTATCTTTGATTTTGCAGATGTACCTGACCCAAATCATCGAGCTGAAATAACCCAGGTTCTCACTGTTCGTGTAAAAGATGTACGTGCTCATCTGTCTTGTAGTTGGTTAAAGTCTTTGTTGCAGTAATAGAAGATATATAGGGGGTGAATATATGGTTTGCTACTTTGAATGGATGGCTTAGGAGTTTTTTTTGCTGTAAGTTGTTCGCTGCGATTTCATAAAAATCAACTCATTATGTTACAGCTATTTTAGTTAGCCCATGAAAATCTACTCATTATGCTTCAACCAGGATCACCACAAAGAGACCCACTACAGGCAGGCGGCGGATGGTGGCGGCCTGGATTAGTTTAAGTTTATAGCTACAAGGACGAAATGTGTAAATTATTAGTGCCACAGGGACCTTTTATGTAATTGACTCAAGGATGAACCGTGTAATTGTTTAGAGCCACATGGATGATTTATGTAAATTTATGTCATTAATTTTTGATTAGAGGCTACAAAAGGAAAATTAGACAAGTTTAGGGCTACTTTAGGAAGAAAAAAAAAATCGATGCCCACAAAAAGAAAAGGTGACAAGTTCGATGCTTTTTCAGACAATTTGCCCTTGTCTATATAAAAGATTCTACCGTTGTATTGCGTGGCAAGTTCTACTCACCCTCTATAGCCACTCCATTCACTATCATTGCTTAAACTCCTAACTTGCAAAAATGCCGGGCTCATCATCTAAATCCAAAATCCCGACCATCAAAACCATCGTTTCTACCATAGGAACCGCCACGGCGGTGATGGTAGTCCGCAAAGGTCGCCAAAGATTACTTGCCTCCGAATTCGAGACTACATTTATCTCGGTCTCAAAAGTTTCATAAGCAGATTCTCCACACACTTGACTCTCGTTATCTATGAATCTGATGACTTTAAGCCAAACAAAATCTACAAAGCCGTGGAACAATACATTTCCGCTAAAATGTTTCTCAAGACCAACCGTTTGAAAATCACTAAAACCCCAAACCAAGAAAACTCTATCGAGGTTTCTATGGACGAAATCCTCGAGTTCACGGATACTTACAATGAAGTCAAACTCTATTGGTCTTCGGGTTCTAAAAAGAATATGATTTCGACTAAAAACAATGAAAAGGGAACGAATCGTCACTCTTCCCAAACCGAAATCCGTTTCTTGGAGCTCACGTTTCACCAAGAACACAAAGATCTTGTATTGAACGACTACTTGCCTTCTATACTAAATGTTAGAATTTGGAGTATTAATCTGTGGCAAACATATCATTCTATCAGTTCTTAATGGCTTTCAAGTTATGTTCATTGCGAGAGATTCTCTGAGGGGTTATTCATGGACAAAGAATAAAAGGTTTAAAGTTCCAAGAAGATGGTTTCTGCATGAAGAGTTACTCATTTATCTTGATGAGTCATTTATAGCCGTTAGAGGGTCTTAGTGTAACTTAATCTCCTATTTAATAAGTCCCTTAATCTAGGGTTCTGAGACACTTGAGTGTGCGGTCTTTTGTATCACTCTCTTCTCTTCTCTCGGATCATTTAACTAATCTTGTCTTGTCTTTACATTCATATGATTATTGTCTCATTGACATTAATCTAATCTTGTAACATTTGGATACTATTAATCTAAGCTGACTATTGCAGCTTAGATCTGAATTAAGGTTCTATTGTTCATCTAGTGTTGCCTATACTTTCGTACATGGTATCAGAGCGTCAGGCTCATTGATTCTCTTTGGCAACGAAGGTGTGGTTTGGGGTTATTGATATTGGTGTAATCACTGGTTATCTTCTGTTTACAATTTACCCTAGACTAAGTGAATCTAGGGTGATTGTGATTTGTTCTTCCGCTGCATATTTCTCTGTAAGTCTAAGTCTTATCTTCTCTTTAAACATACAGTACTTAAGTCTCTGTGGGTGCAAACGGGTAGACTAACATCTTGATCTACCACCTTGAGTGGCACGAATACCTACTCTGGTTTACCCTAGTCCACAGGCTTGGTGCTTGTTGTTTCTTATTGCAAAGTCTTATTTACCTGTTTATTTACTCTTATTATTATATCTATCTGTGATTCTTTGCCTGTATTATTATCTCTGTCTTATTGTTTGTATTATGGCTATTGGTGATGATAATGTTGGTGGTGGTGGTTCCACCGAGAAAAGCTTATCCTTTGGTGATGCTTTGTATTTACACCCAATAACACCAATGGTACTCCCATTATTTCTATTAAACTCATCGGAACCGAAAATTATAAAATATGGAATATGGCCATGATGTTTGCCTTAAGGAACCATAACAAGTTGGGGTTTATTGATGGTACTTGCATAAGAAATGATTGAATCCCAGTCTTGCTAATCAATGGGATACTTGTAACTCTGTTGTGGTCACTGGATCCTCAACTCTCTCATACTGAATTATTCTTTGGTGCTATTTATTCCAAACCGCTTATGAAATGTGGAATGATCTTAAAGACACCTATGATAAAGTTGATGGTTCATTATCTTTAATTTGCACAAAACATAAATTCTCTTATTCAAAGTGGGTCCTCTCTTGATTACTATAACAATCTTAACTCTTTATGGAAACAATTTGATTGTATGATTAGCTTGCCTCCCGCACTTGTGAGGTCAGAAAACATTTTGAAAAACACAATCGACTAATCAAGTTAATGCAATTTCTTATGGGTCTTGATGACTCCTATGTTCCCATCGAAGCAATATTTTAACCAGAGATCCTTTACCCAATGTCAAAATTGCTTTCTCTGTTGTCTCGGAGAAGAATCTCACGAAATGTTTCATCCGGGAATAGCTCGCTAAACCCAATGCTACGACTTTTGCTACAAAAACTTCGATGGTGGAAAATTTTTGATAACAAAAGAGGTTTTAATAACAAAGTGTCTAGTTTCAATAATGGTAACAGCTCTAATAGCAGAGGACCAAACATGAACCTCAAATGTACTAATTGCAAAAAACCTGGTCACACCGTTGATAGATGTTATGATCTTGTTGGCTATCCTGCTGGATATGCCAAGAGAAATTTTAATGGTAAACCTTTCAGCAGTAACAATGTTTATGCTGAAACCAATCTTGTCACTGATAATAGTACCAGCAACTCTCCTGTCTCCTTGTCTAATGAACAACTCTCAAGACTTATGAGTCTTCTCAATGACAACAATGTGTCATCTCGCTAATGCCAACTTAGCGGTAAAAATTTTCAGAACCTTCTTTAATGGCGTGTCAAGTTTAATATAAACTTCAACAAGTTTTTAACAACAACACTAAGACATTATCCGGAAACATCGGTCTTGGTTGGATTGTTGATTCGGTGCAAATCGGCACATGACCTGTGGATGAAATTTTTTAATCAATGTTGTTAACATTTCAAATCTTGGTTTAACTGTTGGACATCCCAACGGTACTCGAGCCTTAATTACAAAATTGGTGATTTAAAGATCAATAATGATCTAACTCTTTTGATGTACTTGTTGTTCCCGAGTACAATGTTAGTTTGCTATCTGTTCATAAAATTGCTAGAGACAACAAGATGTTTGTCGGGTTTAATGAATCTAATTGCTATATCTGATTTACATCAAAAAGGATTGTGGGGATTGGTAAACAACACAATGGGTTATATATGTTTGATATTGATTCTTCATGTAAGATTATTTCTAATAAGCGCATATCATTTGTCATGTTTCAAAAATCTTTGGCATCAAAGACTTGGTCATCCTCGACCAAGTCCTACACATACTTAAACCCACTCTTAAATTTGATAGTACATCCAAATCGATCATCTCTGTGACACTTGTAATAAAGCTAAACAAACCGGGGAACCATTCCTCTAAGTGAACATAAATCAACTAAAATTGGTCAACTTGTCCATCTTGATGTATGGGGACCATATAAAGTCACTAGAGAGATGGTTACAAATATTTTTAACTGTTGTTGATGACTATTCGAGGCGGTGTGGGTTTATATGCTTAAGGGAAGGATGATGTTTATGTTTCCATTGTTAACTTTACTCACATGCTATCAAATCAATTTGAACACAATGTCAAGATCTTTAGAAGTGATAATGGGACGAATTTGTCAATAATAAACTTCAACATTTTTCCATGAAAACGAATTTTACATCAAACCTCTTGTGTTTATACACCACAACAAAATGGTATAGCGAGAAAGGAAACATAGGCATCTCCTTAATGTAGCTAGATCCTCATGTTTCAAGGGAATTACCTCTAAATCTTTAGTCCGAATGTGTTCTAGCTGCGCCTATGTCATAAGCAGTTGCCCTCTTCGATTCATCGGCAAGTCCCGTTCTTCCTTGTGTATGGGCATGACCCTTCACTCTCTCTCCTTAGAGTCTTTGGTCGCTTATGCTATGCCACCATTCTCAACATCTCGATAAATTTGGTAGTAGGTGCGAAAAAAGTGTCTTTATTGGTTACTCAAATGAGAAGAAAGGCTATAAACTCTTGAGCCTTGAAACAAAAAATATCTTTTGCTCGAGAGATGTAAAATTTTATGAAACTGTTTTTCCTTCAAATGAAAAATTCGTGTCAAAACCTTTTGTTGAAACCTTTGTACCAAAAGATTTAAATCACAAAATTTCTTTGACTCACAAATAAGTCCCAATGATGAAGGAGAGTGACATCCAATGATGATGGCACGGTGGTAAGTCATCCTACTAGGATTGATGAACCGCTTGCAACATCTATAGATGATAATACACACCACGAGGGCAACATATCACATGATTCACATTCTGCGATGCGGTTTGATCCTAGCGATACAACACACGATTCTCTTTGAACAAGAAAGAGGCTTGCCGACCATTCTCGCTAGAAGGTCAACGAGTTTCCAAGTTGCCCGGTAATCTTAATGACTTTATTGTTGAAGGAAAAGTCAAATATGGGGTTGAAAAAGTTGTTAATTACTCTAATCTTAACAAGGATAATTATTGCTTTGCTTCCGGTCTTAATAAAAGCATTGAACCTACATTATGAAGAAGCTATCCTTGATAGTAATTGGGTGAAGCTATGAATTACGAAATTGAGGCCCTAAATGAAAACCATGCTTGGGATATAAGCGATCTTCCTCTAATAGAACTCCCATTGGTTACAAATGGATCTTTAAAATCAAATATAAAGCCAATGGTGAAGTTGATAGATACAAGGCTAGATTAGTTGTTAAAGGCTATAACCAAAGGGAAGGAATAGACTATGATGAAACCTTTTCCTGTTGTGAAAATGTCTCTTGTTAGATGTCTTATTGCCTTAGTGTAAAAAACAAATGGCCTCTTTTCAACTTGATGTTAACAATGCCTTCTTGTATGGAGATCTTGATGAGGATATCTATATGACCATCCCAAGGGTTCGTAATGAGAACGGTAAAAATAAAGTTTGTAAACTTGTCAAGTCTCTATATGGCCTAAAACAAGCTCCCGGAAATGGAATGAAAAACTTGTGAGTGTTTTAAAAGAAAATAACTTTGTTCAATCGGTCAATGATCACTCCTGTTCACCAAAGCAGAGAATAACAAGTTTATTGCTCGCTTGTTTATGTGGATGATATTGTTCTTCTGAAGCTGCATTGATGAGATAAATCTTTTAAAGAGTTTCTAAAATCCAAATTTCATATCAAGGACTTGGAAATCTAAAATATTTCCTTGGCATTGAGGTTTTAAAAGCGGGAATGACATTTGTCTTTCTCAAAGAAAATCTTGTCTTGAACTCCTCAAAGAATTTGGTCTTCTTGGGTGCAAACCTGTGTCCACTCTATGGAACCCAACTCGTACTTCCATACATTCCCACTGCCGATGACCCATTGCTTGTCAACATCCTTGGTTATCGGGTTACTTGGGAAACTTATCTATCTCACCCATACAAGACCGACATCTCATACTCGGTTCATTATGCGGCACAATATATGCATTCTCCTTAAAATCTCATCCGGAATGTGCCCTCAATGTTTCGAGATATCTAAAAGGAGCTCCAGGAAAAGGTCTAAGGTACAATTTCAAAGAACTCGAAAATCATCTTGAAGGATATAGTGATCTTGATTGGGCGAATGCAAGAAAACCGGAAAATGCATCACAGATTCGTGTTTTCTTCAATGATTGTTTGATCTCATGGAAAAGTAAAAACAAAACACCCTTTCAAAATCTTCCACGAAGCGAGTATAGATCTATGTCTCTGCTGCTGTGAAATCATTTGATTCAAAAATCCTAAAAGATCTAAAGTTGATATCAATCTTCCTGTTAATCTTTTTGTGACAACAAATCGCTTTACAACTTCTTTGTCAACCACATTTTCATGAAAGATCAAAACACTTTGAAATTGATGTTCACTTCATCGGGAGAAAATTGCAAGAGGTGTTATAAGTGCTAAGAAGATTGGCTCTTCAAACCAAGCTGCAGACATTCTCACTAAAAATCTCCTGTTTATCGGCATAAATTTTGTGTGAAAAATTGATATTGTTTGATATGTTTGCTAATCAGTTAAGGGGAATGTTAGAATTTGGAGTATTAACTGTGGCAAACATATCATTCTATCGATTCTAATGGCTTTCAAGTTATGTTCATTGCAGAGATTCTCTGAGGGGTTATTCATGGACAAAGAATAAAAGGTTTAAAGTTCCAAGAAGATGGTTTCTTGAAGAGTTACTCATTTATCTTGATGAGTCATTTATAGCCGTTAGAGGGTCTTAGTGTAACTTAATCTCCTATTTAATAAGTCCTTTAATCTAGGGTTACTGAGACACTTGAGTGTGCGTCTTTTGTATCACTCTCTTCTCTTCTCTCGGATCATTTAAGCGATCTTGTCTTGTCTTTACATTCATATGATTATTGTCTCATTGACATTAATCTAATCTTGTAACATTTGGATACTATTAATCTAAGCTGACTATTGCAGCTTAGATCTGAATTAAGGTTCTATTGTTCATCTAGTGTTGCCTATACTTTCGTACACTAAAGCTATCAGAAATGAGGAAACGAGAAGAGAAAATCATGAAAATATTCACGTTAAATCCACACAGGGGTTATACAAATAAATCATGGTTATCGGTAGATCTAGACCATCCCTCCACCTTTGCCACTCTAGCAATGGATACGGATATCAAGGAGAAGGTGATGAAGGATTTGGATAGGTTTGTCGCTAGGAGAGACTATTATCGGAAAGTTGGAAAGGCATGGAAAGAGGTTATTTGTTGTAGTCCACAGGACCTGGAAAATCGAGTTTGATTGCGGCTATGGTTAATTATTTGAACTTTGACATCTATGACTTGGATTTGAGTAACATTAAGTTCAACGCGACACCGAGGTCATTGTTGGTGGGCGAGACGGATCGATCTTGGCGGTAGAGGACATTGATTGCTCGGTTGAGTTGCATGACCGGGTGTCTGCAGAATATTCGAAAAGTTTAGTTCAGGACAACCACCATGGTCACCGTAAAGAAGGCCAGGTCCGTATTTACTAAATTTTATGTATGTAGAGTAGTCACTTAAATCTCACAAAAACATTTCGGTTTTTGTCATTGTATGTTTGTACGAATGTTCTTTACTGTTACATGTCACATATTTCATATTTGTTAATGTTGTCTGAAACAAGTCCACTACACGGTATGTAATTAGTGTTTCGGCCAATGATGTAAAATCAGATGGTGATGTTATGAAAGTATATATGCTTAAATTATACATACATAACTTCGGATGGTAGTTCAACTGGTAATTAAATGAAAAGTTAGTCGCATAAATACGATGAAAAACTTGGGCGTTTGTTTTATTTGCGTGCATTTTGTTGTTCCAAAAATTTACACAATATTATAGAAGACCTCTCATCTCATGCTAGCTAGAGATGCAGTATTAGCACATAACTTTTTATTGCCTGTGATTTTGTTAATAATAATTGAGAATTGTGACTTGTAAAAATGATTCCGAAAGGAAAATAAAAGTGATGGAAATAGATAAGAAAAACGTTTGCGTACGTGTATAGATAAGTATAGTGATTGATACACGAAAATTGGTATACTAATCATAATGTCTTTTGATTAGGTAACATTATCCGGATTTCTCAACTTCATTGATGGGCTATGGTCAAGCTGTGGTGATGAAAGAATCATCATATTTACTACAAACCAGAAAGACAAGCTCGACCCTGCATTGCTTCGCCCAGGTCGAATGGATGTCCACATCAATATGTCGTATTGCACCCCATGTGGTTTCCGATTGTTGGCCTCCAACTATCTAGGCATCACCCAACACCATCTTTTTGGAGAAATCGAGGACTTGATCCGTAAAGTTGAGGTTACACCCGCTGAAGTAGCTGAGCAACTTCTCAAGGATGATGATCCCGACATTTCTCTTTGTGGACTTGTTGACTTTTTTGATGTTAAGAAGAAGCAGAATGAAAAAGCTAAGGCAAAGGAAGAAGAAAAATTGGCAGCAAAAGAGAGTGAAAAGATTCAAGAACTTCAAAAGCATGGAAATTAATTGACTAAAGAGAAAGGTCAATGTTAATCTTTGGAAAATTATGTCAATATATCTTATACATGATTTGACAACTATCTAAACCGCTATTAGACTATAGTGCAACATCGTTGCTAAAAGTAGTAGGATTAATTAGCAACTGGCTTTAATATATATATTTTGGAATATGAATCTTGGAATTGAAAGTTTGTTTACAAACTTTTGTTAGTAAAGTTGTTATCAACTTGATAGTCTACCAAACGGTGTTAGGTTTTTCTTTTTTGTGACTCTATGTCTGTATCAGCCCTTGCATAAGTTGCAATTGCATCACATCATTCGTAAATCTATTTGTTGGTTAATTTCAAATGGTCGTTTTTCTAATTCATGCTAGAACAAATAATCATGAATGCAACAAGTAACACTATTGTGTGAGCCAAAATCAAGATAATATATGGTAAGTGGTAACTATCACTTTTCTGGATTAATAATAGAAACAAACTGAAGTGAAATCAGCAATACCATTCAATCTGATCATAAATCGATTCACATGAGATTGTAAAATGCTTTTATATATAAACATAAAAATGATCATATACACTTCGAAAGTGTGGCTCTTTGCAAATTTCTTTATGAAAATAAGAAACCCATCTGTCTGATGATTCCGAGTTACAAAGTTTAAGTTACTGATGTATAACTTGAAAATAAGAAACCCACTGTTAAATTATGAAAATTAGTGAAATTGATTACAAAATTGGAGATGAACTTGATCGATCTATGCTCATCTTGTTAGAGACCTTTCTTAAAATTGTTACGACCGGTTCATCAAGTTCAACTGCAGTTAGAGCATCCACTATAAGAGGTCTATGAATAGGTTTAAGAAACTTTTTTTTTTTTTGGGTAAAGGGGAGTAATCCGCACGGTAAATATATTAACCAAATAAGCGTTTAAGTACAATGTATATGAGTGAAATCCCATATATCACCCGTTACATAGGCATAGAGCTTACATAACAAGATACTTCCTATTTTCTAAACAAGAAAACAAACCGCTACTCAAATGATAACAAATGACACAACGAATAAGATTACTTCCTAGGGCCTTGAAACTTTGTGCCATACATGGCATTAAAGTTATCCAAATTCGGAAGATCACGAACTGCTTTGCATAGTCATCAAGTCATATTCATCATAGTCATCTTCAAACTCCTGGCCACCGCCAAATATATTAGCAGACTCATCAAATGGGTTAGCAACAACCTCATCTTCAGAATCAGACACCTCAATCTCTCCCACTTTAGAAAAAGGGTTAGCTCTCTTAGTTGAAGAGGTAGACGGAATAGGAAGACCATCATCATCCACAAGAGTAGCTTTCCCATCGATAATTAGTTTTTCAAGCTTACCAATTTTCTCAACTATGGGAGTAGAACCAACATCTATTGTTCCCATTGAATCACTCACAAGCGGAACATGTGATGTATAACCAGTCTTAATCGACTCATCCTCATTAACCTCCATTGTACGACCATTATCCACATCGTATCGTCCATATTAAGAGCATCATCTTGATTAGACATAGTGATCCTTGTTCCACTCGAACTAGCCACATTAGAAGCCATCGTCTTACCGACATTTACTTTCTTGGGTTCGGGAGGAGGCTTTTGGGCGATATTCAAAATGCTTGCCCACCACGATTTAGTAGAACCTCCTCGACACGGATTCGGCCCAACTTGTTTTCCTTCTTCTTATTGTTACGATCGAAAACCATCACTTACGTCCTTATGAGGTTGAGCGATCGGAATCACAACCTTAGGACAATCCACCAAAGTATGTCCAAATACCGACATTTCTCACATCTAGGCGGTTTCCATTCATATTCAACACGGATCTTCTCAATAGTCGAACCCGTACCATCAAGTAAAGGAATCTCGGACGGTGAGGTTGTCCCTAAGAACCTCATCCGACTTCACTTCAATCATACACCTAGCAAAACTACTACGCCCCAAGATTCTTTGCACATTTGACTAGTAAAAGCATCTAACCTTTTGGGCGTACCAATCAATGTAGCAAGAAGGCGAGCCCGTCATCGAAAACATAGCTAAAGGAACATCATGGAATTTAACCCACACCGGAATGTTAGTCAAATCCTCTTTAAGCAAGTTGGTGTTCAATGTCCATGGTTTAAGCATAATAGAACATTACGAATCAACCAAGGACCATTATCAAGAACATCATCAACGCCTTTTTCGAATTAAACTTGAAGAAGAAGAATCCTTAGCGTTCATCATAACCTTTTGTAAACCATACTTTGCCCACGTATTGCGAACATAATAGTCAACAACAGGAAAGCAAGGCGTTGACCAAGGAAGTATCCGAGAGAGTATTCTCAAACCTCATGTTCACCTCTTCCACCACTTTCATTGGAATTTGAAGGTCAACATCATTCTTCTTTTCTTTGCATTCTAGCCTCGAAAATTAGACACGTGTTTCAGGATTCATTAGAAGCAACACCAGCGTAAGAAACCGACTTAACTCCATTACCACTAGTAGTAACAACATTGGGTGCATTAGGATCGAAGTAACACAATGAGTAGTACCATACATCGGGATTGCATAGCCACATCAAAACTCGACGAGAGTATTTCTTGAATAAACTTTAGTACCATTCGACATAGATTGAAGCCCAATACCACTCGAATTGTTCACATCGGAAGATGAAGCCATCTTAGCAATATCAACATCAATTTTGTTCATTGCTTCATCAAAGTTCGATTCGCATTAGCAATCAATTGCTCCACACTAAATTTGTTGTGAAACATTAGAGGCCGAATCAGAAGCAGGTGTATCATGGCTTTGCTCCAAATCATCCAAAACAACCTTATCCTTAAGAAACTTGAAAATGTTTATATCTTGTTTTAACCATAGTGAGAAATCTAGGTGGCATGAAAAGGTCCTAGTTCTTGGACCTCTTTATAAACTCAACACAATTAATACATGTGTTATGTGGAACATTTATAAAGTTGTAACACATTTTTGTCATAGTGAGAAAAGGTTTATAATCTCAAAAGGTTTATAATTTATTGATATGTGGTGACATGGAACACTTATAAAGCTTTATAACTTTTAACCATAGTGGATGCCCTTAGTTATTAGAAGAAAGAATAACGCACCAAGCTCATATGCCAGCTTTCAGATTATTTTTTCGCCTATTTAGGATAGATTTTGCACACCAAACAAAGTTTTTAGCATCACATATGAAAACGGCTCTTAATGTTCGTAACGACAAAGGATGAAAAAAAAGCTTTTTGATAAATAATTTGAATTATTTCGCTAAGCATCATCTTACTTGAACATGTGATAGAATATATTTTTGGAAAATGATTCGTAGGTCTAAAGAGAGACCTACAAACTAATAGATCTAAAGAGAGACTTCCAAATATGATTAGTGGAAATTCTATATTTTTATCATGATACGCCTTCTGATTCTTGGCATGGTAATGAAATCATTTTCAGATTCTGGCATCCTGTATTTTCATTGTTTTAAGCACCTGGCCGGCATAAAAAAGTAGTAGCAAAACAGGAATGTTTTTAAATGATAAGTACAAAGGTTATAAATGTCAATAAATATCGGATCAGTATTTTGTACTTACTATATTAACTCATGCAGAATTCAATAATCTAGTAGCATAATGGCAAAAAAAATAATAATAATAAACAAAAAAAAGAAAAAAAAGGAAGATATTCGCATAATATATCGAATATATATAAAAGAGAAATGATCGTGAGCTCAAGCTTGGAAACAAGCTTGGGCACAAAACAAAGTGTCAAGATCGTCGACGATACAGACTGAGACCCATTTATTTTACAACCCATCAGGATGATGCCAAGTGGTTTTACGTATAAGTTTAGGCCTAAGTTTAGGTGCATGTATCATTTCTCTATATAAAAATAAATTGATCTGAGTAAGAGGAAGAAAAGACCTAGAGAAACAAAGTATTTTTCCTTGTTTGGAAATGGGTCAACAATACGTTGATACACATAACAATACGTTGATACACATATTTGTTACGAGAAAGAAGAACGGAGCATCTATTTGCATCATGCAATATTGGCAGGTCTTTGTCTTGCACATCTTTAAAAATAGTTAAGATTAACTTGCGTGAAATAATAAATTGGAATTAAAATGCATATTTATAAAAAAACGAGTGAATCGAAGAGGTTTCCTTTGTTCGGGTTACCCGAGGAGGCTAACTCTTTAACTTTGATGTACATGGTCTAACCGAGGTATCTCGTAGCTCTTTCAGACCATTTCCTGGCCACACTGTCGAAAGCACCACTCGTGATCCAAGAAAACATAAAATAATCACTCAGAAGTAATCCAAATATTCTATTAAAAAAATACTTACTTATAGGGAGCACTTAAGCGCTTATTTACGCATAATTAAAAGCATAAAAATAACAATCCCAAACACCTTCTATATAAATTGGTGAACCTAATTACAAACACTTCTATAAATTGACATGCTTGCCTTAATACAGATTCGCCGCCAATTTGCCATCTAGATCCCAGGGTACAACGACCAGAGCAGTATGTTGTACTGTCAATTCGCCATCATGATCGAATCAATGTGTTTAGTCTTACGGAACAAGAACAATGGGTTGGAATGTGTGAAGCCGTTGGGTGATCATAAACACTAAAGAAGGCTCGTAGTTATAAGATGTCATAGTAACCGATGCATAAATGATCACCATTACTAATGATTAATTAACCTTTCAAAGGATGAAACAAATATATTATTATAATATACCAGCAGCTTTGACTTTTGTCATTTTTTTCTTCAAAATATTCCATTAAAAACCTTTTACTTTAAAACTTGACATCTCATTCAACAATTTTTCCAAAAATCCTCCACATGAATGAAGATCCATTCGAAAACACACAAATTTCCAAAGAAAATCTCAACAGGAGTCTCCCTGACATCGTGAAATACTCATAGTCTTTGAACCGATTTCATGTTTATATAGATCACAATATATGTTCACACAGGACTCTCCCTGACATCGTGAAATTCTCATAGTCGTATTCGTTATGGTCATGAACACTAGCCTCGTTCTGTGGTAGCTTTTAGGAATCGCCCCCAATTTCCCTTCAGAGCGATCCCACTTCTCTCTCACGTAAGTGATTCCTATCAATTATTGAAAGCTAAAAGGTTAACCTCATATTGTCACTGTTAGAGGAATGAACTAGGAAGTTTATTAACTCCCTTAAATCGATGAAGAATTGATTACTCCCCACGGTGACATCCCTCGATTTATATAATTAGATTGTCCTGTTAAACCCACATCTGAGATATCCCAATCAGCTGCGTTAGGTTTTCCTTCATATAAACATTTTCGAGGCTTTAGTCCCATTCCTCCACATGACTCGCTCTGTACTTAAGCCTTTTATTAGCATATCCGAATTGTTATCATTTGACTTCAAATTGTCAATAGTAATAACTAATATAGAGAGTATTTATCGTACTGACATAATATGTCTTGACTCATCGTTGTATATTGTGATAAAAGCTTTGTCAATGCTTTAATGGCTATCACAATGTATACAACTACTATTCTAGGCCACGTTGGTGTGTCATCTTCTATTTAATTTAGATATTTTGTCTCACCATCTAAATTAATCTATCACGATAAATCAGATTACGTCATGGACCTAGCTATATTTTATATATTAAAGATTTCCGAAATATTGATCATTTCAAAAATGTATACGTAGCCACTCAATAGTTGTCACGTTCTACTCTAAACAAAAAATGTAACTGTGGTACTCCCAATAATTTCTGAGTAATGTTGTCTTGATGGAGTCGGTCCATGTTGTTCATGAAAGGTTTGGTAATATTGTTTATGATTTCTTTTTTGGGCAAACGTGTGGCGTACCCGGTAATTGAAAACTATGTAAAGAATACTTGGAGTAAATTTGGCCTAGTTAAATCAATGATGAATTTATAAAGGTGTATTTTTCCTCAAGTTTAATTCTAAAGATGGGATGGATACAATGCTCGAAAAATGGTCCGTGATTAATTAGCAATGTGCCATTAATTCTAAAAAATGGTCATGGGATGCGAATATTATGAAGGAAGATGTGTATAATATTCCAATTTGGATTAAGCTTTATGATATTCCTATTATTGCATTCACGAAAGATGCTTTGAGTGTTATTGCAACCAGATTGGTTCGAATACTAAGCTTGATTATCTACCTATGACATGAAAGAAACCGAAGGCTACTAATGATAAAAATGATACTACAGATCCTTCTACATCGAACTCGTTTGATATTTTAACTCTTTGGTGGAATGATGGAGGGAAAGGGTCATACGACTCCTTCCAATTTGATTTTTTTATGTATCTAGCCCTATGGTGGTTGAGGAGGAAGGAGAGGGTCGTAAAGGTTTGGCTTTTGGTAGTCCAAGTACCACATCTTTGGCTGCTAATGAAATTGAAAGTCAATTGATTGATGTGAATCTTATGCTAGTGGATGATGATGGGAAGTCGCTACCTTTGCAAAAGTAGGCTATTGTGACATCATCAGGACGTGAACCTAGTTCTACAAATGAAGAGCAAGGGGATGATTCAGATAGTGATGAAATCGAGGATATTGATGATGACATGGCTAGATATATGGCTAACCTGAATCGTGTTGGTGGAGGAGCTAATGATGCAAGTCTCCATGAGTGTAAAGAGTATGATGGATATAATGATTACGAGTATGATGTTAATGACTTAACTGAGGAATAACTTACTTTTTGTGACACATGAGGTATCCGTATCAGTGTTAGAGATAGAAAGTAGTTCTAGTTCTTTTGTTAGCATTCTGTTAATAGATTTGTAAGATTGGCTTATCTTTTTATGATAGTTTTTATTTTGAAGCACATTAGGTGCGTTTTGATTTTCCTATAATGGTTTGAGATATAGAATTCACCCTCATCCTATATACTTAATTATTATTTTTATATATTTTACTAGGGGAGAGTCTTTACCCAAAAAAATAAAAAGTAATTCCTGAGTATTTCAAATGGGCAAAACCACCACCTCTATTTTGTATAGACATTGATTGGTGTCTTATGAACTCTAGTTTGGCTGGAATCTCCCACATTTAACTAATCTCTAGAATCTTGTAGCAAGTTTCTTTATTTCAACATATTAATCTCATTTAAAAGATTATACTTTGGAGTAAATGAACACAAGGCCCTTAGTAATTTGTCACACCACAAGTTTCATATTTGTGTATATACACTCTTTAGATGTTTGACGTTATTTATATTCTATATTATAATTAACAAAATCCATATCTAGCATGCTAAAGACCAAAGAATAAAGCATATGAACCGAAGATGCATCATTCTGATTATTTATAGCTTCGTCTACCAACATTCTTCCTTTAAACAAATTAATAAAGAGTCGCAATCACCACCTTAAACCAAAGACGTTTTAGGAGGATACCCTACCTAGGTACGTGTGTAAAGCCTACACATACATGATGTCTTCCAAATTCACTTGACATCATATAATCACATGTAATCTCTAATTATTATGTGATTATGATCACATAATTTCAATGTGTAATCATTTCACACTACAAAACTATTTCTAATATAATAAAGAATGACCACAAATCACTTTGGATGACAATCTCACCATTAAAGTTAGGTACCTAAAACAATATAGTTAGTTACATAAACAAATATAGTTTTTTGTCATCAATAAATATGTTTCTGTTACACCCGTGTCCCGACAAGGTATTATTAAATATTAGTATTAGTCCTTTATGTATTTGATCTTTCAAAGTTATTTATAAGTTACAAGTAAATAGATGAGTAGGAAACTTAAGTGGCCAATGTTTGAAAACCTTAGAATAGGGGGACTAATTTGCAAATAGAGTTAAGTAAAATTAATAAAAGTAAAATAAATAACCTGGAAGAGATATCCAAAAATTTGAGAAAACCAGGAGAAGAAGAAAGAGAGGTGAGGAAGGAGAATAAGGTATACCCAAAGGCTTCAATTGGGTTCAAAATTAAGCTTGTGGTGATTATTATCAAGACTATTAGACTCTTAATTTCATACCTCTAAACCAAGTAAGTATCTTCCCCAAATCTTTATGATGAGGGTTTTGAATTCTAGGAATTTAAAGTAGTGATAGAAGATGTCCAATTCATGGAAACTATTAGTTAAAGTCTTTAATTAAGATTAATTATTGTTTTGGAAGCTTAAGGGAATTGTGACTCTACTTGGTAGGAAACCCATTGAGCAAATTGGAGGTAAGTATAGTGGGTTTATGTTTTGTTATGTTTAATTATGTACTATTGATTGTATGTTATAGTTTTGTTGGAGCTTGTAATAGTAGCTTGGATCCATAGCTTTTATATTGTCAAAGTAGTGTAAAAATAAAATTGAAGGTATGTTCTCATGTTATAGATGCTCCATGAATTTCATTATGTTGTTAAAGTTTTACTTTGCATATAACTCATTTACTTACTAAGCTATTCGCTTACGTTATAGTTGATGATGTTTTGTAGGTTCTAGCAAGGAGGATAAGGGTAAGAATCAAGTATAAGATGGACTAAACTTGAGCTCTTAGTTGTTCAAGTCTTTTGGATCAAGGTGTTGAAGTTGGAAGCCCCGAAGAGTCAAGTTCCGTTTTTGGTATATTTCGGGTCATATATTCTTTTCTTCACTTTTGGTTTGTGAATATGTTCTTAGTGATGTCTAAATAGTTTTTAATTAATTGTGTCAAACCCTTGTAGTTTATGTGTCAAAATATTGGTAAAATAATGTTTGACGCAATGCCATTTGACTTGTTTTGGATGATATGTGTCAAAAGGTCCAATGGTAATAGTCTTTGTATGTTATGTTGGGTTAATTTGAAATCCTTGATGTTGTTTTGAATGGTTTGCTTGTAAGGTTGGGTTGAAATTGTGAATTTCGCACAAAATGTGCAGAATCGGTAGCCAGACGGTGTCACCAACTTGGTGACGCCGTCTGGTTAAAAATGTTCTAAGCCGTCAGGTTAATTCCTGTTTCAGATGGCGTGCCAGTTAAAGGGTGACAACGTCTCAAATTGAGCTGACGCCGTCAGGTTAAAAAATGTTCTGAGCCGTCGGGTTTTAATATCTATCTATGATCTGACACTCCGTTAAGGGAGGGACGACGTCGCATAGAGTGAGCGATGACGTCCACCCGTCAGGTTGAGGCGTTAAGTATCTTCTTAAAAACCAAACTAAAAAGAAAATTTTCGGGTCTTCTTCCGTTCATAACTCAAGTCCTAATTATTTAGTAGAAATGTCATGTATGTCAGTCCAAATTCCGTCATTTTAAATTTTTTTTATCTTTTCGGTTTTGGGGGTGTAACAACTTGGTATCAGAGCCTTGGTCTAAGAGATTTAGAATTTTACCTTAGAAGTTTCCTAGACTTAGGCCGTGTGAAATGCGTTAGTAATAGTTATGCTACGTGTGTATTTCTTTAATGGTTTTAAGAGCACATATGTTACGTGTTTTTATAACTACGCTTGGCCACCGTGGTTATAAGAAAATGCCACATATGTGATGCTTAAAATCATTAAGGCTATGCACGGGTGGTATATTAGGGTGACATATGTAATTGTAATATGATTATTGTATAGACTATAGGTGATTTTACTTGATCGAATGCTTCGTTTAAATTTCAGTAAAGAAGAAATGGATACTCCCCACCCAAAGGAAGCCGTAAAGGCTACTACTTCTAAGCATGTTGAGTCTTCGGCAAGTGGTCCGACCAAGAACGATGAAGGTCATGAGAGTTTTTCTTCCTCTAGTTCCGAGGGCCCTGCCCTAGAAGGATTTACAGAAGAGCAAGTGAAAGCCTTAGATGTCTTAATGAGGAAAAGAATAGGTAAGGCACTTGAGAGATCTATGCCATACTTTGTTAAAGAGACCACCCTCAATATGCAAGAAGCGATGCAAAGAGAATTCGCAGAACTCAAAAGATAAGAGGGTTATGGTAGAATCACTATAAATGATAAATCATCTTACCGTGACTTTACGGCATGTGATGTGCCTAAGTTCACGGGGACCCTTGACCCGATTGCTTGTAATAGGTGGCTTATCGCCGTTGAAGGTGCTTTTCGCACAAGCGGGTGCGAAGAGACAAAGAAGGTTGTCTACGCTATCAACTTCCTTCGCGATAGCGCTAGAACTTGGTGGGAAGGAAAGGTATTTGAAAAATGGAAGACTTGGTCGGAGCTGTGTTCGTGGAAAGAGTTTAAAGAATTATTCACTTCGGAATACGCACCGGCGGAAGAGATTGATAAAATTCGTGAAGAATTCCAACCCTTGTGCAAACTAACAAGACGGTGAATGAGTTATGGAAGAAGTTTAATGACATGGTTCCCTATTGTTTCGAGTATCACAATAGTGAAAAGCTCAAAGTGGATAGATTCCAAAGAATGCTTAAGGATGAGATCCGTGAAGTAACCTTGTCATTCAAATGTAATACTTTAGAAGATCTTCTAAGCCGGGATCGTGTGAGAGAAGCGGACTTAATAAGAAAGAAGAAGTAAAGAGGACAAGGATTTTAAGAGGAAGAAAGTGTTTGGGGATAGAGAAGCTAAAAATCCAAGGTTTGATCAAGGCAACAAGACCGGAGGAAGTCAAGGCAAGACACAATGCAAAAAGTGTCATAAGCTTCGTTATGGTGAATGTAAACTTAACATGCTAGGATGTTACAAGTGTGGCTCTCTAAGCCACATGAGTAAAGAATGTCCAAAGCCGATGGTCATATGTTATGGTTGTAATCAAGTTGGACATAAGTTGAATGAATGTCCGAGTCAAAAAACAAATGACACCAAGATTGTGAAGACGGTTAAGGAAGAAAAAGTTGAAATTCCAAAACCTAAAGCGTGAGTTTACCAAATGGGAGTGGAGGAAGCAAAGTCGGTTCCCGATGTCATTATAGGTATACTTCTTGTTAATTCCGTTCCCGCTCGGGTCCTATATGATTCGGGAGCGAGTGTGTCTTTTGTGTCTTTAAGGTTTAGTAAGCAATTAACCTCTCCATTATCTAAACTCTCTAAACCCCTTGAAGTTGAAATAGCCGATAGTAAAGTTGTGGTCGTTGTTAATGTGTATCGTGATATAAATTTGGAAATAGACAATAGTATTTTTAAGACTGACTTAATCCCTATATTGCTTGGAGAGTTTGATGTCATTATAGGCATGGATTGGCTTAGTAATTATAATGCCGCCATTTTGTGTACTCAGAAGATGGTATGAGTTGTTAATCCTAGCGGTCGTGAAATAATTATTTACGGAGACAGGAGAAAGGGTGAAATTAGGTTATGCTCTGTAATGAAGGCTAGGCGATATTTATCACGGGGTTGTTGTGCCTTTTTGGCTCACGTGATAGATACAAGTGCGTGAAAGACGAGTATTGATAATGTTCCAATTGTTAATGAATTTCAGGACGTTTTTCCGGAAGATTTACCGTGTATTCCACCAGAAAGACAAGTCGAGTTTCGCATTAACCTCGTTCCAGGTGCTAAAACTATAGCAAAAACTCCTTACCGTTTGGCCCCATCCGAGATGAAAGAAGTGATGAGCCAACTTCAAGAATTGTTGGATAAAGGTTTTATCCGTCCTAGTAGTTCGCCATGGGGAGCGCCAATTTTGTTTGTTAAAAAGAAAGACGGTAGCATGCGAATGTACATTGACTATCATGAATTGAATAAAGCAACGGTGAAGAATGTGTACCCATTTCCGAGAATTGATGATCTCTTTGATCAACTTCAAGGTGCTAAGTGGTTTTCCAAGATCGATCTACGCTCGGGTTATCATCAATTGAAGGTTCGAGAAGAAGACATTCCTAAGACGACTTTTGAACCCGATACGGACATTATGAATTCACAGTTATGCCTTTTGGACTTACAAATGCGCCTGCAGTATGGATTTAATGAATTGGGTGTGTAGGTCGATGTTGGATAATTATGTCATTGTATTTATTGACGATATTCTCATCTACTCGAAGAATGAGGAAGAACATGCGATTCATTTACGAGAGACTCTTGAAACCTTGAGAAAAGAAAGATTGTATGCAAAATTTTTGAAATGTTAATTTTGGTTACAAGAAGTTCAATTTCTTGGACATGTTGTTAATCCGGAGGGCATTAAAGTTGACCCGTCAAAGATAGAAGCAGTAATGAATTGGCAAGCTCCAAGAAATGTAGGAGAGATATAAAGTTTCCTGGGTTTGGTAGGATATTATCGGAGGTTTATACAAGACTTTTCCAAGATTGCATCTTCACTAACTAAGCTTACAAGAAAGAATGTCCCTTTTAAGGAAGGAGCAAGATGATGCTTTTTCTATCTTACGAAGGAAGTTATGCGAGGCACCAATTTTAGTTTTACCGGAGGGGACGGAAGATATGGTGGTATACAGTGACGCATCTTATTCCAGCCTTGGTTGTGTCCTTATGCAAAGAGACAAGGTAATTGCCTATGCATCAAGACAGTTAAAGAAACATGAAAAAGATTATCCAACCCATGATCTTGAATTTGCGGCGGTGGTTTTTGCATTAAAAATATGGAGGCATTATCTCTATGGCGTGGAGTTTATAATTTATACCGATCACCGAAGTCTCCAATAATTCCTAAACAAAAAGGATCCGAATATAAGACAACAAAGGTGGTTACACTTGTTAAAGGACTATAATTTTGAGATTCGTTACCACCCGGGAAAAGCAAATGTTGTGGCCGATGCATTAAGTCGTAAGGACCAAGGTGAAGTTACTAAAATCCATTATTTACAAATGATTATCACATCCGACTTTTTCGATAAGGTTAAGTTAGCCCAAGAGGAAGCTTTGAAAGAAGAAAATTGGGAAGGAGAGCGTATCACTTCCCATGTCCCTCATTTTGAGGAAGATAGTCGCAGACTTAAGACGCGGTAGGGGAGAATTTTCATTCCTTTTAGTAGTGACGTTAAGATGTTACTTTTAGATGAAGAACATAAGTCAAAGTATTCTATTCACCCGGGGGCTAACAAGATGTATCATGATTTAAGGAGAGATTATTGGTGGTCGGGTATAAAAAGAGATTGCGTGAAGTATGTTAAAAAATGTCTAACTTGTTTGAAAGTTAAAGCCGAACACCAAAAACCGTATGGCAAAGTACAACCATTAGAAGTACCGGTTTGGAAATGGGAAAAAATTACAATGGACTTTGTTACAAAGTTACCGTGAACGACCAAAAAGCACGACGCGATGTGGGTAATAGTAGATCGTTTGACGAAGAGCGCACACTTCATTCCAATTAGAGAAAATATGCCCGTCCATAAGCTAGCAAAGATCTATGTTAAAGAAATAGTTACACGTCATGGAATACCCATTTCCATAATCTCCGATAGACATGGAAGATTTACTTCGTCATTTTGGCAAAATTTCCAAGAAGAACTAGGCACAAGGTTACACATGAGTACGGATTTTCATCCGCAAACCGATGGGCAAAGTGAAAGAACGATTCAAACACTTGAAGATATGCTAGGCCTTGTGTAATTGACTTTGGGGGAAGTTGGGATGATCATCTACCTTTGGTTGAATTTACCTATAACAATAGTTATCATGCTAGCATAGAGATGCCACCTTATGAAATGCTTTATGGTAGAAAATGTAGAACTCCGGTATGTTGGGATGAAGTTGGGAAAAAAGAGTTAGCTGGTACGGATGTAATACTAGCAACAACCGAGAAAATTGAGGTGATTCGAGAAAGACTTAAGGCGGCTCAAGATATATGGAAAAGTTACGCTGACAATCGAAGAAGACCAATTGAAAATTTGAAGTAGGAGACCTTGTCATGCTTAAAGTTTCTCTGTGGAAGGGTGTTCTTAGATTCAAACATAAAGGAAAGTTAGGACTAAGATTTATTGGACCATTCAAGATCTTAGAGCGTATTGGGGAAGTAGCTTATTTATTGGAACTCTCAGATGAAAAAAAGGAATTCATAATACTTTCCATGTATCTTACCTAAGAAAGTGCTTAGCAAATGAAGCTAGTGTGATCAAATTGGATGATATAGAAATAGACCCAAATTTGACATCACAAGAAGAACCGGAGGCATTACTTGGGAGAAAGACAAGACAACTTAGAAATAAAGAGATTCCTTTGGTTAAAGTGCAATGGAGACATCGGAAGGGTACAACTATTAGATGGGAACCGGAGGAAAGAATGAGGAATAAGTATCCTCAACTTTTTCAAGCATAGATTTCGAGGACGAAATCAAAATTTAGGAGGGGTGAATTGTTACACCCGTGTCGCGACAAGGTATTATTAAATATTAGTATTAGTCCTTTATGTATTTGATCTTTCAAAATTATTTATAAGTTACAAGTAAATAGATGAGTAGGAAACTTAAGTGGCCAATGTTTGAAAACCTTAGAATAGGGAGACTAATTTGCAAATAGAGTTAAGTAAAATTAATAAAAGTAAAATAAATAACCTGGAAGAGATATCCAGAAAATTTGAGAAAATCATGAGAAGAAGAAAGAGAGGTGAGGAAGGAGAAGAAGGTATACCCAAAGGCTTCAATTGGGTTCAAAATTAAGCTTGTGGTGATTATTATCAAGACTATTAGACTTTTAATTTTATACCTCTAAACCAAGTAAGTATCTTCCCCAAATCTTTATGATGAGGGTTTTGAATTCTAGTAATTTAATTAAAGTAGTGATAGAAGATGTCCAATTCATGGAAACTATTAGTTAAAGTCTTTAATTAAGATTAATTATTGTTTTGGAAGCTTAAGGGAATTGTGACTCTACTTGGTAGGAAACCCATTGAGCAAATTGGAGGTAAGTATAGTGGGTTTATGTTTTGTTATGTTTAATTATGAACTATTGATTGTATGTTATAGTTTATTGGAGCTTGTAATAGTAGCTTGGATCCATAGCTTTTATATTGTCAAAGTAGTGTAAAAGTAAAATTGAAGGTATGTTCTCATGTTATAGATGCTCCATGAATTTCTTTATGTTGTTAAAGTTTTACTTTGCATATAACTCATTTACTTACTAAGCAATTCCCTTACGTTATAGTTGATGATGTTCTGTAGGTTCTAGCAAGGAGGATAATGGTAAGAATCAAGTATAAGATGGACTATACTTGAGCTCTTAGTTGTTCAAGTCTTTTGGATCAAGGTGTTGAAGTTGGAAGCCCCGAAGAGTCAAGTTCCATTTTTGGTATATTTCGGGTCGTATGTTCTTTTCTTCACTTTTGGTTTGTGAATATGTTCTTAGTGATGTCTAAATGGTTTTTAATTAATTGTGTCAAACCCTTGTAGTTTATGTGTCAAAATATTGGTAAAATGATGTTTGGCGCAATGCTATTTGACTTGTTTTGGATGATATGTGTCAAAAGGTCCAATGGTAATAGTCTTTGTATGTTATGTTGGGTTAATTTGAAATCCTTGATGTTGTTTTTGAATGGTTTGCTTGTAAGGTTGGGTTGAAATGCAAGAATTCTGCACAAAATGTGCAGGTCTGGTCGCCAGACGGCTTCACCAACTTGGTGAACCCGTCTGGTTAAAAATGTTCTAAGCCGTCAGGTTAATTCCTGTTTCAGACGGCGTCCCAGTTAAAGGGTGACGGCGTCTCAAATCGAGTTGACGCCTTCGGGTTAAAAAAATTTCTGTGCCATGGGGCTTTAATATCTATCTATGATCTGACACTCTGTTAAGGGAGGGACGACGTCACATAGAGTGAGCGACGACGTCCACCCTTCAGGATGAGACGTTGAGTATCTTCTTAAAAACCAAACTAAAAAGAAAATTTTCGGGTCTTCTTCCGTTCATAATTCAAGTCCTAATTATTTAGTAGAAATGTCATGTATGTCAATCCAAATTTCGTCATTTTAAAAAGTTTTTATCTTTTCGGTTTTGGGGGCGTAATAGTTTCAATTTAAACCATCATATGTGACCTTCATATATGCATGGGAGGAAGTCATTGGTGGGTAAATTACACACAAAGTGTTTTCGCCATTGTTAACCTCTTTAAATGAACTAAAGAGACTCGTGTTGAAGCATAACGGGTAGCACTCGTGTCAACCCACCTCCCATTTGATTTTTAACGAGCTAAATCCACATCTGAAAGCATGGAAACAAAATTAGAAACTATTCTAAAAAAAATCTAACGCATAAATTGATGGGGACACCATAGACCTCATTACAACGTAGAACTCTCGAATAGCATTTAAATGTCGACTTTAAATAGTTACGTCATAAGGGTGTCAAATGCAGTTTTTCAATTTTTATTATTGGGAAGGTTTATTTATACTTATTATGTTATTAAATTTAATTTGTTGTCATGTTCTCCAAGATCACTTTTCCCTATAAATATAGGGATTATTGTCATTGTATTCATCTTGGATCATTAATAAAGTTTTGTTTTAGGATTTTATCTCTTATTAGGGTTTTATTCCCTGAAGGTTTATCCTCGTTATCAATCTTTAGAAAGGGATTATCAAAATCCGCTTCCGCGTCCCGCGTCAGTTGGTATTAGTGCCAATTAGTATCATGGATGGTGAATGATGTAAACGATTCAAACCCATACTTTTGGTCAGGTATCGACAGGAGATCCACTATCTATATAAAAAACTATGCGTCGTATTCGTAAGTGAGGTAACAACCAGAAAAATCACGAGGGTGGCAAACACGAAGGTCGAAGATCCATCCAACCATCGATGATTTTGGAGCCAATTGTTCAAGCAACCATTCCCTGTTCAACAATGGAGCCTTGATGAATGGGAGCAGATAAAGAAGGCTGGTCGGGTGTTTATAACCAAGTTATTTTGTTTGAAAATCTTAATTAATAATTAAGTATGTTCTTTAATTATTGTTGGTGGTAGTTTAGATAATTTGGTTTCAAGAAAATTGATAGATTTCTTAAAATTACCAATGAAGGTTTGTCCAGTTAATGGTTACCAAGTTTGTAGGGTTTCAATGATCATCAGGAAGTTTTATAAAGTGTGGGTACTTTGTGTTGTGGATGATATTTATGAATGACTTATTCTGCTTAGAAGACCTTGGCGATGTGAGTTTAAGGAAAAATATGATATTAAGCAAAATCTATACCTTTCCTCAAGGGAAGGATTGAGAATTGTTATGGTTCCATCAGAAGTAAAACTACTATTACTAAAACCCAGGGTTAAGGTTGAAGAAAATTTGTTAAGAACTGATATCATTATTGAAGTTGATAATAAATTTAATGTTGACATTGATACGAATAATATAAGAGAATCGACTGAAGTACCAGAAAAGACAAAGGATTCTAGGGTTTCGAAGAATCTTGAAGATGAAGCTACGAAATCCAAGTTATTAAAGGTACAAAGGTTTGTGACTTGATTATGGATTAATTTATAAGATGATTATCAAGAATCATATTAGGTTTTCAATGGCAAACAAAGAAACTATTTTTATTGCAATTGATGACTTTATGGTTGTTGATAAAAAGTGCACAACCCGATATTTAGGGTCATGGGATGATCGTTGGGAGTGTGGAGGCGTGTTAATAAAATGAATGTTCTCGAGTTGAAGTGAAGTGCAAATCTACTGAATACAAGGTTCATCGTGAGAAGATGTTTGAGGTGGATAAAGCTAGTGATGGTGAGAGCTAGAGGGCAAGGTCTTTTCAAGTAAGGGGGAATGATGGGAACAAGATTTGAAACCGGATCCGTTGAAATTATTTTCCCTACGACGTAACACCTTAGTTTCGAATAGGATTTAAATATCGGCTTTAAGTGGTTATGTTGTAAACTTGTTTACGCCGTAAAGGTGTCAAATGCAGTTTTTCTATTTTTATTATTAAGAAAGTTTATTTATCTTTATTATATTCTTTTACTTTGATTAATTGAATGGTTCTCCAAGATAACTTTTTCTCTATAAATAGTGGGTTTATTATCATTGTAATCATCTTAGATCATCAATATAATTATGTTTTAGGGATTTATCTCTTATTAGGGTTGCATTCCCTCGAGGTTTATCCTTGTTATCAAACCTTGGATTAGGGATTATCAAATTTTGCTTCCGCATCTTGCATCATAAATAGTTAATAGTATGTTGAAACCCGATTTTCCAACACAGTAAATTAATTCTGGAAAAACTTAAACTAGGCAGAAACGCACTCTGCATAACTTTTTAAACATAACTTTTAAACATGACTTTTCTACACAAAATTTCAATAACCAAATAGCCTTCTAAACATAACTTTCTACATATCATTTTAGGAACCAATAAGCCCTTTAGAAATCCATTTTTTGCTTAAATATTTTAGCAACCAAAGATCAGTTTACAAACATTTTTCTACATAACAAAATGCACATATTTCCACAATATACATCCCATAAATATACCAAACAAACAGTGTGAAATTCTGCACATAGTAGCCATAATTTTTTTTTGGTAAAAGGGTTACCCCCGGTAAAATGTTATTACTCTAAAAAACCAATTAAGTACAACGGATGTGGGTGAATCCCACACCTCAGCCCAAAGAAAAGTAATCCAAAAGCACCTATAATGCTTAAGACCTAAATAAGCATAAGAAATGACATGTTATACTTATGCAAAACAAAATAAGACAATCTATCTAATCTGACCGCGGAGGCTAATGTCATACGCATTAGCAAATTTGAATTGAGCATCGGTCAGACCACAATCATCAAGCTTATCATCATCATGGGGGTTTTGGTCATGGGTACCTTCCTTCCATTGCTCCAATAAGCTCCTCATGCTCACTCTACTACTACCTTTGAACCTTCAAATGCCATAAACCTAAAAGTTTCATTGAAATCCTCAAGGACTTCATCATCATCACTATTCGAGATAACTAGATCACCAACCTTAGAAAATAGATTGCCTATTTTTTTTCCTTCTTTAACCATAGGAAGCGGCACACTGGACGAACTTAGGATGCTTGCATAGTTTTTCACATTAGCCTTTTGCATAGGAAGTGGCTTCTCATCATCACCCATAAGCACAAGCTTCCCCTCAGTTCTTTGATTCTCAAACTTATTAATCTTTTCAACGAAAGGTGTAGTACTTGGACTGTCATAAAATTTTGCATAAAGAATTAATAAATAGTTGATCAAAACAGCCTAAATTTTTGCATAAATTAGGCCTACAATTCACCACAAAACAACTTAGTATAGCTAATCCAAGCAACATATATTTCTACTTAAATGACAGTTAAACAAATAACTAGCCTAAAGAGGATTCTACACAATCTTAAGCGAACAAAATGCTTTAAAACTAATTCTCCATGATTCTTTATTCCAAGAGAGCAAAATGCTTTACAACTAATTCTAGCAGAACAAATAGTTATACATACAATTGCACCCTTTGTTTTGAAATCGCTATCTGGGATAGAATTTAAGATTATTGGAAAAAAGTTAATATGACTTATGGACAAAATATTTAAAGAACAACCTAAACAGATGAACTTGGATGAACACAATCATTTTAGAAACCTGACATCATCACGTTTATATATAATTAGAAAAAAATACATTAAATTATATTTTAAAAGCAAAGATATCAATTCGGTTTGCAAAACGAATTTAAAAGGATCGTTCCAATCTCTGAATAAACTATGATGAAAATTTGTTTTATGATTATAAGGAAAACTTTACGAAATAGAAATCACAAAAACAATACAAAATAAGAAAACATAAATTCGTAAACTAAAGTTATGAACATAAACATTAGTTACACGGAAAAAGCATAAAGTATATACATCTGATTTAAAGAATCATGATCGAGGCAGGTACACGCTTTCCTCAAACAAATTCGTCGCGAATTCGCCATATGTTTCTCAGGGTAAAATAATCAAAATAGTATGTTGTACTGCCTTATACTCACATGCTTGAAAATTACATCTACATTTGTTAGTACAAAAAGTGTGACGGGTTATGATGGGTGTTAGTATAGCTTGTTGGATTGGGCTGACAAGATACTAGTGGGCTGATCTTGTACTAATCCAAGTAGTTTGGTTGATTTCCCTGCACAAGAAGAGTAAACCATTTGCCTTACCGGCGTGAGAGTAAGTACACATTCTTGACAGAGAGGTAAGAGTATATGTGTGTGTAATTATGAGAGAGAAATTTTTACCTTGTATGGGGATTAGAGCCCCTTTTATAGGCGAGGCTTACTGTTAGGGTTTCCTAGGTACTCGTATATATTAGTTAGTTGCTGGAGCCGGACCCGTGTTGGAAAAGGTTCCGTGTTAATCGCGGATGCGAACACATGATACCTTCAGCGACCGAAGGTTCGGTCTGCTAAGTATCCTGCGTGCGTCTTTTGGCCTGGACTATAGCCAATTTCGTTATTGGGCTTACTGTTGGTCCAGTGTTCGTAGTTATTCTTATTGTTGGGTCGGGGCCCAGTATGTGTATAGTACGTATTGGGCCTAGTGGGCCTGTTATACGTCATCAAGTCCCCCCCCAGTCTAGTGTGTGCATTGCATGCGGATATTGTCGTGTGCGGTGGTCATTACTAGACTTGAGTTGACTGAGAACTTTTCCTTTCCGTGCCTTTTTTGAAATGCCCTTCCGATGTTCCTCTTTTTTAGGGATTGCTACGTCATCAAGTCCCCAAGTCTGGCATATTTATTGCACGTGGATATTTGTCGCGTACAGTAGATATTTCCAGATTTTGAGTTTGATGGAGCCTTTTGTGCAGCATGAGCAATTCCTGACCCTTCATTTTCCTTCATTTTCTGGCTGATTGGACCTGATGGGTCCTACGTCCTTTCACTAGCTTTGGTTTTGTCTTTTTGATTACTCACCGTTGGATCAGGTTTCTTTTTTACACGTGTCCTTTTTTAGGGTTTTCTTTGGACGCCTGAACCTCCTTGTATAAATACCCTTTACTTTTCCCTTGCCCCACTTTTCCTTTTACTGTTCTTCATTTGCGAGCGGTACTTCTTCTTTTTCGATCTAATCTCCTTGGGTTGCGTCTGTCTTCCAGGTTCCTTTTCCAGGTTAGGTTCTAATTCTTTTTTTCTCTTCCATTATGGGTACTTTTGCATCTGCTAAGTCTAAACACGCTTGATCGTTTTTGTATTAAATATTCAATTTCGCGATTTGTTCATCCAGAGTTGCCTGAGCCTGATCAGACCATACAAGAGGCACCAGATGGGAAGATTGGTGTATACACCCACTTTTTTGAATATGCTAATTTCTGTCTTCCTTTATCTGTATTCCTTGTTTCTATCCTTAATTATTATCACATCCACATATCGCAGCTTTCTGTCATTGGTGCTGCTAAAGTTTCTCAATTTGAGATTGTTTTCTTTGCTCTTGGCATCAAACCGTCGGTTGGGTTATTTAGGTGTTTTTATGTTCAGTCTCAGAAGAATGTCTGGCTGTCTTTTAGTAAACGAGTTGATAGTTTTGGCGTTTGCTATTGTAAACCCCTTGATTCTCTTAAAAGTTGGAATGGCCACTTCTTTTAGGTTGATTCCTTTGCTTGTCCTACTATTCATCCCTTCCATGGTAGAAAAATCGTTCCTAAGGACGTTATCCCTAGGGATGTTGAGTTTGATGTTGGGCATGTTGCTTCCCTTGTTGCCCATGCTTCTCCTTTTCACAAATTTCCGGAGCCCTTTCTTTGCTTGGTTGGGTTAAGTCGTAATTACACTTTGGGCGAAGATTCTTACCCTGTGTTCTATGACAAAGATGATCGGGGTGGGTATACCTCGTTTATGTCTCTTCGCTTGCTATTCTGTTTTTGTGTAGTCTAACTCGTGTTTCTTTTTCTTCTACTCTTTGCAGCGATGGATTTGCTATCTTTGGTTCGAATGAAGGATCCTATGAAGTTGAAGGTTGATACTAGACCGTTAGAAGAAAATGAGCTTCCGTTGCTAAAACTAACCAAAGGTTGGACTGTTTCTCTTGACCCTCCATCTTCTGGTGATGATTTGGGAGCCGATGGAAATGTGGTTGCTGATTCGGAAGTCGGAGCTTCTCGGTTATGTGATGATTATGTGGGTGCGAATATTGTGCGGCCTGTTTATTCTGCTACTGAAGCTGATCTTTTAGTGTCTGGGGCTACTTTTGATACCTTTTCGGTGTCTGCTTGTGATGTGGCTTCAGGTTCTTGATGGAAGAGGAGGAAGGTTTGCACCGATCTTGTCCTTCCTCGTAAGAAGTTAAGGAGTGACCATGTGGATTCCGGTAGGGCTTCTACTGGTGGTAAGTCTTCAGAATCTATTCAGAAGTTGTTTGCTCAAAGTACGCACTCTCTTGAATTTTGTTTGAATGCTTTACCCACTCATTCTTCTTCTTCTCCTTCATTATCAATTTCCCCCATTCATGAAGCTGGGACGTCTATTAAGTCTGACTCTGTTTTACTCCGTCTTGATGGATCTCCCCTCAGGTTTGTTATCTTGATTTTTATCTTTATGTAATGTTTTTGCTCCCCTTGCCTTTGCTCACTTTCTGTTTGTTGTTTGGCAGGTCTCCTGTGCCGGTTATAACGGACGTTGTCATTACTACTGTCGTTTATGTTGCTAAGAAAAAGAAGGATCAAGTAAATGTCCCTTCTTCCGTTCTTGACAGTTCTTATGTTGCTGGCGGTGCTCACCCTGTTCTTGATGATTTTTCTGACTGTGATATCTCGGCTGGAGATATCCGCTACCGATGATGATTCGATTCGACTCTTCGTCGGTATTTATGTTCCGAAATGGAATGTTTTCAAGAATTCTCTTCTTAATGATGCTGATGAATGTCGTGGTATGGTGGATGAGTTTGCTCCTCCTTGCTATTTTTCTTCTGTTCGTGAGATAGGGTATGATCGCCTTCTTGCTGAGTTCAATGTTGCTACAGCACGACATGTGTGCTTTAGTTCTGAAGTCCGTATATGGTTAGAGTATAATATGATGGATAGAAAACGCCTATCATCTTTATTATAGGAGAGGGGCAAGGAGATTTCGACCCTTAAGGCTAAGGCTACTGAAGCTGGGTCTCTGAGTTGGCTACTGTTGTTGGGTTGTCCGCAGCTTCTGCTGTGGAACTTGTTTTGTTGAAGAATCAAAATTCTGCCCTTGAGCGGGAACGAGATTCTCTTCGTTCTAAGCCTACATAACTTCGATCTTCTTTTGATGAGAAGGATTCTGAGTCATCCACCCTGAGGGCCGAAGTTGCAGTTCTCATATCTCAGAATGCTAATATTTCCGGACAAGTATGTATTAGTGCCTTTTTTGACCAATTGTTCTACTTGTTTATTCTTCCGTTGTCTTTTGACTCTTTGTCTTGTTTGTAGATTCGTACTATGGAGTCCTCATGCTCTGAGCTTTGTAGCCAAATTCCTTCTTTTGATGTTTTGAGGGAGGAGTTTTCCAAGACTCAAGATGCAAAAGCGGCTGCGATTATGAAGAAGGTTGACTCAGCAGTTGCCGATTTGTCTGCGTTAGCTTTGCATCTTGATGAGGAGTTTTATCCTCGCTTTCTTACTTTGCTATCCAATCGGAATTGGTTGTTGACTAATGGCACGAGCCTCGCTGTGTTTAAATGCTTGAATTCTCCAGAGTATACCATAGCTCTGACAGAAGCTATCAGCCGTGCTACTGATAAAGGCATGCAAGTTGGGTTGGAGGCTGGTATTATTCATGGTAAGGAGAAGAGAGAGCTTGTGGAAGTTGATGCGTATGACAATTTTGCGGAAACTTATTATCTTTCCGCTATGAAGCAACTTGCTGATGTAGAGTTTTCATTGCTTTCTGCTCTTAATTCTAGCAAGGATGAAGGAATTGTAAAGATTATGGGTCTTCTTCGCATTGAGGGGCCGTACGTGAGTGCTCCTATGATTGCTGGATTACAGCCTGATCTTGAACAACTCGTGGTTCCTGTCTATGATAGGGATACTAGCGCTATTATTGGTACTTGTTAGTGCAAATATTACAATATTTAATCTATACATTCTCATTTGTTTTGTTGATGACAAACATGTAACTTGTAATACATAACGTAAAATGTATAAGTTACTTGTAATTATATATTGTCTCAACACCTCTCGACGACTCAAGTCCTTGTATGCTACAACACAGGTTCGTACATGTTTGTTATGTTGCGTTATGATCAAACCCCCAACAAACCATTAAAACATGTTTAGTTAAATAGTTTATGTATAACAACTAGTGTTTACATATTGGGTAAATATATACATAACTAGTATGTATTATAATGGGTAATATAAATGGGTAGAAACTTAAGTATTTGACCCATTGACCAAATATATTGAATGTAGTTGGGTAAAACCCATGTCCTTGACCCATACCCAATGTCTAGATACATTGTACCATTGGTGGGCACTCAAAACCCATGGATCATATCCATAACCCATGGTATTAACCCATACCCACAAGACTAGATACAATGTACTCATTAGATACATTGAATCTAAAAGAATACCCATGGACCAACCCATAACCCATGACCCATGACCCAAAACCCATGGGTAAAGGGAGCGTCCCACGGATCCCCAAGAATACATCGGACGGATCCCTCGAGGAGGATCCGGAACAGTGGCTAGTTTTCTTCTATAAATGAGAGCCATTTTTTCATTGTAAGATACACCTTCACACATAGTTTCTTCCACCATTTCTAGGATAGTTAGATCATTAGGAAACATGTAAACCACCTCATCTCATATGATCATAATGCTTCTAACTTTCATTTGTTGTAAGCATACTCCCGAAGTGATCCTCCAAAGCAAGCTTAGAGATCTTGCTTCCTTACCTATTGAAGTGATCACCCATCACAAGAAACAAGCACATGAAGATCTTCTACAACAAGCTTGGGAAACTTGTCATCTTCATTCATAGAAGACTAACTACATCATGCTTTGGGTTCTTGATGTTTAGTCTAGGATTTCATATCCATTAGACACATTGTCTTGGATATTGTCTAATATCATATTCCTGTATCTATGATTAGACTAGATGGTTTATGTGTTTGTGCCATAAAACACAAGGTTTGTTATGTTGGGCCACAAAACATAACGGTTGTGATAGATGTGTCAAAGGCATTAGTGAAGAGTGTCGAAGATCTGTGTTGAAGGCATTAGTGAAAGGTGCTGAAGGATCATGTAAATGGCATTAGTGAAGAATGCCTAGGTCGTATAATCGATGAGGTGCATCGTTATACATATAGTATTTGTTTAGATCCAAGGATGGTGATATCCTTGATGGTGTTGTAACAAGGAGTGGACCTTCTTGAGATTAGGTGTTGTGTTGTGATGGGTAGTAGTTCCTCCATAGTAATGGAACTAGGTGCTTAGCCTAGTACCTAATAAAGGGTAGACGACGTTGTGTAGGTGTGGTTCACCTTGGAGTGAGAGAACCCGGTGGTTAGCCTAGCACCGTATAAAGGGTAGGCGACGTTGTGATAGGTGTGGTTCGTTTGTGTGAAAGAACTCGGTATTTAGCTTTGTACCAAAAAAGGTGTAGCGACGTTGTGAAGGCTTCTCCGCCATAAGGAGATTGGTGTAGTGTTTACGAACTCGAGTAGGTGACTCGGGAGTGGAGTAGGGCAAGGAAGGTGTCCTTGTAGCGAACCACTATAAATCCTCGTGTTGGTTTGTCTATCCTTTTACTTATCGCTTTACTCTTATTCTTGCATTACATTGTTTATTTTCTATGTGGTTGATGTCTATGTTTGTGATACATACTTGGTCTTTTATATAGTCACAAACTATATTTAACACTTTACATATTATGACACGCTTGATCAAGAAAAAGCAACCGGACTAATAATGGTGAAACTTGATTTATAATGAACCATTAATCTTGCGGAATCTTATGTGATATTAAGGGGTTGGCCTTGCATGCCGTAATGCGTTAAATACATCCTCGCATCGAGATTTTCAAATGCAATGGTTTATACTATATTTGATACAAAACTTTTAAGTTTGAACGAAACGTATCCCCCACTCTACGTTTTCACAATTGGTATCGAGCGGGTTGGCTCTAGTTTTAAAACAAATGGTTTTCAAACGAGTAAGGTCCTCGTATCAAATTTTGATGAAGTCAAGCATAATATGAAAAGTGTTTTGTTGATCTTTTTCTTTGAAGTTTTGTTGTTAGAAATCTTGTTAATCAAGCTTGAATAAAGGTAAAATGGTTAATATAACTTCACTTAAAAGTCTACAAAGGTTAAACCTTTTCGCCGGGTCAAACGTACATTTTGTAATTTCAGATCGATCGCGGATCCTCGGTAACACTGGACGGATCCTCAAGCAAGGGATCCGTGGGATCCGTGGGTGAAAGACAGATGCTTTTGTCAATTTCAAAATTCATAACTAATTAACCGTAAGTCGTTAGAAGTCGTGCCACCTATCGTTTTAAAGGTATTTGAGTCTACTTTCATTTAAAAATGATTTCATAAACTGATTTAAAACAAAAATTTACAGAATCACTTATTTATAATAGAAAGTCATTTTTCAGTCATAATGTTTGCACAAACATTTGATCTAATTGGAGACGGATTTTTTCATCTTTGAATAACAATGTGTCCTCTTTTGAATTTAAGGTTTTCATCATATTTATAAAGGAAACTAATCAAGCTTGGTATACATGTTTAACATAAAGCGATCAAAAGAACTTTCGTATACTATGCTAAATGATAAATTGTTTCCCTTGCATTACTTGATTATTTGCTTATCTCAAATAGCTTTTATGCTTGTTTGATTGATTAACATATGTGGTTTCCTTACCTTGCTATTCACTCTCTTTCTTGTCGATTTAGTATTTTTCTACTAATCAATGTGCTACTTGAAGGAGTGTTTGGGATAACATCTAGTTGTGTCGAAAATATTAGTTTTATAAGTTAAAAAAAAATGTTTAAAACATTTAACACACTAAAATGGCTTTTTGATTGAGTTTGTCATGTGTTCAACATAAATGTTTTATGTGCCTATATGATTTCTTGATTTCATATTTTCTTGTATCTTTTTCTAAAAACAACAAGAATGTACATCGGATCATAACCTACACTTGTGTTGATGATGTACTCTCCCGTTTTCCTTTTCATGATCGCTCTCCAAGCTTCATAGTAGGATTGACAACTTGATTAGTTCATCCGATATACTCAAGTAAATTATTTTGCAACGCAAATATAATTTTTCATATCCGAAAGTCCAAACTCGAGCTTTCCAACAACATATGTTGAACTAGCTCATCCAACTATTTTTTTAACCATATGGAAAACTTTTAATTTTTTGACACCTTCGTCACCTTAGTTGTTTCAAGTATAATATTAATATAAACGAAGCAAAGTATCATCATTGTTACTCTTCGATAGGCCATTGTAGGAATCTAAATTTTCCTAACTTGAGAATGAATAATGGAGAACTTATTGCACTAGAAACTCAATTTGACCTAACGGTTGAATTGCTTCCTTGAGAGAAGTTGATGAGTGTGTAAATACTCATCATTTTGGTTAAATCGAATCGCAAAACGTTTAAAATGCTCGAAATGCATCAAAATATCGAAAATATTCTAAAATTGCATTTTATATGTTTCGGATGCAAAATGTTTAAAATCGATGAAAATGAGCAAAGTTTGCATAATTGGCGCTTTCAGTCCCCAAGTTTCTAAAATTGTCAAAATAGTCCCCGAGTCCTAATTTCAAAGAAAAATCACCAAAGGCCCTTTTAAATCATAACTTGTCAAAATTAGTCCTTTGGTGAAAAATATAAAAGTTTGAGAAAATTACAAAATTGGTCCTTCAAGTTTGAAAATAGGCAAAATGGCCCTTGGAATTTTGAAATTGTCAAGTTTGGTCCTTGTACTTTTGGGATTGTCACTTTTAGTCCTTGGAACATCTTTGATGAAATGGCGTGAATGGTCCTTGAAATTGTAAATTACACATAAGGTCCTTATGTTATTATTAACCCTTCACCCTTTTTGGACCTTGAACCCATATGACCCCCTGTCATTAGCAATTTTGGACCCCCCTTGATATTAGCTCGCCTATCAACCTTTGGTCAAATAAACACCCCGTGGCGCCAAAAGTCTCTTCTGCTCGCTCACCTCTGCAACACACTTCCAAGCCATCCCCCCTCCTCACCTATCCACTCTCCATGTCCCCCCCACCTCCACACAACTCCAAAGTGCATTAAATGCATCTTCAACCCTTTACTCAATCTCCCTCTGTCAAATACCAATTTCCCGCCAAAATGATGTGAATGGCCAAGATTGCCTTAACTGATCCAAGGGTCAAAAAGAGAGGTGGGAAAAGCTCAGAGCAAGTGGAGAAGCCCTCTGGGTATAAAAGAAGCAAGAAAGAGAGTGAGCCAAGTAGTTAGTTTTAAAATTTTCTTTTATGTCGTTTTTAATTAAATGTCTTAGTTTAATTCAAAATATTGTAATTTCAGTTTCTTTGTATCACATTTTAGTTAAATTATCGATGTAATGTGTTTTGAGTATCAATCCAAGCTTTTATCTAAGTTCCAAGTTTTATGATTGACCGTTGTAAAATTCGGCCCAAACTCTCATTTGCAAGCTTTCAAAAGTTTAAATTCTAGCACAAACAAGTTTACATAAGTCGCTTATAGTCAGAAGCTCATATAACGATTTCAAGCATATTTGCTTTTTGGTCAATAAAAGTCAATCGAGAAGAAGATTGGGTCAACAGCATTGAAATGGAATGGGTTGATTCGGTGGTGATATTGGGTTGAAATTAGATTAGAATAGTGGTTTTGGATCTTAGTCTTAGCTCAGAAATCATTTGAACACTTGTGAGTGTTTCTTGTCATTTCAGTTGCACATTGTACTTGTATGAGTATCTGTGGTCACAATTTGTTTTATGTGTTTAATTAGTAGTAATTAGGTAATTTAAACTCATTTTGATCGATTATAGTAGCTAATTAAGTATCCATCTCGCTTTGAGTTCATTGGACGCTTAAAAGGGGTGTTTGGATCTGTTGATTCACCTGTCTATTTGGTTTGTTCAAGCTTAAATCTTGTTGCTTTAAGCTTGGGTAGCTCATATGTACTAAGATCATCAATTCTTTGTGCTCGCAAGCGGTGATAGTCAAATTACACCTTAAATGTCCTTCTGACTTATCTGTTGAGCTTTTGCAAACCAAAAGCTTATTTTGTGTTCAAATTTCATAAATACATCTTGCGTAGTCTCATTTCACTTTATTATATCGGTCTAAGTCCTTCAAATCAGTTGCAAAGTTCAAGTTAGTCAACTTTTAATAATCACTTCAAAAGTCAAATTCAAAATCCAGTTTGACTCAAGCTAGGGAGATTTTTAGTGGATTCATTTCGGACCAATTTCAATGAAAATTGTAGGTTTAAAAGTTCACTGGTCTTGTTTCTTATTATCAATTTTGTGGAATTTTGTCAATTTTTAGAAGTCTCAAACAAAGCTTGTGAATGAGAGCTTATATGCCTGTGCAGCACTTAGTTGCATGTGTTTGAGCTGATCTTGCATGTTCGCCACAGAGCTCATTTGAGCTCATCATGGTCTGATATTTGGTTTATAGTTGGTCACCCAGGTCTATTTTAAGTCTCCACATTTAGTTTTTGATTTCTAGCTTATTCAAGTGCTTAATTTCCTGCTTAAACATGGTACCCTCTCACTGTTTTTGTGCTTAAATTCAAATAAGCCAAATCCTTGCAAGTTGCAATCCAGAGGTTATAGATAGTTATTTTCTGTTGCATTTTGGTTCTTTTAGCTTATTTAAGCTTCTGTTTTGGTTTGGTGCTTATTGGTCTCCATTTGTTTACTCAAAGTGCTTATTTATAAGCCCTTGGTTTAGCAGTTTCATATTCCTCCACACAAGCCCTTGTTTTTCCATTTTTCCTAGCTTCCTAATATAATTTTAGAGTTTTCCTGAAATTTTCAGATTTTTCCAAGTCATTTTGCTATTTTTCTGCATTTTAATTACTTTTTAGCACTTTTTAATTAGCATTTAATACAAAAAATTAAGAAAAGTTTCAAAAAAAATAATTTTTCATTTTTCTTAAGTTAAGATAAATACAAAAAGACAGAAAAATATTTTTCTAGATTTTTCTTAGTTAAATTTGTATTTTTAAGTAATTTAATTAGTTTTAAATAGTTTTTAATTCCTAGAAAATAGAAAAATATTCAGAAAATTATAAAAATAGTTTTGAAAATTCTATTTTGATATTTTAGATTTTTCCAAGTCTTAATTTTATTTTTCTAGCTTTATTTCATATTTTCTTGTATTATAAGCTATTATTTAATAGTTAAAAATAGTAATTAATTAATAATAATTAGATAATTAGTTATAAAAATAATTTTCTTTTTCTATAAATTTTCTTTTATCATTAGGTTTGTAAAATATCATTTTCATATTTTTAGGATTAATATTGTGTAAGTTTCACATTTTCAACAGACGTTACGTAGATTTTAATTTAGTTTTATAAAACATAAAACAAAACATCATTTTAAATATAGTGATAGCGTTTATTTAATATTTTTATCTTTTTAATTTCCTTTAATTTGCATTTAAGCCGTCAGTAATTTGTTGGCTTTTTCCGTAGTTATAATCATATCAATCCTCTTTTCTCGCTCAAATTCCTCGATCACTTTACGTTTGGTAATCCATTGCATAGCTCATTTGGGATATAACGACCGGGAAGCCCTATACTCTCGGATCTTCATTGAGTTCGTGTCTGAACCGTTTTAAGTTTGTTACGGTCGGCCATTCACAAGTGGCCGGCTTGAGTGATAAAACTTGACTGTTTGGGCGCGGATCAAATTTTGGCGTCGCTGCTGTGGAGCTGTGCTAATTATCTTCCGTTTAGCAGATTAGTGATTTGAATATTCACTCTTTGTTCATACCATCCATCTACATATATTTATATTCTTATAAAAATACAAAATACTCTTCTCATTCCTCTTATCCGTATGATTCTATTTCTCTTACCCCTCGCACTGGTTTGATTCTACTCTTCTTTAACCTCAAAACCGTTTAATTCTATTTCTTTAACCCTCTACATGTTTAATTCTCATGGCGACGTCCGATTATCCTCGTTGTTTCCACCGCAAAAGCCGTATGGAAGAGGATCACTCTGTTGTCGAATCGGATTGTTTATGCAAGCAATGTGGAAGGATGGGTGCAAGCAAATATTGTTATTGGTGTGAATTATCTCGATAACTCTCGATGATTCTCCAAGTTTTTCCGACCATCCGCCACAACCCGATGAACCCGCTCAAGAACCGGAGACCATAACGAAGTGGTGGAAATTGCTAGCTCTCGAGCACACCACTTGTCCCACCTCCCATTTTTCAAAATGTTCTTCGAGTCTTGATAGTCATTCGGATTACCATGTTGGTTTTGTTGATACCTTGAATAAACCGATTCCTCTTCATAACTATCAAATGCAATCGTTTATTCCTTGTGTCGGTTGTGGTGAGCCTCTTTTGGTTCACCCTCGTCGTTCAGTGTACTTGTGTACAATGTGGTAATGATATCCATAACGGAGTTGTTTGTTTTGTGGTTCGAGGAATTCATTTGATTCCGATCCTAATCCGAACTCATTTAACGACCCTCAAATTTTTTCAATTATCCACCACACCGACTTATCTTCATATGATCAACATTATCGCTGTGAATTTTGTGGAGGTCCTCACCAAGGATTTGAGTGTCAATCCGAAACACGCTTGTCTATGAACAGTTTTCCAGTGATGCTCGTGACTTTGGTTATAACCAAAATCCATATGATTCACTGTCTGCACTCAACAGCTTTATGTTGTGTGAATCGTGGAGGTCCCCACTTCACTCGATTGTCAAATAGGGAATCCATTTCCTTGTAACAATCATGACTCTTACAATTTCCAACCTCCACAAGACCATACGGTTCAAACTCCACTGAGCTGTTGTCTCAAGAAATCTCCCAAGATTTTGAAACCGCAATGAAAACACTTGATGATATGATTAGTAACTTTAAGAATCAAGTGAGTGGTGAAAAGACCATGGGAGAATTGCTTGTCAAGAGCGAGAGGCCCGCCAATATAGGAAGAATTATTAGTCCTAGAGCATGCGGCTCTAAGACGCTCCCAATTTCTTAAGGCAGCTCTCTATGATGATGACGAGGAGAGTTTTATCCTTTTAAAGATAATATTTCTCAACTCCTCGGCCAGTTGATATCCCAAAGTTGAGATTCCATCTCAAACAACGCTATCACACCCAAGCTCCCACTCACTCTCTCGAGCATGGGGACGAGCATCTTGACACTGTTCTCGAAAAGGAATCGGACTAATTCATAAAGTCTAGTGTTGAGAACCTTGTCCCAATCCCAAGAGAGTCACAGGAATTCTTAATCATATGTGTGATATCCTCCTCCTCTTGTCTTCCAAAATGATCATGTTGAGATGTTCTCCGATTCGATGATGATGATTCGTTATCTTGTGGAGACATCATTTATGTGGAAGATTCACCTTCCGAGCTTGTTAGCTTAGAAGAAGAGAATGATGAAGTTACCGACATCGAAATCAAAGATGAAGCTCTTCGAGCAACATTATTGAATGTCCTTCTCATTTCTAAAATCGAGGCTTTCAAAGAGAAACCTATTTCATCTCCTATCCCCATTAAGTATAGTGACATTCTTTCCGATGATTCTATTCCGAAATGAAAGCCTCTGCTTTGATAATATGGGAGTGAAGATTAGTGGCGGTACCACTTCTCATTCTCATAATTCTCCTTGATCATGAATCATTTACATTGGAGGAGTTCACCGTGAACCCACTCATATCAATTCGAATATGATTCATTCACCTTCATGGAGTTCTCGATGAACTCACTTATATCATATCTCCACGGAGTATGATAACTTCTACTTGATCTAGACACACCCGGATATGTCTAGACCAATTGAGCTTAAATGATGAGATTCATGCTATTATGAATTCTCCTTCCGATGATGATGAGTTAATCATGATGTTTATCATGATTTTCATCTCTTCTTCACCTATCCGTGGCTTCTCCTGTTCTTCACTCCTTCGGAATGAAGACACTATCTTTGACCCCGGCATTTTCATTTATCATTCTTGAGCCGGTTCTATGTATATCTCATCGGTGTGGAACTTTCACGTGCTTCAAATGTTTGTCCAAACATCTTGAATGAAAGTCCGATGGAGATTGTTTCTTCCACTTTGCTTCCCATGAACCAATTAATCTGGGTCGAGTCAAGCTAGCGACTCGGTAATCAAAAACAAGAGCTAAACATGGGTTTTCACCCATGTGTTCCACCCTAGTGTGGGGAGTTGCCCACATATTATATATATAAGTTTTCTAAAAAAAAAAAAAAAAAAAAAAAAAAAAATCCTTTCTAATAATGGCCGTAGTATTTCCTTTTACGTTTTTGTTTCGCATAACCACGGTATTTTGAATATTAAGGGCAATATTCATTTCTAAGTGGGGAATTCTCACGAATTTTATCATGTAATTATACCCCAATTCCCGCTTTTTGCCAAAATTTTTTTGGAGTAAGTGTTCTACACTTACTCATTTGGTTATCGATCCGCCATGTCTAATAAACTAAAGGATTGGCTAATCCAGAGCAAACGGCTCTTGGTAAAGATATCTTAAATCCGTTGATGGCTTGCAATTTGCCCAAAATTGTATGGTATTCACCACCATATCTTAAAAAGTGAAGAGTGGCTAGTCTGCAAGTTTATGGCTTGTGGTAAAGGCGTGGAAAACCATAATTGGTAATCACTCACCAAAGATAATATTGATAATTTATCTAAGAGTTGGCTAGTCTAGAAGCAAACGGCTTCGGTAAAGACAAACCAAATCCGTTGAAGTCGGTGGTTTGCTCAAAATCACATGGTTATCGATTGTACCATGGTTCTTACGTGAACTAAAACATTTGGCTACTCCGAGTAATGGCTTTTGGTAAAGAGATTCAAACCATTAAGTTTTCTCAAAAGATTGCTAGGGACTAGCAATAGTTTAGTGTGGGGATGATGAGTGTGTAAATACTCATCATTTTGGTTAAATCGAACTCGCAAAACGCTTTAAAATGCTCGTAAATGCATCAAAATATCGAAAATATTCTAAAATTGCATTTTATATGTTTCGGATGCAAAATGTTTAAAATCGATGAAAATGAGCAAAGTTTGCATAATTGGCGCTTCAGCCCCCAAGTTTCTAAAATTGTCAAAATAGTCCCCGAGTCCTAATTTCAAAGAAAAATCACCAAAGGCCCTTTTAAATCATAACTTGTCAAAATTAGTCCTTTGGTGAAAAATATAAAAGTTTGAGAAAATTACAAAATTGGTCCTTCAAGTTTGAAAATTGGCAAAATGGCCCTTGGAATTTTAAAATTGTCAAGTTTGGTCCTTGTACTTTTGGGATTGTCACTTTTAGTCCTTGGAACATCTTTGATGAAATGGCGTGAATGGTCCCTTGAAATTCGTAAATTACATAAGGTCCCTATGTTATTATTAACCCTTCACCCTTTTTGGACCTTGAAACCATATGACCCCCTGTCATTAGCAATTTTGGACCCCCCCTTGATATTAGCATGCCCAGTCAACCTTTGGTCAAATAAACACCCCGTGGCGCCAAAAGTCTCTTATCTTCTGCTTCACCTCTGCAACACACTTCCAAGCCATCCCCCCTCCTCACCTATCCACTCTCCATGTCCCCCCACCTCCACACAACTCCAAAGTGCATTAAATGCATCTTCAACCCTTTACTCAATCTCCCTCTGTCAAATACCAATTTCCCGCCAAAATGATGTGAATGGCCAAGATTGCCTTAACTGATCCAAGGGTCAAAAAGAGAGGTGGGAAAAGCTTAGAGCAAGTGGAGAAGCCCTCTTGGGTATAAAAGAAGCAAGAAGAAAGAGAGTGAGCCAAGTAGTTAGTTTTAAAATTTTCTTTTATGTCGTTTTTTAATTAAATGTCTTAGTTTAATTCAAAATATTGTAATTTCAGTTTCTTTGTATCACATTTTAGTTAAATTATCAGTGTAATGTGTTTTGAGTATCAATCCAAGCTTTTATCTAAGTTCCAAGTTTTATGATTGATGTTGTAAAATTCGGCCCAAACTCTCATTTGCAAGCTTTCAAAAGTTTAAATTTAGCACAAACAAGTTTACATAAGTCGCTTATAGCTCAGAAGCTCATATAACAGCTTTCAAGCATATTTGCTTTTTGGTCAATAAAAGTCAATCGAGAAGAAGATTGGGTCAAACAGCATTGAAATGGAATGGGTTGATTCGGTGGTGATATTGGGTTGAAATTAGATTAGAATAGTGGTTTTGGATCTTAGTCTTAGCTCGAAATCATTTGAACACTTGTGAGTGTTTCTTGTCATTTTCGATTTGCACATTGTACTTGTATGAGTATCTCGTGGTCACAATTTGTTTTATGTGTTTAATTAGTAGTAATTAGGTAATTTAAACTCATTTTGATCGCTTATAGTAGCTAATTAAGTATCCATCTCGGTTTTGAGTTCATTGGACGATTAAAGGGGTGTTTGGATCTGTTGATTCACCCGTCTATTTGGTTTGTTCGGTGCTTAAATCTTGTTGCTTTAAGCTTGGGTAGCTCATATGTACTAAGATCCTCAATTCTTTGTTCCCGCAAGCAAGAATAGTCAAAATTACACCTTAAATGTCCTTACAAATTATCTGCTGAGCTTTTGCAAACCAAAAGCTTATTTTGTGTTCAAATTTCATAAATACATCTTGCAGTAGTCTCATTTCACTTTATTATATCGTTTAAGTCCTTCAAATCGTTGCAAAGTTCAAGTTAGTCAACTTTAATAATCACTTCAAAAGTCAAATTGCAAAAATCCGGTTTTACTCAAGCTAGGGAGATTTTAGTGGATTCATTTCGGACCAATTTCAATGAAAATTGTAGGTTTAAAAGTTCACCGATCTTGTTTCTTATTATCAATTTTGTGGAATTTTGTCAATTTTTTAGAAGTCTCAAACAGCTTGTGAATGAGCTTATATGCCTGTGTAGAGCACTTAATGCATGTGTTTTGAAAGCAGATCTTGCATGCACATCACAGAGCTCATTTGAGCTCATCATGGTCTGATATTTGGTTTATAGTTGGTCACCCGGTCTATTTTAAGTCTCCACATTTAGTTTTGATTTCTAGCTTATTCAAGTGCTTAATTTCTCGCTTAAACTCGGTACCTCTCATTGCTTTTTTTGCTTAAACTCAAATAAGCCAAATCCTTGCAAGTTGCAATCCAGAGGTTATAGATAGTTATTTTCTGTTGCATTTTGGTTCTTTTAGCTTATTTAAGCTTGCTTTGGTTTGGTGCTTATTGGTCTCCATTTGCTTACTCAAAGTGCTTATTTATAAGCCCTTGGTTTAGCAGCTTCATATTCCTCCACACAAGCCCTTGTTTTCCATTTTCCTAGCTTCCTAATATAATTTTAGAGTTTTCCTGAAATTTCAGATTTTTCCAAGTCATTTTGCTATTTTTCTGCATTTTAATTACTTTTTAGCACTTTTTAATTAACATTTAATACAAAAAATTAAGAAAAGTTTCAAAAAATAATTTTTCATTTTCTTAAGTTAAGATAAATACAAAAGACAGAAAATATTTTTCTAGATTTTTCTTAGTTAAATTTGTATTTTTAAGTAATTTAATTAGTTTTAAATAGTTTTAATTCCTAGAAAATAGAAAATATTCGAAAATTATAAAATAGTTTTGAAAATTCTCTTTTGATATTTTAGATTTTTCCAAGTCTTAATTTTATTTTTCTATCTTTATTTCATATTTTCTTGTATTATAAGCTATTATTTAATAGTTAAAAATAGTAATTAATTAATAATAATTAGATAATTAGTTATAAAAATAATTTTCTTTTTCTATAAATTTTCTTTTATCATTAGGTTTGTAAAAATATCATTTTCATATTTTTAAGATTAATATTGTGTAAGTTTCACATTTTCAGTTGTACGTTACGTAGATTTTAATTTAGTTTTATAAAAACATAAAAACAAAAACATCATTTTAAATATAGTGATAGCGTTTATTTAATATTTTTTATCTTTTTAATTTCCTTTAATTTGCATTTAAGCCGTCGTAATTTGTTGGCTTTTTCCTGTAGTTATAATCATATCAATCCTCTTTTCTGTTCAAATTCCTCGATCACTTTACGTTTGGTAATCCATTGCATAGCTCACTGGGACATAACGACCCGGGGAAGCCGTATACTCCTCAGATCTTCATTGAGTTCGTGTCTGAACCGTTTTAAGTTTGTTACGGTCGGCCATTCACAAGTGGCCGGCTTGAGTGATAAAACTTGACTGTTTGGGCGCGGATCAGAAGTTAGGTATGTGGAATCGCCCGTAAAAATGGTCGTGTTTAGCCATAATTGAGCACCGCTAGTAATAGTCTCATATTCATTCTCTCACTTGAGAAATTTATACTCCTATGTTTTCCTAAAGTAAGTTTATAATGGAAATACTTTGCATTGTCTTAGGATTACTAATCAAACAAGTTTTAAAATTAATTTTCTTTAGTTAATCACAACCACTTGCCTCATCAAGCGATTATCTTGCTTTGATCGAGAAGAGCTACATGACTTCATGGACGAAGCTCATTGTATGCTAATCACCATCCATAATGACTAGATTGTCCTAAACTAGCACCTCACAACTCTTTTGTCTTGAACACCATCATGTGCTATTTTATTTCTAGACATATACCTTGCATGTCATTGTTAGTGTAAATGATTTACTAATCTAGACCATAAATCTGTTTTGGGCTTCTTGAATAGTGCTTGTTAAGTTTGCTAAACCTTTGTGTCATTTGTGAGCTCGATCTCATTTGAGTGCCTATATGTTATCTCTACATGCTATCCTTGCTTTGCTTAATGTGTATACATGTATACTTGCTGTAGAAATCATTAGTTTCATAATCCAAAACATAGCGCAAAATTCAGCAACTATTCTGTTAAGAAAATATGACGCCGGATCCCTTAGATGTAACTAGACGGATCCCTCAATTGAAGGATCCATGGGATCCGGGTGGACAGAAGTTCCTTTTTAGCCTCCTTGCATCAATCCAACATTCTAGACCTTATTGGACTAGTTAAACATGCTACATTAGAATCACTTAAACTTTCCTTAGGCTCAGTTGATCTCACATTCACTCATGGATGATTTAGGATCACATTCAAAGTATATTTGATTTATCATTACTTCAAAACTCACCATCTTTCCGCTCCAATATTTACACATTGTTCCCCTCATCTCAAAGTACATAGTTTGATATTTCTCTCAATTTTAGCAAATTGATTTTAGTCATCCTTACCTCAAAATAGGCCAAAAAACTAGGTTTTAATTTCTTATGATTTTTAAGGAATTTTTCAAATCTCTCTTAAGTCATCATCTGATCTCTAGGATCATTTAACACCACTTGACACTCTCAAATTTCTTAGTGTCATCTTTGATCATCCATTGATGCTCATAAAGCCCCATTTTCCATAAAAGGCAATCGTTAGCTACCATCAAATTTCTTAGTGTCATCTTTGATCATCTTTTGTACTAACTCTTTTGGATTCTTGTAGAATGACAATGGTCGATTTCATCATCAAGTCAAGTTGTGCTCATTCGCACATTTTCTTTTATTCCTAATCTTGCATCATCCTAACCATTTTACTCCAGTTTTATTACTACTCACAAAGTCATCATATCTACCACCTATAGTGAGTCATCAACGAAGTCAAAGATTCACCTTGATACCTTTCATCACCTCTACCACAACTTCCATACCTCTAAGTCATAATGATGATTTCTATCATTATCACCGTGTCCAAGGTATAGTTCATGAACTACGTGTTAAAGTATGTCTCATGTTCTACCACATCCTACTTGTGTCAACCACAACCTCAAACCACAAGCTACTTATGTCAACCACATCCTACAAGTGTCTCACTACCACTACAATTCATGGTCGCTCAACCATCCTCCACAAACATCTATGTTGTCAAAAGCCAAGTGAATTTCGTAATGAAATGCGTCTCATCCCTAAGCATATTTTTCTTACCTTGAACAAACCTTACAACCTCTAAACCAACCATGATAATGCAAGTAGTATGATTATTCTCTTTTTGACACTAATCCTTTCTTTGTAGGTTCATATATATACACTTTGATGTGTATGGGATTCTCGTCTATTTATGGACGAACTTTTACATTATTTTTTTTGTAGGTTCTTCTTGACGCCCTCGAGTTAGGGGGAGCTTCCGTCGAGCATTTATAAATTGCATCATATGACTTACTTGTCCAAGGACGAATATAATTTTGCACTAACTTTTTGTTTTGTAGATTTTCAAAACATACTAGTAGTACTTGACGCTCTCAATAAAGGGGAGTTTTTCGTCAAAGCTAAAACATTGCAAATTTTGAAATAATTTCGTCTTAGCCTTCCAAAAATACTTGACGCCTTTAACAAGGGGGAGCAACCGTCAAGGGGAGCATGCACACATTCATTCTTCAAAATTCCTTTATGTTTCAACAAAGGGAGATTTCTTTCTCATCATATATTTTTCCTTTTCTTTCTTCTTAACACTAACCTTGATGTAGGTTAAGCCTCAAAAATTTGATCCATTGAGCCGTTGGCAATAATGGTTAAAATTCAAAGGATCTTTCTATTTTTATTGTGTGATTCTATAGGTTCCTCTTAAAGGCGAGATCACCACCTTTTGAAGACGTGCAAGCTCAAGGTCATGAGTTGCTAAGCTTCGTCATTAGTGTTTCGTGTTGAAGGTATTGGCGTGGTGTGCCAATTGGAGCAATAAGGTGTTTTTATTTAAACTTCACTAGGGATGATGCAAACTCGCCATTGTTGGGAGAAAGGACACACCCTTTTTGTTTCGACAAAAGGGGGAGAAGAGTGTAAACGGAGAAGGTAATGTATAGGAAATGCGGACACAGTAACTTTGACATTTTACCTATCTATTATGTTTACATATATTTTGTCATCATCAAAAGGGGAGATTGTTAGTGCAAATATTACGATATTTAATCTATACATTCTCATTTGTTTTGTTGATGACAAACATGTAACTTGTAATACATAACGTAAAATGTATAAGTTACTTGTAATTATATATTGTCTCAACACCTCTCGACGACTCAAGTCCTTGTATGCTACAACACAGTTCGTACATGTTTGTTATGTTGCGTTATGATCAAACCCCAACAAACCATTAAAACATGTTTAGTTAAATAGTTTATGTATAACAACTAGTGTTTACATATTGGGTAAATATATACATAACTAGTATGTATTATAATGGGTAATATAAATGGGTAGAAACTTAAGTATTTGACCCATTGACCAAATACATTGAATGTAGTTGGGTAAAACCCATGTCCATGACCCATACCCAATGTCTAGATACATTGTACCCTTGGTGGGCACTCAAAACCCATGGATCATATCCATAACCCATGGTATTAACCCATACCCACAAGACTAGATACAATGTACTCATTAGATACATTGAATCTAAAAGAATACCCATGGACCAACCCATAACCCATGACCCATGACCCAAAACCCATGGGTAAAGGGAGCGCCCCACGGATCCCCGATGTGATCGGACGGATCCTCAAGGAGGGATCCGTGGGATCGGGAACAAGGCTAGTTTTCGCCTATAAACAGAGAGCCATTTTTCATTGTAAGATACACCTTCACACATAGTTTCTCCACCATTTCTAAGATAGTTAGATCATTAGGAAACATGTAAACTACCCTCATCTCATATGATCATAATGCTTCTAACTTTCATTTGTTGTAAGCATACTCCCGAAGTGATCCTCCAAAGCAAGCTTAGAGATCTTGCTTCCTTACCTACTGAAGTGATCACCCATCACAAGAAACAAGCACATGAAGATCTTCTACAACAAACTTGGGAAACTTGTCATCTTCATTCATAGAAGACTAACTACATCATGCTTTGGGTTCTTGATGTTTAGTCTAGGATTTCATATCCATTAGACACATTGTGTTGGATATTGTCTAGTATCATATTCCTGTATCTATGACTAGACTAGATGGTTTATGTGTTTGTGCCATAAAATACAAGGTTTGTTATGTTGGGCCACAAAACATAACGGTTGTCATAGATGTGTCAAAGGCATTAGTGAAGAGTGCCGAAGATCCATGTTGAAGGCATTAGTGAAAGGTGCTGAAGGATCGTGTAAATGGCATTAGTGAAGAATGCCTAGGTTGTATAATCGATGAGGTGCATCGTTATACATATAGTATTTGTTTAGATCCAAGGATGGTGATATCCTTGATGGTGCTGTAACAAGGAGTGGATCTCCTTGAGATTAGTTGTTGTGTTGTGATGGGTAGTAGTTCCTCCATAGTAATGGAACTAGGTGCTTAGCCTAGTACCTAATAAAGGGTAGGCGACGTTGTGTAGGTGTGGTTCACCTTGGAGTGAAAGAACCCGGTGGTTAGCCTAGCACCGTATAAAGGGTAGGCGACGTTGTGATAGGTGTGGTTCACCTTGGTGTGAAAGAACTCGGTATTTAGCTTTGTACCGGAAAAAAGGTGTAAGCGACGTTGTGAAGGCTTCTCCGCCATAAGGAGATTGGTGTAGTGTTTACGAACTCTCAAGTAGGTGACTCGGGGAGTGGAGTAGGGCAAGGAAGGTGTCCTTGTAGCCGAACCACTATAAATCCTCGTGTTGGTTTGTCTATCCTTTTACTTATCGCTTTACTCTTATTATTGCATTACATTGTTTATTTTTTATGTGGTTGATGTCTATGTTTGTGATACATACTTGGTCTTTTATATAGTCACAAACTATATTTAACACTTTACATATTATGACACGCTTGATCAAGAAAAAGCAACCGGACTAATAATGGTGAAACTTGATTTATAATGAACCATTAATCTTGCGGAATCTTATGTGATATGAAGGGGTTGGCCTTACATGCCGTAATGCGTTAAATACATCCTCGCGTCGAGATTTGCAAATGCAATGGTTTATACTATATTTGATACAAAACTTTAAGTTTGAAATCGAAACGTATTCACCCCCCACGCTTTCACAAGATCGCTCATTGTCTCGCTCTCTAGGGGTAGTTCGGAGAAGGGTTGACCAAGTTAGGCGGCGCTTTGCCGCTCATCGCCTAACTTTTGCCGATGTTTACAATTCTTCGATTGATCCTTTGTCCACCAGAATGTTATGGGTTCGAAGGACCTTCACCGTGGGTTGGTTTTGACTTCTACTACTTCCTTTCCACTTTCACTTGTTCCTTCTAGTGTCTCGCTCTTCCTATGAGGCCCCTTTCCACTGATGATTATGATGTTGGAGGGTCTAGCGTTATGATGAGTATCTAAATACTCATCATTTTTGTACCATTTAAACTGCAAAACATCCGAAAACACTCGTAAATGCATCAAAATGATAAAAATATCACAAATAAATGTTTTATGTGTTTTAAATGCAAAATATCAAAATCGGTGAAAAACGTATAAAGTTTGCATAATTGGCGCTTTAGTCCCCAAGTTTCAAAAGTTGTCAAAAAGTCCTGGTAAAACCAAATAAAGAAAAATGATATTCAAGGTCCCTGAATTATTCTATCTTGTCAAAAATGGTACTTGAATAAATCTTTTGTTAAATGGCAGAAAAGGTCCCTGAACTTTTATAAAGTGTCAAGTTTGGTCCCTGGAAAATTGAAATTGTCAAATCTAGTCCTTGTACTATTGAAGGTTGTCAGTTTTAGTCCTTGTGACAACTATGGAAAAATGGCAGGAATGGTCCTTCAAAATTTCAGATATACAAGTTTAGTCCTTGTCATTTAAGCCTAACCATGCCTTGTCAAAACTGCCTTTGACCCTGCCATATGCCATTGTGACCCCTGCCTTAACCCTTTGACCCCTCTATTTTGGACCCTTGGTCAAATAAAGTCAAAACCCTCCTACACCACCTGTCCTGTTTATCTTCCACTCTCCTCCGCAACCCACTTGCTCGCCTCCTCCTCCCATCACCTCACCTTCCTCCACCCTCATCATCACCACTACCTACTTTACCACCACATTAAATGCCACCCCCTAGTTGATGAAATGCGAGCTACAAGTCAAACCGACTTTCCCGCCAAAATGTGCTAACACTCAAAACTCTCCCATTGGTCAAGAAAAGTGGTGGGATACTCTCGAAGGACACGTGGAGGATTTCTAAAGCATAAAAGAGGAAGAAAGGCAAGAGAAGAAGTACCTTTGGATTAGCCATTGGTCGTTAGTGTAATTTTTAAAAATCTTTCTTTAAATTTCATGTCTTTTAATGTTTTAATGTTGTAAGCTTCCTTAAATTAGTGTAATGGAACTTAAATTTCAGTTTAATTTCAGTCTAATTTCAGTTTCATGTTTTGCTTAAAATTCCTTTAATTTCATGTCATTTAAATTTCTTGTTATGGTTGTTTAATGGACTCTTTAAGCTCATGTAGGCTCCTAACAAAGCTCATGAAGCTTTTAGATTCATTAAATCAGTTATAGTTTTTAAAAAAATAGAAAATACTAAAAAAATCAAGAAAAATCAATGAAAAATCAACTTGTGGTCTCATAAGCAGTTCTGGGGTATAGAAGCTAATCTGGATGGACTTTCTGGTTTCTAGCTTATTGACAACAAGCTATGAGTGGTTTATGAGCCTTGGTAATCAGTTTTAGCATTGATCACTTGTAAGCTTCATTTTTACAATTTTTTCATTTTACTGTTTAAGTTTATTATATCTCGTGATCTTTATGTTTCTATGTTATTTTGTTGTTGTTAAGTGTTTTAAAGTTTAAGTTTGCATGCTTATGTATTAGTTTGTGTTGTTGCTTAGAATTCATTTTTCACCGTGTTAATGGATTATGAGTAATTCTTATGTATTGTTGTTAAGTCTGTCTTTTCTTGTTCTTATATGCTTGTTATGTCATAATATGAGTTTGGATTCGGGTTCATAATCAATTTCATTGAAAATCTTAGATTTCATTTGACAAGTGAAAGATAAGGGATTGTTTGGAATTACTTTGATTCGTGGGTATTGGGATTGTTTGAGAGGTTTATTCTTTGTGCTGCATGATCACTAGGTTATTGGAAGGTTTGACACCCTTTTAGGCCTAAGGGTTATGTCTTTTACAATAATTTTCATTCACAAATTTCTCTCAATGCCCACTTTTTGATTCTTTGCTCAATCGTGTTATAGGATGTTAGTGATATTGTTTAATTGTGTGTTACTAGTGGTCTATTAACTCAGTTCAGTGGTCATAACCAAGCTTTATTATGTGTAAAGTCAATTTTCCTTTTAAGCATCTTAATTTCATGTACATTATAGATTTATTGTCCAAATCTTAAATATGTGTTTAAATGTTGTTTATATCTGTTAATTTCATGTTATCTATGTTTAATATATCAAAATCAGTGATTAAATTCAGATCAAAGTTGATGAAAGTCAACTTTGATCATAAACTCAAAAAGTCAAAATTACCACAAACCTGAGTTTTGGTTAAATGTCTTAATGTCCTGTGTCTCTATCTTTTAGCTTCTGCTTATATGCTCTTAGGGTTTCAATGTTTAGCTGCTTGTCTTGCTTACTTATTTTTGTTGAATTTTAGTTTCTATGTTTAAGTGCTTTTCTGAGTGCTTTTTATGTGCTTATTTTGCCCTGTATCAAGATCCCAAGCCAATATTCACAAGCATTCAGCTTGTTGAATATTGAGCTTGAGCTTGAGTTTATTGTTGTTTATGATACCCTATTAGCTTGTTTATTTATGTTTGTGCTTATTTTCTAGTTTACTGCTTAATTAGTCACTTTTTACCACCCATCTTTTTGTACCATTTTGCCTACTCAACTGAAGCAAACAGTTGAGTGGGGCTTGTTACCAAAGCTTCTAATAAGCTCCTCAGTGAGTTTGAGTATGTGACCCTTGGCTTTTCACAAAGCCAAGGTACCCATCTCAATGTCTGAGTATGAGTTGAGCTTATTAAAGCTTATAGTTAAGATTTGAGAGCTTGTGTTTGCCCACTCACAACATACCCCTGAGCAATTCAGTGGTATTACACCATTTCCACAAGCCTCTCAGAAGCTCATTAGTGATCTTTAGCTGGTGTGGCCTGGCTTTTTAGGAAGCTTAGCAACCCAACTTTATGATCCTGCACTTAATTTTCATCTTGCAGCTTATCTAATAGGGCTGCAAGGAGCTTTTTGTTTGTCCCATTTGACTATGCATACTGGGAACTCAGTGTACTTAAGCAAATGGAAGGATTTTCATAAGCTTCTCACAAGCTCATCTGGTGAACTCACAGGGGGAAACTTGGGCTTTTGGAAAGCTTACCAGGCCATCTTGCAACTCCAACTTTCATTTTGCCATTTTGAGCTTAACCCGTCAGCTTAAATGGCCACTCTAATTAGTTGCAGGGGGTGTTTGGATCTGTGCACTCAGGAATTGCTTATTTGCTTATTCTGAGCTTATTAGTTATTCTCAGTACATAGGCTTGTTCATATATGTATATTATACTTGTACAAATATATTTTATACTTTACTTTTTAGTATGGAGCTTATTACAGGTGCTTTAGAGGCCTCATTCCATCCAAGTTTAGCTCAAAAGCTAAATGACTAAACCATAAGCTCATGCTTATAAGTACTTCTCGATGCTTATTCTTGTATATTCTCACCTATTATACCGTATATATATACACATACTTTTGTTTCACCCTTTATAGCTTTTTCAAGCTTATCGTGAGCTTATGAGTCCACTGTGAGCCCATAAGCTCAACTCGAATGACTCATAAGCCCACTATTTGCTTATTTATTAGTTTGTAAAGCTTATAATCCCTTTAACTTATATAAATATCTGTATATATAGTAGTCCTAAAAACAGAAAAGCCCATGATGAGTGTCTAAATACTCATCATTTTTGTACAATCTAAACTGCAAAATCATCTGAAAACACTCAAAAATGCATCAAATTGATGAAAATATCACAAATCGTTGTTTTATGTGTTTTAAATGCAAAAGATCAAAATCGATGAAAATGTATCAAGTTTGCAAATTTGGCGCTTTAATCCCCAAGTTTTAAAAGTTGTCAAATCTAGTCCTCGAATTCAAAAATCAAGAAAAATATCATTCAAGGTCCTTGAAGTATTCTAAGTTATCAAAATAATCCTTGAATGAGTTTTTGGTCAAATGGCGAAAAAGGTCCTTAAACTTTGAAAATTGCAAAAGTAGTCCTTGGGTATTTTAAATGGAATTTTATGCAAAAGTTATCCTTGTACTATCAAAGTTGTCAAGTTTGGTCCTTGTAATAACATTGGAAAAGTGTCATGATCAGTCCCTGAAGTTTGGATAAATTACATGTTTGGTCCTTGTGCTTAACTAAACAACAAACGGACCCTTTATATTATACCAAATCCAAAACACATACTAGGCCCAAATCCAATTCTTACCCAGCTAAGCCCAAACCCGACCCAAGTAAATAATAAAACCGGGTCAAAACAAAAGTCAAAACAGGGTACTGTGCATCCCTTACCTTGTTTACCCGCCAAACCAGAAACCACGGTAGTTTTCCTTGATTTACTCTATCCATCCCTTCCACCAGTCTTCCAACTTGTATACCATGTCCCCTCCACCTCAATAAACATCCAAGAACCATTAATATCAAGTAACCTGCTCAAGAAAAAATGGCGCCAAAAAGCAAAATGGACGGATATGATGATATATGAAGATCCAATGGCTGGAATTTAGTGGGAAAGTCTCAGAGTAGTCAACAAGAGTGAAAAAGTCATTATATAGAGGAAGGGATGCAATGTATTTCATAAAGTAGTGTAATTTAGTTTTACTTATGTCGTTTTTAAGTTTTTAAGCTTTCTAGTTCATGTTAAAATTTTCAAGTGATTTGTAATCTCATTCCACAGTATATCTCAAACCTATTTCCATTTTCAATTTCGTTTTTATGTACGAATTTAGTAATGGAATTTTTATGTTCAAATTCTCATCATTTGCAAAAGTTGTCAAACAGTTGTTGTTATTGTTTCTTAAAGATCATATAAGCCTTTGACAAAGCTTATAAGCTCTTAGAACCTTCAAGGAATCGAGTTTACTCAACAATTCCAAAATTTACCAAAAATTCCAAAAAAATAACCTAAAAATAAAAATCAATGGATAAGGTACAAGGAGCTGAAGCATGGTTGTAACTTGGATTGATTATGGTCTAGAGCTTATTGGTAAGCATATAGGAGGGATTTTCAGACCTTGGTTCTCTATCCTGTACATGGACTCATTTTGTAAGGAAATTCTCAAAAATTTACATTTTTAGTTTAAGTGTTCTAAGATTGTTAACTCTAGTTCAAATCTGTTTTAATATAGTCAATATAAGTTAATTAGTAGCTTGTTTGGTTTAAAAACTTATTTAAGTGTGAAAAGCTTCAAAACTGCCTCATTAAGGGGTGTTTGGATTCATTGGTTTAACTGTGATCTAGGTTGCTTGAGTTATAGCTTGTGCTTGTTTCATGTCATCTTAGTGCTTAATATCTCATTTCAACAAGAAAAACCAGCCTTTGTATAAAAGTCAAAATATTTTGTAATCTCATTTACTAGATAACTGTTAGAATTTTATGGTGTGAGACTCATCAAGGTTGCTTATAATTTAGTATTTTAGCTTAAACTCATTCTATCATAGCTTAATATAACATATACAATCATCTAGGATCATTCAAATCTCATAAAAGTCAAAGTATTAGTGTAGGATAAAAGTCAAAATTTCACTTGGTCGTTTTGAATAAAACTTAGATTTTTACTGAGTGTTTAATACTAAGAATTGGCTCATAAGATTTTAGAATAGTAAAATTTAGTTGCTTAAGAAAATTACAAAAATACTAGATCTCTTTGAATCAGCTTATAAAGTGCTTATTTTCTAGCTTTTTGTGGATACCTGTTCTGAAACCATGCCCTGTGCACAGTGAATGGCACCATTTTGAAAAGCTTGCACAGAGCTTAATTTTTGGTCTTAGATTGTGATACTTGGTTCTTTGAGTAGCCAACCAAGCCATCTTGAGGTCTCAAGCCTTGTTTTTCATTTTGAAGCTTGTTTGATAGGGCTGCTATTAGCTTATACTTTGTCCCATTTCTGTGTTGATCATTAGAGCTTATCTGCTTTTTCCTAGATTTTCAATGTGCTTATCTGTATCTTTAGCTTCATTTCAGTTCATATAGCTTGTTTGCATCTTATTTGAGCTTTTGTTTCAGCTGTTGAGCTTGTTTGAGCTTATTTCCACAAAATAAACTCTTAAGCCTACTGTTGGGCTTATAAGCTTGTAAAACAGCTTATTCTAAGTTTGTAAAATTTTTGTCTTTGTTAAAGTTTCATAATATCAGTAGTAAAGTAGTTTTCAAAAAGAAAATCCAGAAAAACATCAATTTAAAATCAGTGATAGTGTTTATTTAATAGTTTTTAGCTTTTTGATTTTTCTTTTTAGCTTATTAATAAGCAAATCTTGTTTTTCTATTTTTCTTAGTTTTCTGTCATCATATAGTATTTTTAAAAAAAGTTTCATATTTTTCCTAATCTTTTTAGTATTTATTAGAATTTTAATTAGTTAAAAATAGTAATTAATTAGTAATAAATAATTAAAAAGCATAAAAAAATATCTTTTCAGTTTTAAAATTAGTTTTATCATATTTTAGATTTTTCCAAGTTAAAATTTCATTTTTCCAGTTTTATTTTATATTTTCTAGTATTTAAGTGTATTTTAAATAATAATTAATTAGTAATAATTAGATAAAAGTGTGAAAATATATTTTTAATTTTAAAATTAGTTTTATAATATTTTAGATTTTTCTGAATCATAATTTTATTTTTCTAGCCTTATTTTGTATTTTCTTCTATTTTAGAGTATTTATTAAATAGTTAAAATAGTTTTAATTAATAATAATTAAATAAATAGTTGTAAAAATAATTTTCTTTTTCTAATAATTTTCTTTTATTTTAGGATTCCAAAATGTTATTTTCATATTTTTAGGTCTTTTATTTCTTAGATTTCACTTTTTATTTTGTACGTTTACGTAGTTTTTAAACGCACGTATTTACGTTTCTTTTATCGATTGTTGTGCTTTCCTATTCGTATTCCATTCCATTCCAATCAATCAAGAGTGTAATAATTCATCAAATCTTTCTCGATCACTATCCTTAGTGATCACTCTATCATCCGAGTTTGTTTTAACACACCATTGAGTCTCCGTGGGACTAAACGACCCGGGAATTCATTGTATTCTCTGATCTTCATTGTATTTGTGTCTGAGCTGTTTTAAGTTTCTTACGGTCGGCCATTCACAAGTGGCTAGCTTGTGTGATTAGACTTGACTAGTTTAGAAAAGATCAAAATTTTGGCGCCGCTGCCGGGGAGGCTTTAGCGTGTGTTAAACCTTTTTCAGATCCATTCTTGCACATATACCATCTTTTGTAAAAGTTTTTGTAAAGTTATCAAAATCCCGAAAGTTCATTAACACTTTTCTGAAGTGTTAACAACACCAAAAATATTTTTATTCGTGTTTTATAGCATGTTTTCAAAAAAAAAAAAAAAAAAAAAAAAAAAAATCCAAAACATCCATCCTTTATCCTCTAACTGCTTAATTCTCCATTTCTTTATCCTCTAACTGCTTTAATTCTCCATTCCTTTATCCTCTATAACCGCTTAATTCTTCATCTCTTATCTCTCTTATCCGCTTAATTCTTCATGTCATGGTTTTCGACATGTTCTTGGTGTGGAGGTCCATTTAACGGTGGAAATTGTCGATGTACCAATGTGAGTTTTGAGACAAGTTTGTCGGTAATCCCGATCCCATTTCAAATAATGAAACACCCGATTTTTCCTACCTACCTCACCCCCAATACTGAATCCTACTCATGCGAGTTTTGTGGGAATGATTCTCATTACGGTTTTGATTGTCCACCACGGGTCCCGCTTGTCTATGAGCCGAACCATGTTACAATCGAACTTTGGTGAAAGTTATTCTCCAATTATCTCTGTAGAGAATTGGGGTCCTCATGCGACTTTTGAATGTCAACCGATGAATCAAAATTTTCACAATTCCAATTCTCCGGCTTTGACAATTTCCAACCCCACAAGATTCCATCATTCATCAATATCATCATGATAAAACTATTGGAGAATTACTAGTCAAGAACAAACAACTAATCCTAGTACTCGGACTTCGAGCCTTCACAAAGATTTCAATGATTACGAGAGTGTAATCTTCCACAAAGTTCAAGAAATACGCATTCGAAAGAAACTACAAATGAAAAGAATGGTATGTAAGCTTCAGCAGATGAATATAAGAACTGATATGATGACGATGATGATGAGGATACTATTCAAATGAGGGAATATTATGAGGACGACGAGGAGTGTTATTCCTTTGAAAGATATCATTTCTCAACTCCCCGCCTATTGCTATCACACCTATCTTACCTATTATTGCTTCCAAAGACTCTCTCATAATGGAGGATGATCATCTCAAAGACTATTTCGGAAGCGGAATCGTCTAATGTTGAGAACTCGTCCCAACCCCAAGTGAGTCCGAGGATATATCCGATAGTGATTGTGATTTGCCTTTTGTGATTCTCTTGACATTTCGAGGTTACTTCCCGGATTTTCTCAAATCCTCTTTTTGAATTTAATAATGACTACACTTTTGAGAAAGTAAATCCTCTTTCGATGAAATGTCCGAGGCCGATCTACAGAGACCATCACGAAAGTGGTGGAAATTGCTAGCTCTCGAGCACACCACTTGTCCCACCTCTCAGTATTCTAACTTATCTTTTCCATCATGTGATGACGATTCTATCCTCATCGATGAGATTCATGATCCAAAATCATGAATTCCCTCCGATAATGAGGAGTTAGTCATGATTTTATCATGATTTTCTTTCTTTTCTTCACATATGGTGTGACTTATCATTCCCTTTCTCCTTCGGGAATGAGGACACTATTTTGATCCCGGCATTTTCATTTATCATTTTGAGCGGTTCTATCTATATCTCATCGAGTGGAACTTTCAACACATTCAATGTTTATACAAACATCTTGAATGAAAGTCCGATGGAGATTGTTTCTTCCACTTTACTTCCCATGATCAAATGAATGCGGGTCGAGTCAAGCTAGCGACTCGGAAATCAAAAAAAGAGCACACACCATATGGGTTTTCACCCATATTTCGACTTCTTACCCCTTTCTACCACCTTAGTGTGGGGTGATGCCCCACATGTTATATATATATATATATCTCTAAAAAAATCTTCTTTTAAAATGGCGTAGTATTTCCTTTTACGTTCTATGTTTCGCATAACCACGGTACTTTGAATATTGAGGCAATATTCATTTCTAAGTGTGGGGAATTCTCACGAATTTTATCATATATTATCCACCCAATTCCCCGCTTTTGGCTAAATTTTTTTTTTGGAGTAAGTGTTACGACTTACTCAACTTACGGATTATCGATCCGCCATGTTTGATAAACAAAAGGATTGGCTAATCCAGAGCAAACGGCTCTTGGTAAAGATATCTCAAATCCATTTATGGCTTGCAATTTGCCCAAAATTGTATGGTTCTCAACTCACCATATCCTAAAAAGTGAAGAGTTGGCTAGCCCGCAAGATTATGGTCTGCGGTAAAGGCGATGGAAAATCCATAATTGGTAATCGGCTCACCAAAGATAATACCGATAATTTATCTAAGAGTTGGCTAGTCCAGAGCAAACGGCTTCGGTAAAGACAAATCAAAACCGTTGAAAGTCGGTGGTTTGCTCAAAATCATTTGGTTATCGTTGTACCAAGGTTCTTACTTGAATGAAACAATTGGCTACCCGAAGTGATGGCTTTTGGTAAAGAGTTTTAAAATCCATTAAAGTTTCAAATCATTGCTAGGGACTAGCAATATCTTAGTGTGGGGATTGATGAGTGTCTAAATACTCATCATTTTGTACAATCTAAAGCGCAAAATCATCCAAAACACTCAAAATGCATCAAATTGATGAAAATATCACAAATCGTTGTTTTATGTGTTTTAAATGCAAAAGATCAAAATCGATGAAAATGTATCAAGTTTGCAAAATTGGCGCTTTAATCCCCAAGTTTTAAAAGTTGTCAAATCTAGTCCTCGAATTCAAAATCAAGAAAAATATCATTCAAGGTCCTTGAAGTATTCTAAGTTATCAAAAATAATCCTTGAATGAGTTTTTGGTCAAATGGCAGAAAAGGTCCTTAAACTTTGAAAAATTGCAAAAGTAGTCCTTGGGTATTTTAAATCGAATTTTATGAAAAAGTTATCCTTGTACTATCAAAGTTGTCAAGTTTGGTCCTTGTAATAACATTGGAAAAATGTCATGATCAGTCCCTGAAGTTTGGATAAATTACATGTTTGGTCCTTGTGCTTAACTAAACAACAAACGGACCCTTTATATTATACCAAATCCAAAACACATACTAGGCCCAAATCCAATCCTTACCCAGCTAAGCCCAAACCCGACCAAGTAAATAATAAAACCGGTCAAAACAAAAGTCAAAACAGTATCAGGCATCCTTACCTTGTTTACCCGCCAAACCGGAAACCACGGTAGTTTTCCTTGATTTACTCTATCCATCCCTTCCACCTGTCTTCCAACTTGTATACCATGTCCCTCCACCTCAATAAACATCCAAGAACCATTAATATCAAGTAACTCGCTCAAGAAAAATGGCTAAAAAGCAAAATGGGCGGATATGATGATATATGAAGATCCAATGGTCGGAATTTAGTGGAAAGTCTCGAGTAGTCAACAAGAGTGAAAAAGTCATTATATAGAGGAAGGGATGCAATGTATTTCATAAAGTAGTGTAATTTAGTTTTACTTATGTCGTTTTTAAGTTTTTAAGCTTTCTAGTTCATGTTAAAATTTTCAAGTGATTTGTAATCTCATTCCAGTGTATCTCAAACCTATTTCCATTTTCAATTTCAGTTTTTATGTACGAATTTAGTATATGTAATTTTTATGTTCAAATTCTCATCATTTTCAAAAAGTTGTCAAACAGTTGTTGTTATTGTTTCTTAAAGATCATATAAGCCTTTGACAAAGCTTATAAACTCTTAGAACCTTCAAGGAATCAGTTTACTCAACAATTCCAAAATTTACCAAAAATTCCAAAAAAATAAGCTAAAAATAAAAATCAATGGATAAGGTATAAGGAGCTGAAGCATGGTTGTAACTTGTATTGATTATGGTCTAGAGCTTATTGGTAAGCATATAGGAGGGATTTTCAGACCTTGGTTCTCTATCCTGTACATGGACTCATTTTGTAAGGAAATTCTCAAAAATTTACATTTTTAGTTTAAGTGTTCTAAGATTGTTAACTCTAGTTCAAATCTGTTTTAATATAGTCAATATAAGTTAATTAGTAGCTTGTTTGGTTTAAAAACTTGTTTAAGTGTGAAAAGCTTCAAAACTGCCTCACTAAGGGGTGTTTGGATTCATTGGTTTAACTGTGATCTAGGTTGCTTGAGTTATAGCTTGTGCTTGTTTCATGTCATCTTAGTGCTTAATATCTCATTTCAACAAGAAAAACCAGCCTTTGTTTGTATAAAAGTCAAAATATTTTGTAATCTCATTTACTAGATAACTGTTAGAATTTTATGGTGTGAGACTCATCAAGGTTGCTTATAATTTAGTATTTTAGCTTAAACTCATTCTATCATAGCTTAATATAACATATACAATCATCTAGGATCATTCAAATCTCATAAAAGTCAAAGTATTAGTGTAGGATAAAAAGTCAAAATTTCACTTGGTCATTTTTGAATAAAACTTAGATTTTTACTGAGTGTTTAATACTAAGAATTGGCTCATAAGCTTTTAGAATAGTAAAATTTAGTTGCTTAAGAAAATTACAAAAATACTAGATCTCTTTGAATCAGCTTATAAAGTGCTTATTTTCTAGCTTTTGTGGATACATTGCGAAACCATGCCCGTGCACGATGAATGGCACCATTTTGAAAAGCTTGCACGAGCTTAATTTTTGGTCTTAGATTGTGATACTTGGTTCTTTGAGTAGCCAACCAAGCCATCGTGAGGTCTCAAGCCTTGTTTTTCATTTTGAAGCTTGTTTGGTAGGGCTGCTATTAGCTTATACTTTGTCCCATTTCTGTGTTGATCATTAGAGCTTATCTGCTTTTTCCTAGCTTTTCAATGTGCTTATCTGTATCTTTTAGCTTCATTTCAGTTCATATAGCTTGTTTGCATCTTATTTGAGCTTTTGTTTCAGCTGTTGAGCTTGTTTGAGCTTATTTCCACAAAATAAGCTCTTAAGCCTACTGTTGGGCTTATAAGCTTGTAAAACAGCTTATTCTAAGTTTGTAAATTTTTTGTCTTTGTTAAAGTTTCATAATATCAGTAGTAAAGTAGTTTTCAAAAAGAAAATCCAGAAAAACTTCAATTTAAAATCAGTGATAGTGTTTATTTAATAGTTTTTAGCTTTTTGATTTTTCTTTTTAGCTTATTAATAAGCAAATCTTGTTTTTCTATTTTTCTTAGTTTTATGTCATCATATAGTATTTTTAGAAAAGGTTTCATAATTTTCCTAATCTTTTAGTATTTATTAGAATTTTAATTAGTTAAAATAGTAATTAATTAGTAATAAATAATTAAAAGCATAAAAATATCTTTTCAGTTTTAAAATTAGTTTTATCATATTTTAGATTTTTCCAAGTTAAAATTTCATTTTTCCAGTTTTATTTTATATTTTCTAGTATTTAAGTGTATTTTAAATAATAATTAATTAGTAATAATTAGATAAAAGTGTGAAAATATATTTTAATTTTAAAATTAGTTTTATAATATTTTAGATTTTTCTGAATCATAATTTTTTTTTCTAGCCTTATTTTGTATTTTCTTCTATTTTAGAGTATTTATTAAATAGTTAAAATAGTTTTTAATTAATAATAATTAAATAAATAGTTGTAAAAATAATTTTCTTTTCTAATAATTTTCTTTTATTTTTAGGATTCCAAAATGTTATTTTCATATTTTTAGGTCTTTTATTTCTTAGATTTCACTTTTTATTTTGTACGCTTACGTAGTTTTTAAACGTCACGTATTTACGTTCTTTTATCGATTGTTGTGCTTTCCTATTCGTATTCCATTCCATTCCAATCAATCAGTAGTGTAATAATTCATCAAATCCTTTGATCACTATCCTTAGTGATCACTCTATCATCCGAGTTTGTTTTAACACACCATTCAGTCTCCGTGGGACTAAACGACCCGGAATTCATTGTATTCTCCGATCTTCATTGTATTTGTGTCGAAATTTGTTTAAGTTTCTTACGATTGGCCATTCACAAGTAGCTAGCTTGTGTGATTAGACTTGACTAGTTTAGAAAGATCACCCAAAACCAAGCTTTAACTCAGTGATAGCTTCTATTTAGAAGCTTAAGGCTTAAAAGCCAACTGTGGAGGAAATAAGCTCCCACAGAGCTTATTTCCAAGTTTTGAAAAAGTTGCTTTTGTTAAAGTTACTTATTTTTACTTATTAAATAATTTTGCAAAAAGAAAAAAAAATCAAAAATAAAATAAAGTGCAAAAAGGTTGTGTGTTAGATTCGAACCTAGGTTCCATTGGTGACAAGTTCACTGCATAATCCACCTAGGCTAGCTCACTTCTCAGTTATCCTTTGCACATTTTATTTCTTATAGTAGTAAACAATTTTAACTTATTTAAATAAGATTTAATTTTAATTTAATTAGTTTAAATGAAAAAGCCAAAGATAAATTAGTTCTAGTATTTAAATTTTATCCTAGATAATTTTTTATGATTTTTATAACTTTATTAAGTTATTTAGCATATGTAAAAAATACTTTTGCAGTTTTCACTTTTAGTTTTCTAATTTTTTGCATTAATTTAGTTTAATTAGTTTATATAAGTAATAATAGTATTTAATTAAATTTTCTTATTTTTGTATAATAAATATAGTTTTATCTTTTCTTAGCTTCTTATTAGTATTTTAGAATTATGTAAAAAGTTTTAGATTTTAGTTTGTTAATTTAGTATTTATAATAATTAAATAATAGTATTAGTAATTAGATAATAGTAAATAATTAATAATAAATAGAATACTTGTATAATAAATATATTTTAGTTTCTAAATTTCTTTTATATTAGTTTAAACTTTTCTAAGTTTTTGTTTTATTTATTTAGGTTTATTTTACATTTCCTTTATATTTATGTAAATTATTAAATAGTAAATAAATAGTTTTAATGTTAGTAAATACTTTAATATTTTTAGGTTTCGATTATGCGTTTTTATTGACGAAATGCGTGTGAGCTATTACTATTCACATTCCTAGTGTTAGTCAATCGATTCTGTTTTTCCTATGCTAATATTATCTTCAACAAATCACAAGTTATTGTATTCAGGATATCACGCCTCGCCAGGACATAAACGATCCAAGGATATTTTAATCCTTGGTAAACTTGCATTCCTCTTCCAGGCTGTCTAGCTTTTAGTATCAGCCATTCACAAGTGGCTGGGAAATAAAGTTAGTTAGTTTGGAACGAATCAAATTTTGGCGCCGCTGCCGGGGAACGAACCCGGGTCACCCGCGTGACAGGCGGGAATACCTACCACTATACTACAACGTATTATGGCTTGTATTATGACTTGTATTTTGTATTTTGTTGAAATACCTATCCTTGTTTGTATATTAAACCTTATCATTCAACTACGGTCGGGACATATTTATTCTGCTTAATCATTTACAAGTGATTAGCTAGCGTGGTAAACCGACACAAGCCCGGAGGTAGTGATTACTTATCTTGTATCATATTTCTTTTCAATAAACAATATAAAATATAAAAACATTTTCCTTTGCACAACAACTTGCCCGGTTTGATGAGTCCCTCGCCACAACATTTGGTTGTTGGTACATTTACGATTCTTGAGCTCTGTCGGACCAGATTCCCTTCGAGGGCGTTTGTAAGGAATTTTCTTTCTTTGTACATATATATATAAAATTAAAATACAAAACATTATAAAATTAAAAATCAAAAGATTCTCTCACTTATCATTCATAATTCCATGGTGGCAATCCCACTCCAATTTCTCACCAATCTTTGAGTGGCAATCCCACTCCACTTCCCCATGAACCAATTAATTGGGTCGAGTCAAGCTAGTGACTTGGTTATAAAAACAAGCCATACAATATGGGTTTTCACCCATATTTCATCTTTTCCCTTTCTACCACCTAAGTGTGGGGAGATGCCCACATGTTGTATATAGATCTAAAACAATGAATGAAAATTGTAAATATTAAAAAGAGAATAATTGTTGTGTTTCCACACTTAGCTAGGTTTGTTATCTTTTCGTTCTAAGTTTCGGCATATACAGTGGTACTTTGAATATTGAGGACAATATTCATTTCTAAGTGTGGGGAAATTCGCGAATTTGATCATAAAATGTACCCTTTAGTCCCTTTTCCCCAAAATGGCCAAATTTTAAAAATGTTTTAGTGGAAGTACTATGTACTAAACACAACAAATGGTAATCATCCACCATGTCTAACCACATAAGGATTGGCTAATCCAGAGCAAGCGGCTCTTGGTAAAGATATCTCAAATCCGTTGACGGCTTGCAATTTGCCCAAAATTGTATGGTATTATTTCACCATATCCTTAAAAGTGAAGAGTTGGCTAGCCCGCAAGTTTATGGCTCGTGGTAAAGGCGTTGGAAAAACCATAATTGGTAATCACTCACCAAAGATAATATTGATAATTTATCTAAGAGTTGGCTAGTCCGAAGCAAACGGCACGGTAAAGACAAATCAAATCCGTTGAAAGTCGGTGGTTTGCTCAAAATCACTTGGTTATCGGTGTACCAAGGTTCTTACTTGAACCGAAACATTTGGCTACTACAGAAGTAATGGCTTTTGGTAAAGAGATGAAATCCATTAATTTTTCTCAAAACATTGCTAGGGACTAGCAATATCTTAGTGTGGGGGATTGATGAGTATCTAAATACTCATCACGTTATTATTGATGTAGCAGATGATCCGCACCCTGAGGTGAGTGAGATTCCCTCCGCTCGGCCTGATCCTGAAGCAAGTGCGGCTATCTTAGAGCAAAGCTAGTTTAGTTTGCTTTATTGGATGTTTTTAATCCTGTGAGCAGTATTTAGCTTCCCATGTCTTGTAATGTTTACAATGGTTGCGTGCAACTTTTCGTTTTTATTTTTGATTCTGCACGTTGCTTTTGACTTGTGTTATGCTATTATCTTTTGTCATACATATATGTATGTTTTTAGTACCCTCTGCACACACTTGTTTTGTGCGGTGCTATTATTTTAACGTTATACGGATATGCACGTTTTTAATAGTCTTTTGTGCACATTATTTTTTGAATTTGTGCGGTGCTATTGTTTTAACGTTATACGGATATGCATGTTTTTAATAGTCTTTGGATAATTTCAGGCTATCCTTCCAGTACTGGGCTTGCAATACCTCTTATGTACTTTGGTGATTATGTCACCTTTTTGTTATTCGTGATAACTCTTTGTTATTCAGAAATAACATATTTGGGTTGTGCCCAATTTTGTGCTTGCGCGTCTTATGCACTTAATCAAAATGAATTTATTGGAAAAATAAAATAATGAAGGTAGCTAATCTTCACTTTTTTATTGATTTGATATATTTCAAAATACATTACAAAAATTGGTAAATTCGAGTACATTATACATTTTTTCTATTGTCAATTGTTCTTACCCTTTTTATTCTGAGTCTTATAGCTACTGAAGCCGTGTCCTTTCCGGAACTTTGTTGATGGCGAACATCATTCTTCTTTGAAGAAGTGCTTCTACAGATTTTCTGTTTTTCTTCATTCTTGCGGAAGTTTGCTTTAATGGTTACCCGTAATGGGTTGTCATGTTCATAATAGTTGTAATTTTCTTTCTTGAAGGATTGTTCTGGCTGGACGTGTTGTTGCTGCCGTTGTTACCTTCCGTTGGCTTTCCCGGTGTGGGTATGTATTTGCGAGTATTCTTTCTCCTCTTATGGGCTAGAATCCTCTCATATCCTACTATCCTTTCCTTGGGGAATCTCCTGTCACTTTCTTCTAACGATATTCCTCGAGGAGCTACCAGGCTTGCTATTTTTCCTTGAAGGGCTGTAATGCTCGCCAAGTATGCTTATACTTTTTAGCGGTGAGTTTGCGATGCTATAGGTCATACAACAAGTGTGATAGACCTTTCAAGGATCTTTCCAAATAATTCCGTCTTTCAGTGCGATAGCGTAGCATATTGGGGTAGCTTTCATACATGTATCCCAGCACCCGCAAGTTGGTCATCTTTACCTTAAATTCAATCTATCCAACCCGATTTTCTCGGACTGGTAGACGTGTGCTTGTTTGGGGGCCGGGATACGACAACAAGAAGACGAAGGTGTAATTTTCATCCTTTGTTGCTTGCCGTTATAAGGGAAGCTTCGTATTGGTTAGGGACTGTCTGATGTAATTCATTATCCCTAACATTCTTTTCTACCCTTCCCTAAGGACCCATCCTTTTCCACGCTCTATCACTCCCTCCATTACCGTTTCACTTCCCTCGTGTCTCCTTGTCCTGGCAGCCATCGCAGTTGACCTGTGAGCACGTGTACGGTCTCATTTCCCAATGGCTACTGGGAGTATAATCGACAGTATGGCTACGGACGCGGGAGCCGCCACGTTAATTGGCAAGGTACTTGGAAATGCCATAGGAGTAGGTTTGAGTGAAGGGGTGTTATGAGGCATTGTGGTGGTGTGTTATTAGTCGTCATTTTAGAATGACTAATTGTTATTAGCAGTCATTTAAGAACATGTTTTGGTTTTCGCGGCGTTTGCTTTTGCGCTTTTCTTTTGGGGGGTAAAGGTTTAGGCTATGTGGGACTTTTTTTATTACAATAGTATGTGAACGACATGTTGCTATGGAAGACTTATTGTATTTCTTCTTCCCTATGTGCCATCGTACTCTTCTTCAAAATAACATCTTCAGCTCCTTTCGGAATAACTTTTATGATTTTCTTGGGATTTTTGCTGTTAGGATGCTTGATGCTAGAGGACAACGCTTACATTTTGCTTTTTCTGCCTTCCCCCTTTTTACTTCACGTATTTATAGCGAAGATTTTACTGTTTCTGCATGTGTTAGCGTTTTCTTTTTCCTACTATTTGGTAGGCTGGCACGTGTCTAGGCTCGTAGCACAGGTGCTATTTTCCTTTAGATTTGACATAAAACTCCTTGGGAAGGGATGTAAATCATGCTTGTAGATTTTCTCTCCTGTTTTGATATTTGGATAAGGTTTATCCTTTTGCTTTCGCCCTTGCTTTGTTGTTGTCGAGGACTTTCCTTCCCAAGGCCGTATCCTTCCCTTATTTTTGTTGTTTCCCACATTGTGGCGTTTGTGTTGTATCTGACGCGACATTTTGCATGATTCTTTTGGAGTGTTGCCCCCTCCGAAGCTGATTCTTTCTAAGCCGCAGATTTTTGTTCCTTTTATTCTCTTGGAATAATTTCCGTAAGGTTTTTCCACATACGTCCGTAGTATGTTTCGGTGTTCTTCGACCTTTATTCTGGCTTCTTTTCGTGTGATCTTCTACGATCCGATTGTTTTGAAGTAATATGGTGCTTTTTCAATGTTTGTACTTGCTTCTTGAGTCTTCACGGTGGTTGACTCCTTTTATTGTATTTATTCACGCGCTTCCTTGCTTTGTATTTTAGCTTGGGCCTCTTGAGTCTTTACTTGTTAAGGTTTATAGGATCGGGACCTTTATACATTCCGGTAAGGATGTCCGGACCCGTATTTATTTTATTGGCGTTCTTGCTATTTTTCTCCTGTTGGAGTTCTGATTTCATCTTTTTCGGATGTGTCTTGTGATTCGCTTAACTCGCTTGAGTATTTTTGCCTTTTGTGAATAGTTTTGAGTGATGATGATGATGATTTTTTATTTTTTTGTGAAGTTCAGCACTTGGGTTTTTCCCGCTGCTCTTCTACCTCTATTATCGGCCCTTTCTTCCTTTCTTCTGTTTGTTTTTTTAAATGTAGACATTCTTCCGTGGTATGTCTTGCCTTTCCGTGATATTCACAGAATTTTCCATCAGTCTTTTCTTCGATTGCGGTAGTTGGGAACGGGTTTGGAGACCTTGCTCTCCTTTGTGCCGATATTTCCCCGAAAGGTTTTTGTGGGTTGCGAAAACCCTGTTGCCTTTCTCTGGTTCTTGGTTTGTTTCTAAATTCTCCTTTAAAGCTTTGTCGATACTTGACTGCGGCTCGTTCTATTAGTCTTTGTATCCAAGGCCTTCTTCTTTCGCGACTTCTTGCGGCTGTTTCCCCTCTTAGGAAGGAGGTGGTTATATTCATTACTTCGCTCATTGACTTTGGGACTCTGTCATGTAACCGCTTAACCAGCTCCAGATTGGTGATTGCATGCATGAATCCTGAGATTATCATAACTTCTAGAGCTCCTTTTATGTCCCTGGTTTCTTCTTTAAACCTTCTTATAAAGTCTTCCGTTAGCTCTCCCTCCCCTTGCTTGATGTGATGAAGTTCCACGGGATCTTTGGTACACTTATTTTGCTGGAGGAAAGCCAAGAAAGCCTCCTTCAGCTTATCATAGTTGTTCTCGATTACGCAGAGATCTCAAACAGACCTAGCGGATCCAGTTAGTGTGGAGTTGAACATGTGGCACCAAGTTGGCATGACCCATTACTCTACCTTTGCGGCTACTTGGAAGATTTTAAGATGATCTTCTGGGTCTCCACTTCTATCATATGATTTCACGTTGGTTGGCATTCGTGTTTTCGTTGGCATCTCAAAGTAGCGGATACGTGGAGTGAACGGATCAGTCGTTGCTATTACTTGGTTTCCGCTTTCTGACTTCGGACCTTTGACATCCGCTTCCGTTTGACCCATCTCCTGAGCAGTTGCCCATTTTCCGAGACCGAGCCCTTTCAGTTCCGTGCCTTCTGAATTCTGGTCTTACCAGTTGTGATTGAGAGTCTCGGTGGCTGCTCTCTTCTTTTCTTTCAGTAACATGGCGGACTGGTTGTCTGGGGTCTTTGGAGTACACAGAAATACTTTCTTCTTTGTTTTCCAGCCGGTGGAACACACTTTTGCGCAACCTTTTGAACACCATTTCCCATCCGTCTTCTTTCCTTTTAGGTGACCTAGACCGGGTACGTCTTCGGTCGCTGCCATCCTGCGCATTCCGCCGCTTCATTGACTCGAGTTGTTTCCGTAAGTCTCTTCTTCCTGTGGGTATTTTCGACTTATGATGATGCGAGGTTTTATGGGAATCCGTTTGGATTGTCATTGCTTTTACCGCCTTGGCTCTTTCTTCCTGTTTATGAACTTTCTCTGTCACAATAGGTAAAATCTAATCGAAGTACTTGTCACAATACTTCCGGAGGGCTGCGTCGGACGCATGCCCCTCAAGATCCGTCGAAGTTATGTGATTTTATCTTTCCGATGTACTCCAAAATGTGGAAACAAGAGCAGGAGTTGGTTCGGACCGAGTGCTCATGGTGAGTATTTTCTAAAACGCAGTTTTGTACTGGGTCTCATGGATGGCGCCAACTTGTTAGTACAAAAAGTGTGACGGGTTGTGATGGTGTTAGTATAGCTTGCTGGATTGGGCTGACAAGCTACTAGTGTGCTGATCTTGTACTAATCCAAGTAGTTTGGTTGATTTCCCTGCACAAGAAGAGTAAATCGTTAGCCTTACCGTGGGGACGGACCCCACGATTAGACTCCGGCGTGAGAGTAAGTACACATTCTTGACAGAGTGGTAAGAGTATATGTATGTGTAATTATGAGAGAGAAAGTTGTACCTTGTATGGGGATTAGAGCCCCTTTTATAGGTGAGGCTTACCGCTAGGGTTTCTTAGTTACTCGTATATAGTAGTTAGTTGTCGGAGCCGTGTCAGACAATGTTCCGTGTTAATCACAGATGCGGAGACAGGATACCTTCAATGCCCGGAGGTTCGGCCTGCTAAGTATCCTGTGTGCGTCTTTTGGCCTGGACTATAGCCAATTTCGTTATTGGGCTTACTGTTGGTCCAGTGTTTGTAGTTATTCTTATTGTTGGGTCGGGGCCCAGTATGTGTATAGTACGTATTGGGCCTAGTGGGACGTGTTATAAGTCATCAACATTTGTGTTTAGTTTGATGGAACTAGAACAATGGGCTCAAATATGAGATGCCATTGGGTGATCATGAACATCAGAGAAGGCTTGTTGTTGTAAGGTATCATAGTAACCGATGCATAAATGATCACCACTAAAACCATATAATGACTAATAACCTTTCAAAGGATGTTACAAATATATTATTATTATGTAATACTGACTTTGACCTTGGTAAAAAAAACCTTTTTTGCTCGAAATGTGCCCTTACAAGCCTTTCGCTTTGAGACTTCACATCGCATTTATCAATTTTTCCAACAATTAGATCTCATACGTAACAACACATGTAGAGCATTGTGTGTTGGCTAACCTACTCTTTTTCGGTTATCTTTACTCTTTATAAAGCATTTGGGACTTCTAAAGATTAAAGTATTAAAAACTTCAACATACACACTTACTAAATATAACAAGATTTTGAAATTGTTATAATATTAATGAATTTGTAGCATATAAGAATTATAACTATACATGCATGTTGTACAATTAACTTATGCACAAACATATATATTTAACTTATATATTTAACGTACCTTCAATAAATGTAATTATTAAAACCACCCTCAATGCACAAATACAGTCAATAAGCCGCATGTTACAAATCAAAAAAGCTATTAAGATAAATTTTCTAATAACTCTTTTCAAATACACTAAAACATTCCAAAAATAAAAATTAATATAATCTATATAGAAAAATTGACATGTTTGTGCTCTTTGCTATCTACTTTTAACATAATATAGTTTGTCATTCTTTGAACTTATAAGAACCTAGAACTCTCGTCTTCTATAAAGTTATTGTCACGAAACATGTAATATTAAAAATAGTGTTTTTCAAATATTTTAAATACATGATACTTGCCGTCGTAATGCACCAGTATCCTGATATAAAACAATAAAGCAATTAATGAAAACTCAAAAACTTGTCTTGGTGAACGCCAATATATCTTGACGAATGTGTGATTATAAAAAAAATCATTGCCAAATTTTATAATACACCACATTAATTCTACATAAATATACAGAAAATGCGTGTCATCAATGAAAGCAAAACTCATTAACAATTATATATAGTATTGACAAATAAACTTTAATCGTAATATACTCCTTTGAATAAAAATCAACAAAAAATGTAGGTTGAAGGAACAATGAACATAAAGTTCATAGCTCCTTAACTTCAAGCTAATTTCAGAAGATTAATAGACAAAAAATCAATATGATAAACAAGCTCAAATCCATTGTTATATGCCCCTGTCTGAACCACATGGAGATTAATCCCAAACACTGAGTTATTCGAGGGCAATTTTACACACTAAAAAGGCATCCAAACACAAACAAAAACATTACTTATTGCATCAATATATAGCATGTCTAAACACTTTGTCACCTTAAAAACATGAGTTACATTTTTGGCATAAATGAAAAGTAAACTATTTGTGACGTGTTCATGGATGTTGTTTGAGGGTCAAACAAACACCCCATGAACAAATCGTGGATATCTCTTTTAATATTGTTTTTAAAGAAATTAGTGAAGATAAAACTTTTTTAATTAGTACACAAAACAAGTTAGATATGAGCCTCTTAACTAAGCTCGAGATGAAATCCTAAAAAGTATTCACACGGCTACTTTTAGAGGCGTTCATATGAGTTAAAAAAACAACGAATAATAAAAAAAACTTTTAGTTGGACATGGAATATTGAAAATACAAAAATGATAACATCAAATAGTACTGAATATTAAGTGTCATTTTCCTTCGATAATGCTCGTATTTATATCATTTATATGGATTTACGCTTGTTTTCCTCTATATTTCACTTTCAAGTAAATTACGAGCATTGGAGCTAATGAGACACGGATTTGGAGAGTTTATTGAATATATATGATAGTATGTCTATTTTGAAGTAATTACGGCGTAACTCTTCTCTCATATTATGCCGTAACAGAAGCGTGACTCAGAAACCAACTAAACTGAAGATTACGGCGTAACTCCATCTTAGGATTACGCCGTAACTAATTAGGTCAAATGATGTTCCACGCTGTTGCAAGCTACATCGTAACCCTTTCCACAAATACGGCGTAACCATGATTTATTGAAGATACGGCGTAACTCACTCCAGATGTTACGCCGTAACCAGGTTTTCCAGAGAAAAATACGAAGAAATGGATGTTACGGCGTAACTCTCAACTTAAGTTACGCGGTAACCAAATCTGGCCTATAAATACCGCCCAAAATTCTGCATTTATCATCATTCACTCCACACACAAAAGCAGAGAACTTGGGTAGAAGGCTGAAGGCAGATCGCGAGGAGCATACGGAGCCATCTCCAAGGGAGAAATCACTCCTTAACGATAAGCATTAGCAATTTATCATTTCTTTTACTTTCAATTCATGTATTTCAATATGTTAAACATTGAATCGATTGTTTTAGTTAATATGAGCAGCTAAGCACCTCGGTGCTAGCCTAGTTATGATTCTTAATTGTTTTGTTTATGTTTACATTGCTTCCGTATAATTGTTTCTAGTGTATACATGCATAGTTTGTTGGTAGCTACCCTTGTTTCGGTAGTTTTGAATGGCGGTAGTGTCTAGTTTCTTAGGAGATATGACCAACTGACCCTAAGTAGGTAGACTGAGTAGGAAGGGTAAGAATTGACCAACTGACGACCCTTCTTCGCTTGTGCGATTTGACCAACTGATCACCTACCGTTTATATGAACTTAAGAAGTTAGGGATGAGTGTTTAAGATGCTAGCACTCGGGTACTCATTGTTATGAATCTTTCATGTAGCGGAACTTAATGAATTGGCTTAGGGGACTAAAAACAACTGGACTTTCAAGGGTAGTAGCTTGATCTCCGGTGGAAACCTTTGTTGATAAGTTAGGACGAACTGACCAAATGCTGTCCTAGCGACTTAAAACCCACTGAAGCAATTGGAAGTAATTAAACGTGAACTTAACATGATAGGATGAGTAACTAGGTTAGCACACTTCTCTCTATTGATCACAACCCTTTCCTTTATTCGCTTTTATTTTCTTGTCTTTACTTATTAATTAATCATTTCAACCTTAAAATCGTGACACATAGACTTAATTAGAATACTCACATAGCTTTTGGGATGACCTCGGTTTACAGAATACTACACCACACACGATCGGGTACACCGCCCGTTAGTGCATTAGGTAGACCATAGGTATAACGAGACAATTATAAATATTAAAACACGTCGAGAAAAACGCATCAAGTTTTTGGCGCCTGCCGGGAGTTATATTAGGGTTTTAATAAGTCTATTTTAATTTTCTTTCTTTTCATAATGTCGATTCAAGACCGAAGCTCCAAGCCATTTTGGCTACCCGCTCGACGATCCGAAAACAATTTCGGACAAAAAGTTTACTCACCAATTCCTATTCAAAATATTTTCTCATTTTACGAATCGACCAATGCTGCGTAACCCGGGTTATTGATGAAGCTAATATCGAAGGAATAACCATGGATCAGTATATGGAGCAACCCAATGTGAACTGTAATAGAGCCTTCACACAAGACTCTAGTATGGAAAAATTCTCCATTCCAGACCAATTTATCCGGGAATTACACGAGCTGCAATTTTCGGGAGACGAGAATGAGGATGTGCAAAATCATGTGGAAGAAGTGCTTTACTTGTCATCCCTTTTTAGCGTCCGAATATCCCTAGCTATTTGGTTACAGAAGAATTTTTCCTATGACTCTTATGGGATCGCAAAAGATGGTATAATAGACTCCCTACCGAATGCAGGGAAACGTGAGATCAATTAAGAAGAGAATTTGTTCAACAGTTTTGCCCTCCTTCAAAGATGGCTAAACATCTCGGTAAAATCCATCAGTTCATTCATCAAAGTGAAGAAATATTGTATCAAGCATGGAACGATACAATGAGCTACTTTATCGCTGCCCTACTCATGACCTGAACAAGCACAAAATTGTCTATGTTTTCTATAGAGGAATTAATGCAGAGACCTGTGAACTACTCGATTTTCTTAGACCTATTCCAAGCATGGCACCGACTAAGCTTTGGAGTGTATTCGATGATATCCGAACATTGCTATAAATGGCATATGGAGACGTGGTATGGACCAAAAGATAATTTCGATCACAAGGTGATGAAACATTAACCAGAGAGAAAATAATTACGGTGAAATTTTTGAGAAACGAAGACTGGAAAGGGCTAGTGAAAGTGAAGCTTGTAAGGTAGAAAAAGTAAAGAGTATATATGGGGCTAAGATTGAAAACAGCTTGGAAAATATGATTCTTGACCACATTCAAGAATCAAAAGAACTTGACGAGAGAATTGAAAAAATGATGAAAAAATTCATAGAAAACACGGTTTCTTCTCTTAAGATTCATGAAGACAGGATCAAGGGTTCGGAAAAGAATGTGGACCTATGGTCGAAAGCCATCACAGATTACCTTGTTGCACTGGATGAAGAAATTGTGAATTCAGTTGAAACAGCTACTGAGGAGCCAACTACCTTCTCTGAGAAGGTCAAACGAAGAATTAGCAAGGAGAAACTATTACTCCTTGATATTGGAGCCCTCCCGGTGAACATCCCTCTAATGAATTCCATTAGAACTTATCCTAACAATTTTTTGCAGGAATTAAATAATGATCCCGATGAGACGGTTCAACTAAACGAGAGATGTTCAGCAGGTCTAAGAAATGAACTGCCGCAAAAAGAAAAAGATCCCGGTTGTTTCACTCTACCTTGCTTGATCGGGAATCTTAACATGTGTAACGCTCTTGCTGATCTTGGAGCGAGCATAAGCATAATGCCTCATTCAATGTTCCTACGCATGGGTATCAGAGATCTTAAACCAGCAAAAATGAAAATAGAAATGGCCGATCGATCCATGCAATCACCCTTGGGAATCGTTGAAAATGTATTGGTAAAAATCAAAAGTTCCTCTTCCGGTGGATTTCGTTATTCTAGATATTCCAGAAGACAACAGGATACCTATCATTTTAGGTAGACCAATGCTCACATCGCCCATACAAAAGTGGATGCCTTTGCTAGAAAAATGACTCTTGAAGCTAATGGGGAAGTTTCTACCTTCAGACCTAATGAACTTCTGTCCATCCCTCAAAAGGTTTGCGCGATTGACCCTATAGGCGATTTTGGTGATGCATTGGAAGAGTTTCTTAGTGATCCCCCAAAGACTCCTTCAAATCTTGGCGAGATAACTTTGAGGAAATATTTTGATGTGTTTGTAAACTTTGAAGAGGAAGATGGTTTGGGAATCAGTGCCGACGATTTCTCTAGTGACGTCGACATGGTCCATCGGCACAACAATTCTGAAGAGACTTTTCACAACCGATCAAATTTAAGTTTTATGAGATGGGAACTCGAATCCATCACAGGAACCCCTATAACCTGAAAATTTCATGCAAGATTGGGTTCATTGATTTTCATCCCTTCATCGACACAAATTCCTCAGTAAACATCATGTCGAAAGAGTGCTACAAGCAAGTTATAATAAAAGAACTAGAATATAAAGGGAACAATTTCTTGGGGATTGCAAAAAAATATTCATGTCTTTTTAGGAACTCACTCATTTTTGGTCGATTTTGCGGTTTTGGACGACACTTCATGGAAGATGGGCTAACCGGGTACTTCTGGCTAGATAAGAATGAGAAGGAAGTGCTAGTATGGTTAAAGATTGGCGAAGATAAAATGGTTTTAAAATGCCAAGAAGCTGTTAAGAAATTTAGAAATTGGACTAAGAAGCACTTAAGCCATGCTCGCCACCGCTTGACATTAGTGATGAAGATAAGGCCAAAGGTATTGACCATCCATACCAAAAGATCGAGAACTTTTATTTGGGGTGTTTAGAACTGGGTGCGGACTATAAGCGGGATGAGAATCTGATCAGTTGGATTCAACATGGAGATTGCTATATCCACAAAATGACAAACAAGCTCTTCTAGCCCCATGGCCTTGAGTCTAACTTAAAGACTCGTAAATAAAGAAAAGTGCTCTTTCGGGAGACAACCCGAATTATCTATTTCATTTGTTTTATTTCCATTTATGTTGGGTTTTGTGTTTTTAACCATTTTTGCAGGAAATCGGAGAAAGTTGTCAGAAGATGTCGAATCAGTGACCGATAGTCCACTGTGCACGGCGTAACTCATTCTTATGGTTACGCTGTAACACATCTTTGCGATAGTTCTTCCCGAGCATTTCCAACCACGGCGTAATCCCATGCAATGGTTACGCCAGAGCTACACCCCCTGTGGCGTCGCTGTGTTTTGTAATGACTACGGCGTAACTCCTTATAGGAGTTACGACGTAACTATCCTCCTGTAATAATTCTTTCTTTAAACGCAATAACCTTGTATTAGTTTTAAATGAACTTTGTGGTATGTTCCCCAGAAGCCCTCACGAGACTACACTCGTCCACTGGGACACCAGTGGTTTAAAAGGTTTGTTGCATATGCTAAATGCAACCGTGATTCCTACGAAAGTGAGTTAGGTTTCTTTTTTTTCTTTTTTTTTTTCATTTTTCTTTTTATTTTTTAGAATTATGCTTGTTGGTAGTGTGATTTCAGGGATTGAAGTTTGCTCATGGATTCTTATGCAAAGGCACAATTCTTTTCGTGGGCCTTCTTTCTTTTTGGAGCAAATTTCAGGGAAGTTCACGCTCTAATTCTACTTTTCTCTTCACCTTTAATGAACGTTTAGTATAAAAGGGACTTTTTACATTTCAAGTGGGGGGACGGGAGTAGAATTATCTCTTGAACTTTTTTTGCCCTTGTTTTTCTAGTTTATTTTGAAAAAGTATGCCATTTTTAAAATTTTGACACGTTTTTCTTAACCTAACTAGATTAGACCTTAGCCGAGCACATTATAACCTTTGATATTATATGGTGAGATTAGCCTTATCCGTTTCCAAATTTTTACCCCAAATCCACCAAATTATGAGTGTGCCGGTAGCTTTTAAACTTTAGAAGTTGGCCTTTACATCATTTCGAGACCATAGACGAGGTATGTTGAGTTAGCTCGATGTATTTGAACTTTTCAGTTTAAGAAGGCAATATTATAGGATTATCACCCAAATAGTCTAGCCTTGTGTGTCTATCGATTAGTAACCTCGACTTCTCGACCCCCATGTTAAACCCTTTTGTTGCACTCACCTTTAGTGCAAGATACCCTAGATACACCCATATGAGCCAAACCTTTCATTTTGTTCACCCAACATATTGTTTCATTACACCCATAGACCTTAGCCTACCCTGTAGTCTTTATTTGTAATTGGGAAGTCATTGTTTGCCTAAATTCAAGGTTCAAGTGGAAAGGTTCGGGAATCACGCTTTTGTCGACGACATTTTTTTGAAGATCATTGAAGCCCCCCCCCCCCAAATTCTCCTATTGTTCATCTCAAGTGGGGGGATGCTATGTTTAGTTGTTAGTTATGATTCAAAAAAGCAAAAAAAAAAAATGATGCAGTGATTTAAAAAAAATAGTTATAGTTATTTGTTGACTCTAAAGTGCAAAGTTATAAGCACTATGAGCTCATTATAGATTTAGTATCGAGGAGGCCACCTCGGTCACCTTTGAAGAATGGAGTTTGTAATTGCGCCAACAGTTGGAGAAAAGGTAATGTGCCCATCATGACATCCCCTAATGGCACATCTACCGGTATATCATGATCGATTTCTTAGCTTTGAAACTTGAACTTTGGATGAACGGTAAGTGATGATGAGTTGGTTATACATTTAGACTATTTGCTTGATTTTATTTTACACTAATTTTATCCCATGTCTTATCCTACCCTTTAGTCATGAAGCGTGTCTAGGTGATGCAATGAGCAATCTTTGGTATCTTGGCCATGGATTTGGTCATGTATCATTGATTTTGTTCACTTGCTGTGACATGTTAGTAATGACGACTCACCCTTAACCTTTGTCGTGTTCACCCATATTGCCTTCAAGAATTTTTTAGTCCTTAACTCTAGTGGTGGAGATTTGTGTAACCGCCAAGCTTATGATAGAATACATGCTATGATTTGTGCTTTGAGTGATCACCCGAAATTGACACTTAGAATAGTTGAGAGATTCGAGTGTTTTGTTCCCATTTCATGAGGTGTTCGGCTTTGTTTTATTCTAGCATAAGGATTTATAAACTTATATTTTCCAGTAATGGGAGATATATTCTTAGGAATCTATCTAATAAGGTCTACTTGAGGGCAAGTAGAGTTCAGTGGGGATATTTGATAACATCAAATAGTCCCGAATATTAAATGTCAATTTTCCCGATAATGCTCGTATTTTATATCATTTATATGGATTTATGCTTGTTTTCCTCTATATTTCACTTTCGGGTAAATTACGAGCATCAAGCTAATGAGACGCGGATTTGGAGAGTTTATTGAACATATATGATAGTATGCCTATTTTGAAGTAATTACGGCGTAACTCTTCTCTCACATTAGGCCGCAATGTGAGCGTGACTCGTAAAACCAACTAAAGCGAAGATTACGGCGTAACTCCATCTTAGGATTACCGTAACTAATTAAGTCAAATGATGTTCCATGCCACCGCAAGCTACGCCCGTAACCTTTCCACAAATACGGTGTAACCATGATTTATTGAAGATACGGCGAACTCACTCCGGATATTCTGCAGAACTGACTTTTCGAGCAAAATACGAAGAAATGGATTTTACGACGAACTCTCAACTTGTTACGCTGTAACGGATCCGCCTATAATACCGCCCAAAATTCTGCATTTATCATCATTCACCGACACACAAAAGCGAGAACGTGGGTGGGAGGTCAAGGCGATTTGAGGAGCATACAGAGCCATCTCCGCGGAGAAATCACTCCCTAACGATAAGCATTAGCAATTTATCATTTATTTTACTTTCAATTCATGTATTTCAATATGTTAAACATTGAATCGATTGTTTCAATTAATATGGCTACACCTCTGGTGCTAGCCTAGTTATGATTCCTTAATTGTTTTGTTTATGTTTACATTGCTTTCAGATAATTGTTTTTAGTGTATACATGCATAGTTTGTTGGTAGCTACCCTTGTTTGGTAATTTTGAATGGCGGTAGTGTCTAGTTGCTTAGGATATATGACCAACCGACCCTAAGTAGGTAGATCGTGGGAAGGGTAATAAATGACCAACCGACGACCCTTCTTCGCTTGTGCGATTTGACCAACCGATCACCTACCGCTTGGATGAACTTAGAAGTTAGGGATGAGTGTTTAAGATGCTAGCGCCGGCACTCATTGTTATGAATCTTCATGTAGCGAAACTTAATGACTTGGCTTGGGGACTAAAACAACTGGACTTTCAAGGGTAGTAGCTTGATCTCCGTGGAAACCTTTGTCGATAGGTTAGGACTAATCGCCAAATGCTATCCTAGCGACTTAAAACCCCACTTGAAGCAATTGGAAGTAATTAAACGTGAACTTAACATGATAGGATGAGTAACTAGGTTAGCACACTTCTCCTCTATTGATCACAACCCTTGCCTTTATTCTCTTTCTTTTATTTTTTCTTGTCTTTCGTTATTAATTAATCATTTCAACCTTAAAATTTGTGACACCTAGACTTAATTAGAATCCATTCACATAGCTCTTGCGGCGACCTCGGTTTCCACGAATACTACACTACACATGATCGGGTACATCGTCCGTTAGTGCATTAGGGTAGACCATAGGTATAACGAGACAATTATAAATATTAAAATCGTCAAGAAACATGCATCGATAACTAGAAGTATTGTTCAAATAGATGATGTATGTTGATGTGGGTACATTGGCGATGGGGTCTTAAGGAGAGGCGTTTGATTTTAGGGCTTGTTTAGCATATGCGTAGTTTTATGACATTTTATTATGATGTTATTGGACTGTTCAAGCTAAGATGAAAAGCTTTTATCATACTTTGAAAGCTTTCATTTTGTTAAGTAATATAACTTTTATGATGTATTTAAAACTTTTATAGATAAAAGTCTTAAACTTTTTAAGTTTACACAACTTGCTACATTCAATTATCTTTAAAACTAAACTTTAAAATTCACTATTTAAACATTACTTAATAGCATTGATATTACAATGATAAGATATAATTACTATAATGTATTTAATATATTCGTAGTTTGAAATTATAACTCTAATATATTCACACGACCATCAAAGATTATTTGTTATCATCAAAACATCATTTACAAAAGAAAAAGAAAAGAAAAGACCGCTAATATAGTACTCATCCCACTGCTTTGCTTGGGTACTATGCTATGTTAAAAAATGAGTATATAAAATTAGAAGCTTATTGCATTAGAGATGCTTTTGCGTTAATGTAGGTACTCACCATAACAATATGCGAATGCCGGCTTGTGTTGGTTAACGCCTTTTCTTGAAATCCGCAATTTGTTTATGATTGTCCACAGCATTCACAAAGACTATGTTATACAAACTCTCCCTATATTGTCACATCAATAGGTTTTGGTGAAACCGTACAACCCGCGATAAACACTGTACAAGCTGATGATGCATCTAATGATTGGATACCCTCCTTATAAAAGGGTGTGGATAACTCAACCCCGCCCACAATTGTCCTATAAAATATGTTGGTACATACGAGTACCAACAGTGTTTACTTGAATGTGATAATCTAGGTGCTACCTCAATTGTCGTATATATTCATGTGTTTTTCTGGACAAAACACATTGAGATTTATTGATTTTACACGACACGTGTTATTAGGTCATACTCGTATTTTCAAGTAGCTGATTTGTTCATGTCATCAATCTACGCACTTGCACTTCATGGTATAGTTATGTGGACATAAAGTTGTTACGTAAATGTTGTGCATCACAATAAGTTGTCTATATATCTTTCTTGAAAAGTATTTGTCTAAATAAAGATTCTACCGTTGTATTGCATGGCAAGTTGTACTCGCTTTCTATAGTCACTCCATTCAATCCCATTTCTTAAACTCCTAACTTTCAAAAATGTCTAGCTCGTCAACTAAATCCAAACTCAACACCATCAAAACCATCGTTTCTATAATAGGAACTGTAGCCACGACAGTGATGGTAGTCCCAGTGTTGCCAAAGATTACTTGCCTCCTGAATTCGAGACTACATTTATCTCGGTCTCAAAAGTTTCATAAACAAATTCTCCACACACTTGACTATCGTTATCTACGAATCTGACGACTTTAAGCCAAACGAAATCTACAAAGCCGTGGAGCAATACATTTCCGCTAAAATGTCTCTCAAGACCAACCGTTTGAAAGTCACTAAAATCCCAAACCAAGAACACCCTATCCAGGTTTCCACGGATGAAGACCTCGAGTTGACGGATACTTACAATGAAGTCAAACTCTATTGGTCTTCGGGTTCTAGAAAGAATATGATTTCGAGTAAAAACAGTGAAAAGGGTACGAATCATCATCCTTCCCAAACCAAAATCCGTTTCTTGGAACTCAAGTTTCACCAAGAACACAAAGATCTCGTGTTGAACGACTACTTGCCCTCTATACTAAAGCAAGCGAAATGAAGAAAAGAGAAGAGAAAATCGTAAAATATTCACGCTCAATCCACACATGGCGATACAAATAAATCATGGTTACCGGTAGATCTAGACCATCCCTCCACTTTTGCCACTCTAGCAATGGATACGGATATCAAGGAGAAGGTGATGAAGGATTTGGATAGGTTTGTCGCTAGGAGAGACTATTATCGGAAAGTTGGAAAGGCATGGAAAAGAGGTTATTTGTTGTACGGTCCACCTGGGACTGGAAAATCGAGTTTGATTGCGGCTATGGCTAATTATTTGAACTTTGACATCTATGACTTGGATTTGAGTACCATTAAGTTCAACGCGACACTGAGGTCATTGTTGGTGGCAACCGAGAACAGATCGATACTGGTGGTAGAGGACATTGATTGCTCAGTTGAGTTGCATGACAGGGTGTCTGCAGAATATTCGAAAAGTTTAGTTCAGGACAACCACCATGGTCACCGTAAAGAAGGCCAGGTCCGTATTTACTAAATTTTATGTATGTAGAGTAGTCACTTAAATCTCACAAAACATTTCGGTTTTTGTCATTGTATGTTTGTACGAATGTTCTTTACTGTTACGTGTAACATATTTCATATTTGTTAATGTTGTCTGAAACAAGTCCACTACCCGGCCGACCTGCATGTAGCTAGTGTTTTGGCCAATGAATGTAAAATCAGATGGTTATAAATTATACATACTTCAGAAAACAAATTAAATTCATCAAAAGTTAGACGTACATATATAACTTCGCGTATAAAATAGTAACAAGGTAGAGATGTTAGTTCAACTGGTAATTAAATGGGCATAAAATACAATGAAAGATGGTTTTAAATTTACACAATATTATAGCAAGACATGTCATCTCATGCTAGAGATACATTATTAGCACGTACCTTTTATCTCATGTGATTTTGTTAATAAAAAGTGAGACAAAGAGGAAAATAAAAGTGATGGAATTAGATAAGAAAAACGTTTACGTGTATAGATATAAGTAAGTATACACGAAGATTGCTATACTAATCATAATGTCTTTTGATTAGGTTACATTATCCGGATTTCTCAACTTCATTGATGGGCTATGGTCAAGCTGTGGTGATGAAAGAATTATCATATTCACTACAAACCGGAAAGACAAGCTTGACCCTGCATTGCTTCGCCCTGGTCGAATGGATGTCCACATCAATATGTTTTATTGCACCCCGTGTGGTTTCCGATTGTTGGCCTCCAACTATCTAGGCATCACCCAACACGATCTTTTTGGAGAAATTGAGGACTTGATCCGTAAAGTTGAGATTACACCCGCTGAAGTAGCTGAGCAACTTCTCAAGGATGATGATCCTGACATTTCTCTTTGCGGACTTATTGACTTTTTTGATGTTAAGAAGAAGCAGAATGAAAAAGCTAAGGCAAAGGAAGAAGAAAAATTGGCAGCAAAAGAGAGTGAAAAGATTCAAGAACTTCAAAAGCATGAAAATTAATTGACTAAAGAGAAAGGTCAATGTTAATCTCAGGAAAATTATGTCAATATATCTTATACAGTATTTGACAACTATCTAAATCCTTGGACTTTAGAGTAACCTCGTTGCTAAAAGTAGTAGCTAGGATCAATTAGCAACTGACTTGAATATATATCTTTTGGAATATCAATCTTGGAATTAAAAGTTTGTTTACAGAGTTTTGTTAGTAATTAGAGTTGTTATCAGCTCGATAGTCTATCAACGGTATTCTAGTCTTGGTAAAAGCCGATCTTTGATTTGTGAGTGCTTGAAAGTATTTGTAGCGAGGTTGATAGCATATGGGAACTATCATTATCTTTGTATTTGTTTGATAAGCATTCGTTTGAGACTTATCTACTTTAGCAGTTTAATAAAATACACTAAAAGGATGGTCGGTTGGGTAAAAAGATTGTGTTGGTGTGTTTTGTTACCATTTTTACAAGTTCGTTTACCAACAATTAGTTGATGTCGATACTTTATTTTCAAAAGAGAATTTCATATATCACCTTCTTTTCATTATTAATTTCATATACACCCACAATATAACCATTGAATGCATTATTTTTAAAGCTTTTTTTTCTTGTGGTTATCTGGATTTCCGACTTGATATTACGAACCGACTAATCCCAAAACGACTATATTTTTGGATAGTTCGGAGTCAGCACATGTGAACCTCCATCGCCATGCATAAAGAGATTAATTTTCTCCCTATTTGATTCGAACCCTTGACATCCTCTTTGAAATGCTACTATTCTTACCGCTTTGTGGTACATCATTATAATTATTTTAAAACATGATTTAGGTATGTATGAAATTTTTAGAAAAAATTACACGTTTGGTCCCTATGGTATACTCCAAATAACAACTTTAGTCCCTAAATAGTTTTATTACACCACGATACTATTTTGAAACCTTGCACGCATTTAGTCCCTATTTTGGATGGGCGTTAGTTAAGTCCGTTAAGTATTTTGCGTTGTTAGTCATTCGTTAAAAATTTTGCATCGTTAGTCCTTATTTTTTAAAATATAGTTTTCCCAGTTAGTCCTCCGTTAATAATAGTTATCGCTTTTTACATTTTGTCCGTTTTATCCGTTGTTCGTTTTATCCGTTTCCCTTTTTTTTTTTCGTTTTCGTCCGTTTTGTCGGCTTTTTATCCGCTTTCAATTTTTTTTAAATTAAAAATATTTTGAAATATTTTGAAAAATATTTAAAATTAAAAATATTTTTTAAAAGTTTAAAAATTTGAATAAAAATATATTTTTTAAATATTTGAAAATATTTTGAAAATATATATATATAAATTTTAAATATTTGAAAATATTTTTATGCAAATTTTTTTTAATTTTTATTCAAATTTTTTTTTTTTTCGAAAATAATTTTTCAAAATTTTTGGAATTATTTTTTCAAATTTGTGAAAAATTCTAATTTTTTTGGAAATTTTTGTGAAAAAACGAACTAAAACGGATAAAACAGATAAAACGAAAAAAGACGGATAAAAACGAAGGCAAAAGGAAAAAATGCAGATAAAAACGTAAAAATACGGATAAAAACGAACGCAAAAGGAAAAAAGCGGACAAAAACGTAAAAAGCGGGCTAAAACGAATAAAAACGAACAAAACGGATAAAACAGATAAAACGTAAAAAATGGGCGAAAACGTAAAAAACGGACGAAAACGAAAAGGGGGGACGGATAAAACGAACGAAAACGGATAAAACGGACAAAATGTAAAAAACGGGCGATAACTATTATTAACGGAGGACTAACCTAAAACTATATTTTAAAAATAAGGTTTAACGGTGCAAAGTTTTTAACGAAGGACTAACAGTCAAAATACTTAACGGACTTAACTAACGCCCATCCAAAATAGGGACTAAATGCGCGCAAGGTTTCAAAAATAGGTGTATCTGGTGTAATAAAACGACTTAACGACTAAAGTTGTTATTTGAGATATCATAAGCGACCAAACGTGTAATTTTTCAAATTTTTATGTTTTAGAAGAGCTGATATGAAATTGCCTTTATTTTCAAACTTAAAATCTTGGGAAAAAGGAAGTTAATATCCATCCCGAAATAACATAAATTTGTGGTCCAAAAGTTAGCAACTTAGTAGCAATTAACTAACAACTTTTATTTGTAGTTATCACTTTTGATATTTCTAATTAGAACTAATTTTCTTAATCCGTTATTTACATTTTAGTTAGCTCTACTAGAATTAAATAGTAGTCGGTTAGAAAGTGAGTTATAATCTTAAATCTTACGTACTCTCTAACACAAGGACGTCCGAAAAGTATAAACACAAGTGGCAGGGAGAACTAGACATTTATGAAATATGTTACTAAATCTAGAAATGGGTCAAACATGGACTCAGCTGGCACACACAAAATGTGCGGAAAGTAAAACAGCGAATCAATTTTCATCAGGCATGCAGTCTAGCTAGTAATTGTATACGATTAAATTTGTATGAAAGGTACAAATTTAATGAGGTCTTCACACTTTCGAAGTGGTGTGATACTCTTTACTCTTTGGATCCTTTGGCATTTTTGGAATGAATCTACGTTTTTTTTCCCACAAAACCGAACAAACATCTTATCCTCAATGACGTTAAGCAATTCACTTTCAACAGGATCTCCGATAGAAGTTTCATAGTAATTTAATGATATATGGACATGAAAGGGTGTATGACTCATGACTGTTTGGTTAATTAAATTTCATATGACCTTATTACCTTATATGATATCAGATCATATTTTATAATCTCATTATTTATGGCTTGTTGTTTAGCTTATGAGCTTCTTACTACTTATAAATGAAATATAAGTTCATGAATGTACTATAATAAGATAAAAATAAACTCAAGAAAATGAGCTCACAAATATAAGCCGATATCATTAAGCTCATATACATGCTTAAAACAAACAGGCCTCCACTTAAATAATAAATATAATATAACTATGAAACTGACACATAGGATATTGTTATAGACCGTGTGTGTTTTAAATATATGTATATGGGTAAATTGCAAATTACGTCTTTACTGTTTTTCGAAGACGCAAGGATTACATTGAGACAAATTTTGTTGCAAAACAGCCACTAATGTTTTCGCTCTCGCCTTACATGGCCCCACCCCCTCAAGGGTATTATAATCATTTCAGTCCATTTCCCGCCAATTTGCTCACTTACCAGCGGTTTTACAAATTTAGTCATTTAAAGCAATTGTCTATATTTGCGTTTCATTTTCTTTCATTAATTTAACAAGTAAACTAAAAGATCTTGAGAAAGGTTAGGTTTTTGCAAAATCGCGCACATAGTACCCTGATCGCTGATTTAGGTATGGTAAGCATACTCTGTTCAATTTGGTTTCTTCATAGTTCATACTATTGTTACATTTGGTTCCATGAAGTAAAAGACACAAATAGATTGTTTCATATAGTATAAAACCAAAGTTTCATTTCTTGATCTTTTGTTTGATTCAGACATTGTAAACACTAAAATCCTGATGTTTGAGTTGTATTTGATAATGTATAATGCAGAAAATTTGGTGGTATTTATGTTTTATATTGAAACTTGTTACTGTGTTCATACACACCTTGGATAACCAAAGGCCATGAAATTGAAGTTATTGATTTTTATGTGTTACACAGATTTGAATGAAAACATGTTTACTTTGCAAATCCATCACAATAGTGAATTTACTTTACCACCATGAAGAAGATATTCTTTTGGAGATACAAATTGGTTAGGCAGAGTTCACTGTGCCATTTTTTCAATGAACTTATTGGACGAAATATTAAAGGATGTAGGTTACATGGATCGTACCTTTATGTTTACTCATTTTAGGATACATGGGGAGTCATTGGATGTAGGTTTGCTAACACTAATGTCTGACAAAGATGTGATCAGACTTGTGGAGTATGTTCCTAGATTTAGAGAATTGGATTTGTATATTGAAACCGGTGTTTCATTGGTAGAGTGTCACATGATGGAGCGAATGATGAGTAACGGAAAGGGTGTGGTGATAGAAGAAATTGTTGATCGTCATGTCAGTGATGCTTTTGGAAAGGATCGTGATGGTGAAACTGGAGATAGTGGGAAATTACCATTGTTAGAGTGGAATAAGACAAGCCAACATGGGAAGGTTGGACCTGTTGATGATACTGATTCTGACAATGAGTTCCCACCAACATGGTTTGTAGAAAAAATGAATGCAAATCATACAAAAAGGCTGAGTGATGAGTTTGAATTCAGAAGGTTATTGGCAGAGATTGACCAAGAGTTTTGGTTGGAGAATTCAAGTGAGGATTCCCTAGAGATTACAGATTTGATGGATTTTGATGATGCAGATTATGATACAGGTGATGGTGCTACCATTAATGGAAATGAAGGGGATCTGAAGACTTGGATTAGTGATGAAGAGTGGGATCAACGAATAAATGTTGAATGGCAAGATGATCCATACCATTTAGTTGATGAACCTAAAGAGATTAGTGACATGTTTGTTGAAATTGATCTAGCATTCGATGAACTTGATCAAGTAGTTGAAGCTGGAGAAGTAACAGAGTTGTATGCTATTTTTTCTCAACCAATTGATGATGAAGGGGATGTGGTTCCAGTTGAGATCCTTGCTGAAGAAATGGTTGCAACAGAGTATGTTGATGGTGATTATGGTGAACAATTAGTTTCTGATGGGGTTGTGATTCCAGATGATTTGTGTGCTAAAGTAGTTGGACAAGAGGGATTTATCTCTGCTGTTGATGAAGATGTGATTCCAGATAAAGTGGTTGCTAAACAAAGAGATAGCCAAATGAAGTGCTTGCAAAAAATGGAGTTGGGCAAGATGAAGTGGCTGCAGACGAAAAGTTTAAAGACCAAATAAGATCAATCAAGAGGAGAAAACTGATGGCTGACAAGAAAACTAAGGATGATGTTGAATAATGCCTTTATGTTTACTTCAATAAACTGTTATACTTCTGCTATGGTGTTGTAGTGGAAGATTAAGACAATATCTAGTTTTTCTAAACTATGTCTACTAGTTGTGTAATAATTTACTAAGGTAAATGCTTGCATAACTTTGTGCTCTAATCGTATGGAAGCCAACTAATTAGGCAATTTTGGGCAATTTTATGCATTTACATTCATTTGCAAAAGTCAAACATGATAGTCATAATTACTGCCAAAAGATAACAACTAATCAAAAGATCAGTTAAATTTAAATCCATAGAGTTAAACTAACCAAAAGATAACATTAACCACTAAAATCAGTTACACTTAACATTACATTAACTGCCACAAAAGGCCAAACACCATGCTCAAACCCACCAAGCCCCAAAAAGACAAAACCAATTTCCATCAAACGGAACCATCACATTTACGGCATCATCCACCGGTGGAGGCGACACCAAGCTCTGATACTCCATCGGAGAAGAAGTGGTAACATAACCCGAAGTGGGGTTAATGGGTTTTTGTCGTTTAGCATTTTTATAAGTACCACCAACAACAGGGATTTTACAGAGAGCGCCACCATGAGTCCAGCGTCTTCGACAGCTTCTGCAAAAGTGATGAAGCTGTGAACTGTTACAGTTGTTGCAGTAACAAAATTTTGTGTTGGGTGATTGACAACGTGGACATGGACATTGTTATGGGATTTGTCTTTTTGTAGTGGTGGTGAAAGTTGAGGTTTCTTGGTGGTGGTAGTTGTGGTTATGGTGGTGGTGATAATAGTGGTGGTGGGTGAATGTGATGGTGATTACATTTTGAAGTACCCGTGTTTTGTTTTGTTTTGTTTTGTGGAGTAGTGGTTTCAGAAGGTGGGACTGTGGGAGGGTTTGTATGGGGGTTTATGTGTGGAAGTTGACCACTACTTTGCAAATTATGCCATTGAAACGTCATGTCGCAGTGGTATCGCAAGGTTGGCAGAAATTTAATATGTATGAACAATGAAATGGCTATAAAACCCTTAGGGTGGGGCCATGTAATACGAGAACTAACGCCCATTAGCAAAAAATGCCTTTCCTTGGCTGCTTTACAAAAAACGAAAACATTAGTGGTTGTTTTGCAACAAAATTCTTTTCCGTGTAATCCTTGCGGTTTCAGAAAACATTAGGGACATAATTTGAAATTTACCCTATGTATATATTGTCTCTAAAACCGAAAATAGTTAATTGTCTATATAAAAAGTAGGGTTAAGTCTATAAAATAGAAACAAACTTTCAAAATTTTCCGAGTTAGGTAACGAAATTTCATATTACACAATTTAGGTAATGAAACTTGTTGTAACTAGGTAAAATAACTAATATGACCGGTTGGATTTCACACGCTTATTCCTTAACCCGGTTGGATCCAGGTTACCCATTTGTTAAACACTTACAACCCACACAAGTCATCCCCAAATAAAAAAAAACCTAAATTAAATAACACCCATCCCCACACAACATGTCTTGTTCTTCCTCATATCATTCGAATGAAACCTACAAATGTCACCTCTCATTGAAGGTTTTAACATCTTGGACTCCCTCTAACCCTGCTAGAAGATTTATTGTTCTCCAAAATAGATCGGTATTTCATCATTACCTTTTGTTTCTTACACTCTATTTAAATTTTTTCTAACATCTCACACTCTATTTAATTTTTGATTGCAAAAGCCTGCTATGAAGACATGTGGAAATTGGGATTGGTTCGATCCAGAGCTTGATTGTGAATGGTATAGGATTCATTTGTACGAGATGTACAAACAACCACTCATCAAAAGCGTCGAGTGGAAACTGAAATAAACCGTCAAGCAAGGATTGAAGAGTTGGAAGGTGATTTGCAACAAGTTGTTAAGAAGTTGACTTTTTGAAAGTCAACCTTTTTAGTGTTTACAATTGTTGTTTCTTTGGTCCTTGCAATGAAATAGGCATGCAACATAATCTTGTATTAGGTAGTTATTGTTGTTTTCTAGTATTAGTAGTTTGGGTAGTTCTTGTTCTTGACTTTTGTAAAGTCAAACTTTTGTAATAGTTCAGGGTTGTATGCAATGAAAGAATTATTTTATGACTACATTTGTTTGTTACCATTACTGTCAAACACATAAGTAAATAGGCAAGTATAAAATAGAATCTAAACAAAAGGATTGTTGACAACATTCAATGTATTGATTCAATCAACGCAGTCAAAGAGCATGCGGGGAACTAGGAACCCAAAGTGTTTTACAAAATACATCACAGTTAGATTTGTTAATTACATGCCTAGACCACCAAAAAAGTGTACAAAATAATGGCGTCCACATGACCCGTTGATTAAAGCAAATATTATACTAGTGAACACAGTGTTCATGGTGAAACATCAAATGCCTTATCGACAGTTGAACTAGTCCATTGTGCATCAAATTTGAAGCTCTTTCCTTGCATCTGGGCTATTCTTTTTGACCTTCCTCTATTCTTCGCATAAATCCTATCCTCTAGTTGCTCAGTTCTTTTCCTTTTGCTTCTCCTTGGTGCAGCTGTTGGTTTTGGATTTGCTGGTGCGACACTATTTGATGTTTTAGAAGTTGGGTTTGATTGAAGATTGGGAGCACTTATTGTTATTGATGATGATTGTGTAACCCTTTGGAGTTCTAAAACGTGTAGGATTTTCCTTAGAGTCATATTTTGTCCAACAATGATTGACATAGTCATTTTGGTGTTCCCATTGTTCCCATCTTCTTGTAATATTTCTTCTTCCAAATGCTGTTGAAAAGCTTCTTCATCCAACCTCATCTGCTCTTCCATGTGTGCTTTGTTCATCAGCTCTTCTTTTTTGGTTTGATCATTATTTCTTTCTCATCCATAAACTGAAAAAAACAATTAGAATAGTTTCAGTCAAACAAACATTATCTCATACAAACATGTTTTAAAGCATTGTGATTACCTGGATTTGATTTGAACTTCTACCACCACCAGATCTGCCTCTTCCACCACCTCTTCTACCACCAGCACCACCCCTTGAACCTCTGCCACCACTTAAACCTCTTCCACAACTAGATCCACCTGCCACCACTTGATTCACCTCTACCACCATTGAACTCACCTACACCACCACTAGAAACACCTCTACCACCACTAGAACCACCTCTACCACCCCTTGAACCTCAGCTACCACCTCTAGCTGATTAAACATCCATAGTCTGCTTGTTTTTTCCTTACCAGGTGTTTTATTTTCTTTAGGGGGTGATGTGCTCCGGTTGGTGCAAGTTTTAAAAATTTATAATCACGAATTAACCGTATAACCTATTAACACATACGAGCAAGTATACTCGTCCGCAATAGCAAAGTTGGGTAAGTCGAGATCGTCCCAAGGGATTTTTGTTTTGAAATAGATCTTATTAAAAAGTTTGTAATAAGAAAGCTTGTCAAGGCTTCCTCGAATAAGTGTTCTAGTGAAAATACGAATCAAGAATAAAAATATATACTTGTGTGAAGTCTCATAATCAACCATAGAAAATGTTCATAAAGGTTTGGTGTATACTCTTAGTATGATGCACAAATCATAAGCAAATGATTCCCCAACCATGGTATTTGTTTGTAAAAATCATTCTAAGAACAAAAACATTTAGGTAATCCTTTCGGTCCTTATCCCAATGATTATCCTATAAAAGTTCCATTTGTTTGCAACATGTTCTCATTAAATTTGTTCTTACGAATCTTTCGACCCTTCGTGATGAAAACGTTCCTAGTCTTGTTTTAATAAGCAAAACATGGTGGTTGTCAATCACCATGTCCCCATACTAGTTTGTCACTACACTTTTGGAATAAACACAAGAGAAATCCTTTCGGTCCTTTTCTTAAAACATGTTTTATTGACAAATCAATCCAAGACTAGTATTTTTCCAACAAACTCATTTAAACAAGATCATATATACATGCATCACATTTTGAGAACATTATTATGATTAATCACATTCCAACACACAAGTATATCACAAACTACTCCATGAAAACAATCATATCTAAACACAAGTCATAACAAGGTAATTCAAACAATTCAAGAGAATAGATTTCCATAACAAAGTTCATAGAATACCTAATCTTTTGTGATTACAAGAATTAGAAATCGTGGATTGTAGCAACCACGCGCCTCAATCACCTAGGATCACCGCACAACTCCAAACTACCAAACAATGGACAAGAATGGTTCCTTCCTTGCTTACGGACGTTTTCCGGTAACTACTAAGCTTTTGGGTTGAAATAATAGGGTAAGTATGAGTTTTGGTGTAAACTAATACTCTTTTGGTTGTGTCACCCTTAGTATACAAGTACTAGGTCCTTTAAATAGCCAAAGCACTTGCTTTCTCGCCCAAAAACGTTCTCTCCAAGTTAATATCAAGAAATGATCGGACTCTAATGATTATGGGGAGTTAAGACAACAATAAATGCGAATTGTGTAGCTGCGATGCGTAAACCGGATCGGTTTCTAGGCCGATCGAATCGTATCGATATTGACCATCGCTTGACCGGATCCGGTTGCGGGTTGCGACCGATCGGTGGGTTTTCTCCTTTGACTTTTGTCGACTTTTCCCTTTACGCTTCATTCTTTGCTTACGTTGATGATTTCCAAAGCCAAACTTGATCTTTCCTTGTGTAGATGCTTGAAATCACTATGCTTCCATATCATTGAGTCCACAAGCTTCCAATCTCAACTTCCTTCCTTTAGAATCTTCCAAATGTGCATAAAACTTCATTTCTTCAATATTCGCGACACCGCTACATATACATACACACACGCATCTTTGCACTTTTGCAACAGTTATGAGTAAATATAGCCGAATATCATTGCACAAACCGACAATAACGCTACTAAAAACATGTTCATTTTAGACGTTATCAAATTCCCCACACTTAAGCTCTACTAAGCCTCGAGTAGGTCAAACATTTGCAAAGATTGATTTCAATGGTCCATAACAACATGGTTCCAAAAAGTAACAATTACCAATAAAGATAATTATTATTTTGCTTATAATATGTGAAAATCTTCTAAAATGAACCAAACACTTTAGATAACATAACTAGGATACCTCACAAATGGCTTTAAGATTTCACTCAACACTCATATATATGGTGGGTATATGTATATCACTCAATGCCTAGTCATGATCAATGCTTTTACCATAAGCTTGTACAAGTATCAAAACAAAGAAAATAAATTCATCAAAGAGGTCTTTATTCGGGTTATAATGATAAGGCTACGGGTTCATAATAGGTATGGATAAGGCATGGATAGTTTATGAAATTGGTTTAAAATAAAAATAAAATCAAGTCCAAACCTCCATGGTGCTAGTCATCACACAAACCACGATCCGAAAATGATTATTACTCCTCTTCTCATATCGATTCTCCGCAAATATGTATAACTCAATTTAGCTCATTGGCTAATCAATATCCATCATATAGCTCCTTGGCTATAAAATAATTTTTTTTTTTTTTTTTTTTTTTTTTTTTATAAGATTCTCCTTCATATATCACAACTCCCCACACATCGTATAAGCATTACCACAAAAATACAAATAAGAAGTATGCATCCTTCGTCTTTGTCGAAATGGCACACACGAATGGCAAAGTGTAGCTAACTCATAATCATCAAAACAATCCAATCATTCAAGCAACTAGCAACAAACCATTAGACTTGATAAGGGTTGGCTAAAGTTTAAAGTGTAAAATATTTTTGTATTTTTCTGGATTTAACAAAAACGAAAAGGAATGGCTCAGAAGGTGTAACTAGGGGTATCTAGTGCTAAAAATGAGCACTAACAAAATGGGTCCATATGGGTGGTTAACTAACCGATGTGGTCAGCTAATATATCATTAGATGTAAACGGAAGGCCATTTGGGTTATTCCTAAAGTGCCTCTTATCACTTGAAAAATATTTAGATCACTCGAAAGTGATTTTAACCGTAATGCATAACTAGTACAAGTTCTAGAATCGACATAATCACCGGCACACTCATAGCAAATATAAAACAAAAGATGTGTTTTATACAAAAAGAAACCTCACAAAAATGTGGGAAAAAGGCTATTATGCATGCTAGAAATGCTACCGAATCCAAAATGAATTATTTCAGTAATTTGGTTCAAATCTAAAAAATTTTCAAAAACCTCATTTTACCATTGAAATCCCAAATTATGTATTTTAATTATCAATAACGCGCGAAAACCATTAGACCATCAAGGGCGAATTTCTTCTAATCACTTGCATCCAAAAGTTATCTAAAAAATAAAAATGCACATCATTTTCCTATTTTCTTCCTCCCCATACTTAAGTTTTGCATTGTCCTCAATGTAATTAAAATGAACTTCAAAGTAAAGAAAATGGGAAAAAGATAGTAAAAGATACCATGGGATAAAATATGCAATAAGCACATTGGGTCATTAGCAAGCTGTGAGTTATCCAACTCGAAATATTTGACCATCAATAAGCTTCCAACATATCCATCCTGCAAACAAAAGCGCAACACGAAATGCACAAAACAAAACAAAACTACTAAAACTAGATAAAACCAAAATATACCAAACATCCTAAAGAAAATCGATCAAAAGATAGAAATAGTTTAAAACACATCGTGACCATTGTTTTGAAACCATAATTCACGAATGACCCATAATCACTCGTCATCCTCGCTCATTTCTTATCCTTCTTCATCATCAAACTCATCATCATCATCACTTTCGGTTACGTAGTTTTGTCTCATGATTTACGAACGAACTCTTCTCTTTTCTTCTTGCCTCCAACTCCGATGATGATCCTCCAACTTCATAACTTGTTCTTCCGACTTGGTGTCGACCATATGGGGTATTGGATCGGAAGCGGTGCGTACCGGGATATGGATACGGATAGGGTCTAGGATAAAGTGTAAGGAAAAGGATATGGTGGAACATTTGGTGGATTGTAGGGTGGCAACTCATAATTGGCTTCTCGAGCCATGTGTTGAAAGATCGGCATCGAATAATCATTGATGTAGTTGTTCCTTAACATCATCGAATCTCCACACATCCCTACATTGAATCTCATCTAGATGTTGGTTCCACTCTCCCATCCCGAATCAAAACCACTGGACGTACCCATTTGCACGTTCTCCATTGGTATATTCCCTTGCTATTGTGGTTGTTCTTTGTTGTGGTCTTGGTTCAATCCATAACCCTACGGTTCCCAATCTCTGTTCAAAGCATTACCAAAACCTTTCGCGGTCAAGTTTCACTATACTTTGGCTCTCCACACTTAGCCAATTCCTCATCAACATAATACCCAAGATTCTTCGCCAATCTTGTCACAAAATGTCCTCCACAAATGTTCTTGTTGCTCTTGATTCCGGAGCTCTCCTAGACAAATATTCGGCTATCTCGCCAAATGGCATTACCGTCCTTAGTTTCTTCAAAGAACTTCATAATCCATAAGTCCGGTTTCGACATTTGTCCACGCTTCCAAATCTATTAAATGGCCCGGTCACAATCAACTTGTGAAGTATCCTCATCAATGGATTCGATGGTTGAAGCATTCCTCCTAGCACAAGTAGGATCTCCACTTGATTCCAATAAGCGGGAATACTAGGGTAATCTTTTCAAACCTTCAAGTCTAGAAAAGTGAGTTTCAAATAATCGATGATTAACCTCATGTGGCTCATACAAACCAAGAGCTACACCAAAAAGTGGCAATGTGTAAGCATGATCCCTTCCACAAAGTCTAAACCAAATACAAATCTCGGCATCAAATTACGAACATCCACCTTTCTTTCAAGATACATGGTTGAAAAGAATTCCATACACCATTCTCGGTAGACTTCTTCATTAACATGAATGCTCTTTCCATGACAAATCATTGAGCGAATCCCCATCTCCGGATATACATAAGGCGTTCGCATCATCCTTCTTAACTCATCTTCACACTCACATTCGTTAAATAAATCCCAATCAATCACCCTTGGAACCAAACATTGCCTATGTTGTAACTTCGACAATCTTTCCCAAAAAGCATGTTTCTCTCCATCGGTGAGATTTTTGAATTTTAAATTAGCATTAGCTTCCTTCTTCACACTATACTTAACCTTCTTCTTCTCGTTCCTTTCACAAAACTTCGTAACAAGCGGGTTAATTGGAATTTCCTCCCCACTCGAGCTTCCTACAATAATTCTCTGTAGAAATCACAAAAATAAGACCATATAAGAGTGTTAGAACAAACAAGAAGGTTAGAGAACCCTCTAAGATACATTTCAAAATTTCACAAAAAAAATCCCCACAGAAACCACAACCGGATTCGGTTGGATCACCAACCGAATCGGTTTCCAACTGTCAGGCAACAACCGTTCGGTTGCAATGCGCAACCGAATCGGTTGTGCAGACTGCATAAAACATTTTGCCTTCAAATCCTCATAATCTCGAATTTCTAACGCTCAAACCACTCTTAGATCGCATTCTATCATCCTCAATGATTTCCCACATCCTAGAATTACTCTATCTTGCTTCCAAATCATCAAACATCTAACATCTTAGAACTCATTCTATATTTTAAAATCATTAGTTCTAATAGTGTAGCATCCATCACTCTTAAAAACATATCATTCATCAAAATGAATCACCAATTGTAACTTATCTTATTTCATAAGCACAACCCAACTAATTCCGAAAAATCTTATCATCTAAAATCCATTCTATGGTGAATCAATCAATCAATCTCTTATTGTAATGCACTCCTATATCAATTACTCACTCAATCCTAAAATATTACCACTTAATTCGAATTATAACAAAAACCCCCAAATTGGTGACCTAAAATTCAATTCGAATCAAATGTTCTAAATAAACCTTAATTGAGTTAATTGAATGTGAATGCTTACTTGCTTGGGTGCCATGATGTTATCCTACAATTCAAACAACTTCCAATCTGCTCTCTTGGATGAATTTTTTGCAAAACCCACCTGGAAAATTAGTGTGTGTGTGTGTTTTTGAAAAAATGAAATTTTTATATTTTGGTGCAACCGGTTCAGTCAAGGACACAACCGTTTCGGTATGCTTTTTGCCAAATTTTGCTTTTTACTTGTTTAACATGTTACTTAGGCATTTACCCTCCAAGCAACATATTTTTTTACTCAAAAATTCCTGCTAAAGATTCACACAACATTCATTCACCAAATGAAATTTTGAACAATCATTCAATCCAAAAAAAACTCAACTCATCATATAAATGAACTAATCCAAACTCAACTCAAAACTCATAGTCATAATGCATTTAAAACCAAATTACCTCAATCATAACATGAAAAATAAATAAGAAATAAAAATCCTAATGCATCAAATCAAAATAAAATAAAATAGTTTATGAAATTCAAGCAAATGATTGCTTGTTATTACGGTCTTTGCTTTTCCTCAAAATTCCTCAAAATATTCTTGCCTAAGAATATCCTCGCTTTGAAATTTTCCGGTCAACTCACGGAATGTTTCAAAAGTTTTGAATTTTCTCATAAATCTTCGTCCGTCCGGGCATAATATATCAAACTTAACATGCCATGCTCCATCTCCGGTTTGTCTCTTGTAAGTCCCCAATCCTTCGGGTTTCCACTCCAAATTCTTAAGTTGCACCGGTAAAGATCCTAAAAAGTCGATCAACTTCTTGTAAACCAATATGTTTTTGAATGGGTTATAGAAAGCTTCTATCGCGAATGCACGTTCCATTTCGTCCTCTATATCGAAATAAGGTGGAGTTAAAGGTCCGTACATTGGATTACCGTGGACATCACGTCCCACTTCAAAACAAGTTAAATCATCATTTGCATCCATCCATTCCAAATCTTCCATACATTCTAAAATTGGTCCTCTTGGTTTTGGGTAGTATGTTTGCCTCGAAATCCCATCGTCAATAGTCATGGTGCCTCTTCCCATGTCTATAATTGCTCCACAAGTTCGTAAAAATGGCCTCCCCAACAATAGCGGTAAACTCTTGTCCACTGGAATATCCAAGACAAGAAAATCTACCAAATACGGTTGATAGCCAATTTGCACTCTTACATTCTTAACTTCTCCCATTGCCTTTGCTTGAGTGTTATCCGCCATAGTGAGCTTAGAATGATTAGGTTGCGGATTACTTAGTCCCAAAGTTTTGAACAATGGATACGGCATCACGTTAACACTTGACCCGTGTCGGCTAAAGCATAAACGGTGTAGTTCCATTTACTTTGATTGGCAACACAAAATTACCGGATCCTTTTCTTTCCTTGGCATGCCTTTAAACAAAATTCGATCTCGATCCTCATCCGTGAGATTCTTATCTTCCAACCTAGCCTCGCTAGCATCAATGCATCCAACTTCTTTCGGTAAAGCACATAATCTTGGAGAACTTGATAACGGTTTCTTTTCATTGAGCTCTAGAAATTTTTGTTCTAGATTTTCTAAGATAGCTTCTTTTTGGCTTTCGGTTAAGGGTTTGATAGTAGTGGTAGGTGACGATGGTGTGTAATCATTTTGGTGGTGGAGGTTGTTGTTGGGGTTAATTTGTTTGATGATGGTTTCTTCGGTTTGATTTCCCATTTTAACCACTTCCACATTTTCTCCTCCATGTTTGCACAAACTTCCACTAGCATCTCGTTGATCCCTTTTCCTTCTTCCAACTCGGTTATATTAATCCGCATTTCTCCCATACCAAAATCTACTTGACACTTGGTCGTGACAAGAAAATCTCGACCAAAACAAACATTAGGTTCATCCGCATTTCTTCTTCTAAAACAACAAAATCGGTTTCAAAGATATGTCCATGAATATTGACCTTGATTTTGACCATCTTCCTTCCATATGCTTCATAGTCCATACGAACATGACCGATTTCGTCAAGAACCTCTTCCAAGATATAATTCTCTCCATAAGCCATATTAAGTTGCATCCCAAGCACGTACTCCTTCCACTTCACAAGGTGTTCCAAATCTCATCATCGGTGAATCATACACCGATTGACGGTGCTTGTGTAAACACTACCACTCTTTTGTTTTTGGGTAATTGAACCTTGTTTTCACATACTTCTTCCATATCACCCGTGTCAATTCCCAATTCTTTCTTGCTTTCCTCCAAAATTCCTCCAATCTTTTCTAATGAACTTCCGTATCCTTGAACATGTCATCCAAGTACGAAGGTATTCCGAGATTCGCTCAAACTATCCATGTTACTAGACAACTTAACAAAGCAAAACAAAACAAATCCCGAATGATTAGCGTTAAAGTTAGTAAAACAAGAATAAACTATAAAACATATAATAAAACAACTAAGACATCTAAGCAAATGGGTGTTAATTCAAAACAGGACAATTTATACTGCAGGAAAAGAACATGGTCTCAAAAGCTTAAAAAAATAAATGTGTACAAATAGTGTATAGTCGTTTAAGATAAATACATACAATGACATTATATACACAACTATAAAGATGCATTATGTGTCATGTTAGAGTTGCAAGTATGTCACTATCGCCAATACGAATATACACAACTATAAAGAAGTATTATGTGTCATGTTAAAGCTGCTACGAAATGGTTGCAAACTTGTATCATTAACGTTTTGCTTAAATATAAATCATTATGAGGAATATACCTTTGAATTATGTATCTTTTATCCTTCAGACCATCTTTCATATCTTCGAATTCTGTATCATTTAACCTTCATGTCTGGAATGTTTAAGTGGTGTACCACCAAGGTCTCCTTCCTGTGTTCTTCATCATCTATTTAACAAAATGACGAAACATGTCTCATATAGCACTATTTATAACACAAAACAACTAACATATACCAGACTTCACATCGTTACGTATCAAAATTTTGCAACATCTCCAATTTATAAATTTTTAAAGTTGAAAGATAATATGTTAGTTGACATCCATTTTGACAAAGGCTTCTTATACCAATGTAACCAAACAAACACAAATGTGCAAATTTTTGTTAGGACATTTCATCAAACACATTATGGTCACCCTCCGAACTCAAGTTAAGAAGCGATTTATAGCAAAACCTTTCCTTTATTTAGTTGCAGTTGCATTACGAAGGCAAAAAAAAAAAAAAAAAAAAAAACCATTTCAAGTAAGAAAATAGCCGATTGTATATAAACAGCCAAAGACCATCACTTTATTTAACACAAGTATGGTATAAAAAAAGCCTTTGAGCACCCGAAAGAGAAGTATACCTCTTTCTTTGAGACATTTCCTCAAACACTTGTTGAACGCTTCGTGAAACTCCAAAACTTAAATTTATTAACTAAATATAGTTAAATGCTCAAATTCGTACAATAACCTTACTGCTATACACTATAATATAAATCGTCTTACAACACATTAACTTACAAATGATACCTTGAAGTGTTGATAAAGAAGACGCCAAATTGGCCGGAAGGAGTTGAGGAAGAAGATGACCCAATAGTAAAATGCCATAAATTATTTTTAATTCAACCAAAAAAAAAAATATATATATATATATATATATATAAAGATTAAGAAGAGAGAATCGTATTTGAGGCGGGTAATGAAGGACACAGGAAGGAGATGAATCTGTTTAACAAATTTGAATTTCAAAATGCATAGGAGAAATCAAGTGGGGGTAATTTTAGCACCTTCTGTTACCACCAATCAAGTGTGCATGGTCTCGTGTTTCAAAAAATACACACACAGTATTCGGAGATTTATTTTAAAAGAGCTTCTGATTTAATTTAACAAAAAATATATATTCTATTTTAAATTTATTACATCAGCATTAGTATTATTTAATTGCATTAGTCAATAGAAGATTGACACCTATACAAATATGACCTCACTCAAAACCCTCTTTTAATAGATTAAAATAGATAAGTCCAAAACAACAATCAACAATACCTAAAAAAAAGCTGCTACGTTACACAACTACTCTATGTTGCACCCTCTCATGTGATGTCAAGATGAGGGGATAAACTTCATCCCATTCTTTTTTAGAACTTAGTAGGTGGGTCATTGATATAGTCATGTGAACATGCAGTGTGCATAACTAATCATTACAAAATCGATGGCATGCCACAAAATCGTATTACCAAGTACTAACAATGGTATGCTAACTCTACTTGGTGACTTTGTGTTTAATTGTTTTATCTATTTAATTGTCTTGTCTGCTTAATGAGCAATTCAGTAGTTTTAATAAGGACCAACCGAAACACAAAATGAAATTTGCATATTTTAAATAACTTATTTTGTAGCATACCATCTTTTACGAATAGGGCTATATGGAACGTCATTATATGCGACACTTGCCTTGACATTTTCGGATAATCATCCCCAATGACAATTAAAGTCATTTCACAACCAAAAGGGCGATCAAAGCAAGAATTTTACCGAGGTCAATTCTTCTGTTAAGTCCTTAATCTGCTTAAAATCATCTTATCAAGTGTTTGGTTGTGAGGTTGCATTTGACATAACCGTTGGATTTCCAGGTGTCGCTTTGCTTGTTTTCTTGCTCAATTTCACCTTATTCTTAATATCTTCAAACTACATGTAATATACAACAAAACTTATATTCCTTGATATTATAAATAAAGACATATAGAAATTTATCGAGGCGTGTCATTAATCACAAAGAAAAATGGCAAATGTATGATCTTGTACAATATCTCATCTTGGATATTAATCTGCGAGCTTGATATTTTCCTAAGCTGAGGTTGAACTTTTAAGGTGAACAGGTATCAGAAATACCTTAGTAATACCTTTGAAAGGACCTCAACAGTGAAGATGGGTATAAAAATACCATAGCGAAGAGTGTCAAACAATCAAGCCATGGGTGGAACATAGTGGAGTTTTTTATAAATAAATTTGGATCCAAAATTTGCAGAAAGTTAACATAGAACATAATGCTATCTGTGTTAGGAAACTACACAATTAGCAGCCACCTTAGTGTCCGTGAGACCAGTTAACATTTTAGCGTAGTTTAGTCCACGAGAATTAGCTTAGCATATGCAGTCAGTAAGAAAGAAATGATACATCAAAAGCATAAAAGTCACCGTCGCCATGCCAACTACATTCAACCCAAATTCAACATATAGTTTTGCAACTTTATTCTAGTTTAGCTATAGCTTCGCAATATATTTAACAGTTACTATGTGAGACAACGAAGTTTAGGAACAATATTTTGTTTAACTTTTTGGTATTATATATAACTAAAAGGCGGGGATTCGATGTGGACACGACACGTGTCACAACATTTATTGGTAACTTCCGCATGTTGGCAAGAATGGTCCTTGAGGTTCGTGTGTCCTTGCAACTTAAGTCCAAACATTAATTGCAAAGTTTCACAACTTGGCAAAAACGGTCCCTAAGGTTTGCGTGTCGTTGCTAGAAAACTAGAAGGGGTTGAATAGTTTACCAATTAAAAACTTTGTTTTGAAACTTATTGAAAGATCAATTGATATTGATCTTAGATATGTTAATGAAATATGCAAGCAATATGTAAAGAGTAAATAAGGAAAGAAATGATCAAACCACAACAAGTTGTTTATAGTGGTTCGGTCCACAAGGACTCTTTTTCCTTGCCCTACTCCACTCCCCGAGTCTCACACTCGAGAGTTTAACTTCACTAGTCAACAAGCTCCTTTCACCGCGGAGAAACCTTTACACTTCGCTACACTATTTCCGACACTAAGCTAGATGTCGAGTTCTTTCCAAGGGTACAACCACTCCCACACACAATGTATTTTGAGGACTAAAATACTAACCACTCACACTCACAAGATTATGATGGTTTAATACAACAATGAAGTATGAATCAACACAAGATCATACAACACTAAACAAACAAGACTTCCAACTTCTCGTTTGAAGCTTGAATGTGACTTGATCTTCTTTGCTACAAAAGAGATCACTAATATGATATGAAACCGAGTTAGAAAGGTTGAGAGAAGATATGTAAGAGAGTATGATAGAAAGGGATGAAAACTACTTGGTTTGGCTTTGCTATTTATAGCCAAAACCTTCAATAGCACCACGGACGGCGGAACCCTTGAAAGGGTTCCGTCCGTTATATATTTTGGTGCCGCTGGGTCCGACAAAGAAGATATCAAGATCTTGCCAAAGTCAACCATATCTATGTAAGATTGTGTAAGATATGAAGAGTACAAATCTACACAAAATATCTAATGAAATCTTCCAATGATTTCCATGATGCATCACATGATGTCATGTGTTGTTTTTCTATTTTAGAAATATGCAAATACATAAGTAATGTTTAGTTTTTAAGAAACTAAAACATTCTAAAAACTACTATCATACATTATGCTTAGACTCATATTAAGATATGATTAGTCACAATGTAAATGCTTAAATGATGAAGATATTGTTTGAAAAAGCTTGTTTTAATATCTATTAAACTTGACAAGCTTTAAGCTTTATACAAATTAAATTTACTTTTGTCGTTAACAAAACTTAGGTAAAGATCAAAAATATAAATAACGTTTAATGACGATATTTGTATTAACAATCTCTCCCTTTTTGTTGAGGACAAAATATAAATTTTATTTTTATAAAAGATACAAAGTTTGTGCAAGAGTTATAAAAATATTAGTTTTAGAACTTGAAAAGGAAATGATAATGCAAGTGTATGATGTTTGACTTTTCGTAAAAGTCAAAGTATTCACTAGTTGATGCATGATGTTGACTTTTTCGTAAAGTCAGTATGCATTGACTTTTAAGAAAAGTCAAGTATTACCAATGAAGTATCATGTTTGACTTTTTCGTAAAGTCAATGTATGCAGCTTGACTTTTCGTAAAAGTCAAATATAAACAAGTTCTATATTTTCTCCCCTTTTGTCTCAACAAAAGAAGAGGCGATGCGGAATGTAATGAGCCGAGCCATTATCTCCCTTGATCAAGCTCCCCTAAATTGGGTGCTTAATGGGAAGATACATGGATTGTGAAAATAAAGCTACAAAAAATGTTAGTAATAATGATCATTCACAAGCATTTCCAAACACTATGTAAAGGCACCAACAATACAGAAAACACCATTCATTAGCTAAAAATTTTCATGAATAAAAAACATGAAAAGAGAACACAATGATGTGTTTTTAGTACAAGAAAATAAATAATCTTAAGAAAAGAAAAACTTAGAAATGTTAATCTATGACCATCCTAATGAGATGGTGGATGAGAAAGAGCGTTATGGCGCTCAAGGATGTGATTGAGGATGAACCTCATTTCCTCTTGGAAGTCATGGACCATAACCCGGGTCCTATCAACGGTTTGGGCGGTTTGCTCACAAGTTGAGCAACCATGCCTAGGGGGTAGTATGTTTGGTGAGGTTGAGGTGGTGGAATGGTAGATGTGTTGGTGTTGGTGGGGATGTTTGGGGTGGTCATGATGGAGGCTAGCAAAGCACTTTGCATTTGCATAGTCTCACTAAGGTGAGAATCCACCATGCCTTTGAATTGGTGGAGGTGTTGGAGTTCCGCTTGAATCTCCTCTCTTGTGGGATTAGCATCCCACATGCACTCCTCAATGTCCTCTAAGTGAGGGGACATTGATGTGGGGAGTGGTTGGTCCCCATACAAAGGACCATGAATGTCTTTGTGAATGGGGTGGAAGAGAAGAGGTTTTGGCCCTAATGGGGCGTTTGGGTCAAAGGATGGCCTAGGTGACTCATGAGCAATCCGCTCAATTGTGCCAAAGGAAGGCAATGGTGGTGGATGATTTGGCCTAGGAGGCAAGTCATCCAAGTCCTCCAAGAAAGGATTTGGAGAAGTGGGTGGTGTGGAAAATAACTCCATAGGAATGAGAGTTGGAGACTTTGGTGGTGAGGATGGTGAGGGTGTTTTGGATGTTTGGATGGGTGCCGGTGGAGGTGAAGTTGGTGTTTTTGTAGGTGGTGGAGTGGTGATCACAATTGGTGATTGAGTAGGTGTAGCCAAGGTAAGGTTTGTATCATCTCGGATGGGAGATGAGATTGTGAGTGGAGAAGACTCGGATGAGGAGCTCAAGTTTACGAAGCAACAAGGCCTCACGCTAATTCTAGCGGTTTTCTTGCAAGGTTTAGGAGAGGATTTTGTCATTTTGACTTGTGTTTTTCTTTGCTAGATGATGGTAAGAATGAAGAAGGTGTGAGGATGATCATGGTAAAACCTCTCAATTTATAGAAGTGAAAATTATGGAGAAATGTGTTTGATTTGATGTTAAACCATTGAAGAGATGAGGTTCCTAATGATTTGGAAGTGGGTTAAATGCTAGTCATATCACCCAAGTCAAGCCATACAAGAGAGATGGAGTGAAGAAGCAAAGATTTGCAATAAATGTGTTCTAATGAGTGGAATTTCCTAACAATCGATTACCCACGGATTTCAAGGTACCAAAATTTGGTTCCTTCCTTTATGCCAAAGGGCTCCTTGGGTGAATTTTTCAAATTTTTGAATTTTGGTGGAAATGGATTTTTATATGCCTAAGTGAATTATACTAGTTCTAATAAGGGTATAAACTAGTTAAGATTGACCTACAAGCAATGGATGGTAATTTGGAATCACGAAAGAATCGAAATTCGAAAGTTACCGGAGGATCCACGACACCAAAGTTTACACGGACGGACCCCTAAAAGGGTGCCGTCCTGTCCGCCTGCATGTGCACGGCGGTACCATTTCTCATAACAGACGGAACCAAAACGTTGGTGCCGTCTGATCCGTGCAGTGCAGAAAACTTCACAGAGTGTATTTTAAGGTGTCGGGGACCTTTCCGAAACCTGAAATTTTTCTCAAAACTTGTGACACTAAACATTTCTAGTTAGGAAAAGTAAATAACACATGTACAAACATAATGGAGCATGGATTTTGAGCAAGGCTAAGTGATTTTCACATTATAGTGAAAATGGGTAAAATTTGATAGCATACTTGTGCTATCTCCCTGCATAAGATTGTTAGCATACATCATTGTTTCAAGTTATATTATCATCCTACAAGATAAAAAAACCAAATTGTATCAAACATTAGAGATAATGTATTGTTCCAAACGCTCCTTAAAACGATTCTCACTTATCCAACTTCTTGTAGATCTTGTTCATCATTCTACCAAGGCACTTGAACATCCCCTTGGTTTGCTTGAACTCATTGATTCATTCTCAATCTCGGAAGAGATGCATAATACTCATGAGGTGGAAGGCGAGAGTTTGGAAGACCATCATCGAGCTATTTGATGATGATGATGATGGAGTTGGAGGTTTTGCTCTCTTGCCTTTTGTCTTAGCAACTCGTGCATCACTCAAAGGTACAAAGATGTGAGGATGAGCTCATAGTGAAGGTGCATCCCTTTGGGCTTGGTGGAATTGGTGCAAAGGATCTATAGAGACGGGTGAGAAGCATCCCGTATGGGAGAGCAACCGATCCTTGTGTTGGAATATCAATCATTCTCCTAGCAATGTAGTAGGCTAAATTGAATGGTTGACGGGTGGACAAGTTGTAGAGCATATGGCAAAGACAAGCATTGATGTGATCCCTATTTCCTATGGTGCTAATGACGTTGGCTCTAAGTAGTTCTTCCCATTTCCTAAATTCGGGCTTAAGTTCATTTAGCTCCATTCCATATGGATCTCGGTTCACTTCTTTTCCTTTTCGGGTGACTCGGGTTGTATCTCCCCTTGGGATAAATAGGTGCTCACGGATGACATCCTTATTTGCTAGAGGTGTTTGGTAGGGAGAAGTGCGGTCATTGTTTGCATCAAGAGTGGTGAGTGACCACTTATCCGAGTAGACACATGTCCCTCGGTTGGGAATTCCTAGCAATTGAGCAAAGTTGGTTAAGGTGATGGTGTAGTCGTTTTGATTGATTTTAAACCTAAGACAAAACTCATCATCATCTTCATCACTAAAGCCGGTCACACTAGCATAGAACTCTAACACAAACCTAGGACAATTGGTTCATCGATGTCAAGAAGACAATCGAATTGAATGGCGGCTAGTTCTTCACGGAGATTGGTATTTTCAATGAAAGATGGGTGAATGGTTCTACCCTCATGGAAATACCTTGATTCTAGACTCTTAAAGATTTCTACTTGTTCCTTGGAAAGTCCTTTGGTTTTGTGATGTTTGGGAATATAGCCAAGGGTGTCCTTGTGATCATAGAATCTTGCGGCTACCATGGTTATTCCTAAGAGCAAGAATTAATATGTTAAAAATGAGAATAAACTTTAACGTTTTGGTTCTAGTGTGTGCCTATATGAAAACGATTTGGAGTTGCGGTTATCTCGACTCATTTTATGCATAAAATGGTTTTAGTGGAGTGTTTGGCAAATACCATGAGATAACCCAAATGCTCCTAATTCAATGTGGCTTCATTTGAATATACCCGGGAATGCATATTAGTTATGCAATACCTTTAGTATTCAAGAGCATGCAAGTGATGAAAGTCTAACGTTTCTATTTGTATTAACAATGAAAAAATTGTTTTCCTACAAGTGAGAAGCTTTTCAAAATTTTTGACATGGGGTGTTTGGTTATTTGAATAAGGCCTTATAGTCATTATCTATTGATTAGTGGGAAGCATGATTTGTTTATGCAATATGATAATGTAGTACCTAATTTCAATGACTAGTTATGCAATTTGCCAATTGAATTCATATTTAGTATAAAAGCATACATAAAACCCCATGTAATGATTTGTAATGGTTTTGTGCATAAATAAGAATCCTAGACTCAGAATTAAGAGATAAAATGTAGTTAGGATACTTACAATGATGTTATCTTCAGTGATTAGTGAGTGGGAAGGTGTCAATAATGAGCTTGGTTTAATGTTTACACGTTTTGGTAAAGTGGGTTTTGAGGAAGAAGATGTTTTGTAGGTAGCAGTTTTTTAGCTCAGAGACACCACGGACCGACGGTACCAAATTTTGGTTCCGTCCGTGTTGTCGTTTGTGCCGTGGCTACAAGAGCGTATACAAAACAAAATTGTTTTGTTTTGACTATTCTAATGTTTTGGGCTATGTTTATCCTACATGTTTGGTTCCATTAACCCTAAACCAAGTCTAAGAAGATTAAAAGGTTCTCGCTTAAGAGGCTTAGTTAAGATGTCGGCAATGTTGTCTTCGGAGGATACTTTCTCGATTGAGATGTTTCCTTTTGAACATTGTCGCAAGAAAATGATGACGGATTTCAATATGCTTTGTACGAGCATGTTGAACGGGATTCTTGCCGAGATCGATGGCTCCTTTGTTGTCAAAGTATTACAATGTCGTTGAGATGAATTCGTAATCACGAGAGCTTGCTTCATCCAAAGAGCTTGTTGACATGCTTTTCCTACCGAGACGCACTCGGCTTCAAGAGTTGAGATGGCTAAAGCCGTTTGCTTTTTGCAAACCATGAGGTGAGACAATGTCCAACAAAAGTGCAAATACCACTTGTACTTTTTCTATCGACATAATCACCGGCATGATCCGAGTCGGCATACACTATGGTTTCTACACCTGCTCCTTTGGGATACCATAATCCTAAACACGTTGTTCCCTTAATGTATCTAAAATCCTTTTAAGGCTTCTAAGTGTGATGCCTTTGGGTTTTCTTGAAAGCGAGCACATAGACAAACACTAAACATAATGTCGGGTCTACTAGCCGTAAGATAGAGTAGGCTACCAATCATTCCTCTATATTTAGTGTTATCTACGGATTCACCTTCTTCGTCCTTGGTGAGTTTAGTGTCCGAGGACATGGGTGTTTTAGTTGGTTTGGAATCTTCAAGACCAAATTTCTTAAGCATGTCTTTTATATATTTAGATTGGTTAAAAATATGCCATCTTCTAGTTGTTTAATTTGAAGTCCTAGAAAGAAATTTAACTCACCCATCATACTCATTTCAAACTCGTCGTGCATGATTTTAGAGAAATCATCACATAGCTCTTGACAAGTTGATCCGAATATAATGTCATCAACGATATTTGAACAATGATAATATGTGATTCCTTTTCTTGGTAAAAGAGTATTATCTACTAATCCCATAGTGTATTTGTTATCAATAAGAAAAGTCTTAAGTCGGTCGTACCAAGCTTTTGGTGCTTGCTTAAGACCGATAATGCTTTCTTGAGTTTGAAGACATGATGTGGTTTCTCAAAGTCGGTAAAACCGGAGGTTGAGCAACATACACTTCTTCGTTAATAAACCCATTAAGAAAAGCACTTTTAACATCCATTTGAAATAATTTAAAGTCATAAGCACATGCATAAGCAAGTAATATTCTAATAGATTCGAGTCTAGCTACCGTGCATAAGTTTCATCATAGTCAATCCTCTTGTTGATTATAACCTTGTGCAACAAGCCTAGCTTTGTTTCTAGATACTACACCATTTTCATCCATTTTATTTCGAAAGACCCATTTCGTTCCAATTATAGTTTGATCTTTAGGTTTTGGAACTAGTTTCCAAACATCATTTCTAACGAATTGGTTTAACTCTTCTTGCATGGCAATTACCCATGATTCATCTTTTATTGCTTCATTTATGTTTTTCGGTTCAATGGTGGATACAAAACAAAAATAGTTACTTTGATTTTGGGCTTGTGACCTTAAGGTTCTTTGATTAAGTTGTCCTATGACCTTGTCTAAAGGATGACTTTTAGATTCTTTGATGTTTACAATTTCTTTATTTAATGGTTCATCTTCCTTGTTATTATTAATTATTTCTTGACTTTCTATCATTTGACTTTCAACTAAGTCATCATCTACCAAAGGTGATGTCTTAGAGGGAGGTGGACTTTCGTCGAATGTTATGTTCAACGATTCCTCGACTATCATTGTTTCTTTGTTTAGGACAATGTAAGCTTTACTAGTTTGAGAATAACCAAGAAATACACCTTCATAAGACTTTGGGTCAAACTTGGTGAGATAATCTTTAGTATTAAGAATAAAGCATTTACAACCAAAGACTCTAAAATATCCTAAAGTTGGCTTTTTACCTTTATAAAGCTCATATGGTGTTTTGTTTAGGAAAGGACTAATTAAGACTCTATTTAAAATATATGTAGAAGTGTCAACACGTTACACCAAAACTTTTGAGGAATGTTTTGTTCATTAAGCATTGTTCTACTCATTTCTTGAATTGTTCTATTTTTACGTTCTACCACTCCATTTGATTGAGGTGTTCGTGGAGCCGAAAAGTTATGTGTTATACCATTTGTATCACAAAAGTTTCCAAATTGAGTTTCGTTGTCAAATTCACGACCATGATCCGTTCGGATCGCCACAATTTTAACACCTAGTTGATTTTGAATTTTCTTGCTAAGAATTTCAAATTTATCAAAAGCTTCATTTTTAGTTTTCAAAAACAACGTCCAAGTAAATCTTGAGTAATCATCTACTATGACCAAAGTGTATAAGTTGCCTCCGTAGTTTATAGCGGATGGACCAAACAAGTCCATATGCAATAATTCTAGACACTTAGATGTGGACACCATATTTTTAGATTTATGACTACTATGGGTTTGTTTACCAATTTTGCAAGCGCCGCAAAAGTGTTGGTCATATTTTAGTTTTGGTAAATTCCTAACTAGCTCTTTCAAGATAGGTTTTGTATAAGTCTCATATTAGCGTGACCTAAGCGCCTATGCCAAAGAGATGAGCTATCATCTAACGTTGTTAGGCAAAGTTTGTCATTAGATGTTTTATCTATTTTCATGACGATATGTTATTTTTCCTAACTCCTTTAGCTATGGTGATACCATCTTTTAGTATTTTACTACCATTTTCATCAAATAGTACTTTATACTTTTTATCACATAATTGGCTAATACTAAGTAGATTAAATCCTAACCTATCTACATGAGCAACATTTTCAATAGTTAGAGAGTTATGAGCGATCGTACCTTTGCCAATGATTTTGCTTTTGAGATTGCTACCAAAGTGACATTACCTCCGCCATACTCTTGGTATGATGAGAAGAGACTTTGTTGCCCGTCATGTGTCGTGAGCATCCACTATCTTTTATCCATTCATCGTGTTCCAATCCAACTTTCAAGCATACCTAAGAAGCAAATAACTCAAGCATTTGGTCCCCAATATCTCATGGGTCCGTTTGGGTTAAACATACCATTTATTTGATTCATGTATGGAAATGATGGGTAAGAGTTCCATGACATGTAACTGGAGTTTGATATGGTCTAGGAAAGTTTTGATTCCAACCGTTGTGTTGGTAGTTGGGATGTACGTTGTGGTTGCTCTTAGGAAAGGGGCGTTTGGCAAAAGGTGTTTTATGTCGTTGTTGAGTAGTTTTGATCTAAATTCATTTTAGCAAGTCCTACTCCTCGATGTAACAATGGTTTTAGTTTAACACTATCCTTGGTTTTCTTTGTTACTTTGACAAATTCACTACGGTCCAGATCACAAACATTCGTCTCGTCAAGTACCCACGGCACCATTTGGTTCAACGGACGGAACCCTTATTTTGGGTCCGTCGTCCGTGTTGCATCGCAGTTAGCTTTTGATGCTTGTTCGTCCTTTTCGCCGCTTTTGTTTTGACTCTTTGGAATTAATACCTCATTAAATCCTAGCCCATTCATATCTCCTGGTGTTTTATGTATTTTAACTATTTCATCGGCAAGTGCGATGTTTTTGTTAAACCTTTTAAATTTAGAATTTTGTTCGATTAGAACATCTTGTGTGAGCTTTAGTTTTTCTATTTCAAGATTAAGCTCTTGACATGATTTACAACCATCGTCATTTGCTTTTCCTTTTTCAAGTCGTTTTGCTTTTTCTTTTAACTCATAAACTTCATTTTCCAAAAATTCCTTTTTGGTTTTTAAAAATTTATTTTTAGTTATGATTTTTAGACTTAGCTCACACAATTGATTATATTGTTTTTGCAAAGTGTCATCATCAATAGAAGAATAAGAAGAGTCGGAAAGTACCTCGCTTGACTCATGTGCCATTAGAGCGATCTCTTCCTTGCTTGATTCTTCATCGTCTTCACTATCACTCCAAGCACCACTTACAAAAGCTCGTTGAGTTTTGCTTTTAGGTGGCTTGGGACATTCTCCTATGAGATGACTTGCATCACCACATCTAAAACACTTTCTTTCACCTTTACTCTTTTTGTCATCCCGATCTTTTCGGAATGGCTTCTTTTCTTCTCGAGGTTGTCTTACAAACTTTCCTCTTCTTCTAAAGAACTTCTTAAAATCTCTAACGGCCATGGCATACTCCTCATCTTCACTACCGAAGCAAGATTCGTCATCATCACTTGATTCCGCCTTTGCTTTTAGAGCAACGGATTTGATCTTCTCCCTTCTTCCTTTGATGATCTCCGAATCTTTCTCCATCACCATTTCGTGTACTTTGAGATTACCGATTAGCTCGCCTAGTGACATTTTTAGAGATCTTTTGATTCTTCAATAGCGGTCACTTTAGCTCTCCATTTGGGATGGAGTGCTCTAAGAAATTTCCGACAAAGTTCTTACTACGAAAAGATTCATCAAGTGCTTTAAGTGATGTAATAATAGTATTAAAGCGAGCAAAGCCACAATCAATGGTTTCATCTTCGTGGATAACAAATTGTTCATATTGTTGAACAAGAAGATCAATTTTGTTATCCTTGACTTGTGAATTACCTTGATGTGTAACAATCAAAGATTCCCAAATATCTTTGGCGGTTTCACACATAAAAATTCTTTCATATTCTTTTCTAGGTAAAGCATTATAAAGCATCATTTTAGCTTCATTATTTTTAGCAACTAATTTCTTTTGTTCATCAATGAAATATCCTTTGTTGTAGAACTAAAATCCCTTTAACAATAACAAACCAAAGATCTATATCTTTTGATTTTACATATGTTTCAAAACGGTTTTCCAATAGATAAATCCATTGGTTTCAAAGAGTGGTGGTCTTTGCATAGATTGCCCTTCTTTAAAGTTTTCGTAATCCATGGATCGTTTCAAGTTTATAAAATACAAATTATTTTAGAAATTCTTGAGCAACGAGGCTCGTACCAATTGTAGAAAACTAGAAGGGGTTGAATAGTTTACCAATTAAAAACTTTGTTTTGAAACTTATTGAAAGATCAATTGATATTGATCTTAGATATGTTAAT